>JANIHY010000006.1:61474612-61495736 GCA_027479065.1 Erythroxylum brevipes | reverse complement strand
AATTAAATTCCGCTTTGTTATGATTCGTGTTAATCATTTTATAGAATAAATAGATCTTGGTTTTCGGGAAATCAAAAATCACAAAAAAGTTTCGTGATTATTCCGCTGCGGTCGGATCAGATCCGTCCAGATTTCCCATCACTTTTATCGTTTCAAATCAGAAAAAGCCGCCTGAAAGAGGAAAGCAAATAAAAGTTGCTACTTGCTAAAGACGGGACTTAGGATCCTCTTCGATCAACCCAAGCGTGTGTGGAAACAATCTTTTTTTTTTTTTTTTTGGTTTTGCTTTAATGGACACAACGGCTTTCTTTTCAAAAATTGTGGGCTGTCTTTTCTTTTCTCTCTTTCGATCAGGAGCACAGTTGCCATGCTTTCGGGACCATTCACCCCTCTTTTCACATGTCCATTCAAGTTTGCTGCTTGCAAATGCTATGCTCTACACGATCGTGTATTGCAATTTAAATTATGGAAGCATCAACGAACCATTGCGGTTCTTTTGATTTGATTCCTGAATTTGCTTTTTTCACAAATTATGGAAGAATCAATGGAACTGGACTTGAACATTACTTTCTTGCAGGCCTGTAATCTCAAATAAAATGCCCAATCCGTTAAAGTTTTCAGCAATAATGTTTGGTATGGCTTGTAGGAACAAAATAAATATTACTTCCTACAACTAATCCCACATCGAGTCTAAACTATTTTATAGAATGCAATGGTTGATTCTCAATAAAATACTCGTATCTCCACCGATCCTTTTGGACCTATTCACCCCTCTAAACAATTCCAAATAGCGGAGATGTTTGAATAAGAGAGTGATTTATTTATGTTAGAGAGTTGACAAATTCATACCACTCCACACCATCATCCTATCCATTATTTGAAAGTATTAGTTGAACTGCTAATATTTTGCGTAGAAACTTTATCATGTGATGCAAGATCCATTCACAGGCAAGTGGGGTTAATGGACCTCTATAGTGTAACTGATGAAATAAAATGAAAAGCCTTTTCATCGATCAATGAGATCTTGGCTCCAGGGCTTACATTCGGCCTTAATCACTCTGTTTTGAGTAAATTTAAGTTTTGAAAAATCTCTTTTACACATAAATATATACAGAAAACCTTCTATAACTGTTCTTTAATAACTTACTAATAATATAGTAACTAGCGTCTTTACATGTGAAACAGTATATAAAAATAAACAATATTTTTTCATCCCCTCCCCCATACACACCCTGTAAACTAAACCATGCATTTAATACGCAACATTAATGTACAAAAGCCATGCAGAAAACACATATATTTAACCATAATAGATATGTGAAAAACAGCAGTGGAAGCTTAAACCAAGAATCATATACCTCCAGTCACTGCCTCCACCGTAGATCTGAAAATGTTGTTGAAGATCTGAGTTTCTATCCTTTTCCAGAGCAAGCTCGATGGTGTGTTCTCTTATACTTGGCGAAGATAGAACCCGAAACCAACACTAACATTTGGTTTTTAAACCAATCCTTCATACCTTACTCTCCATCATAGTAGTTGAAGGTTGAGGAAGTGGGCGGCAAGAACACATGTGGGAGTTACGGGACATGATGAAAGGGACCATATAAAAAGAGAATGGACCATATACAGATAGGTAAGGTTTGACCGAATCCTTACATTCTCTCACTTAGTCCATTCAACCCAAAACTACCACATATAACAAGAAAGCAAATATATGAATCATGGCGATAGATCCTCGGATAGTGAGTAGTATCTTCCATGTATTACATATACACAATTTCTTATTACTTGCCCGTCAACTTAATGAATAAACTATATGTTTATTCTAGGTCCAAATTAAATGACATTTCTCACAACCAATAAATATGTGTACACAACATTTATGAGAAAATATCAAACTAAATAAGAGTTTCATTAAATCAACAAATATACAATAAATTACATTGTAGAATCAAGTCCCATATGCACTATGTGATCGTTAAATTACTTAAGTAGTATGCCTTTAGTTAAAGGATCCGCAATCCATGTCGGAAGATTGTTTTATAGATATTTTTGGTTTAGCCATTCTTACCAATGGCTTTACGGTCAAACTCGACTAGTTAGTGGTGAATATTAAATAACTAATTAATATATATGTGTCAGATCTTAAGTTAAATCGAATCATGAAATTAAGAGAAAGAATTTAAATTTTGAATTTTGAAAAATAAATTCAAGTCAATATACAATTTGAATAAAATTTGTTAGATTTAAATTTGATTAGAGTGAGATTGGATTTTTTATTGTCTTTATTTAGAAAAAAAAACATTTTTTCTATAAAGCACTTCAAAAAGTGCGAGGAATTAAAATAAGGTAGAAACCTCACGTGTTTATGCTATTAAATAAACATTATTAAGAAATTTTTTATCTGGATTATACATTTATCACAATTCAAAAAGATTTTAGAAAAAGAATTATCCTATTGCCCTTTTTTTCAGATGTGGTATTAATTTTTTTACAACACATGTACTTCTCGGATGGGCACATGTTAAATGAGAACATGAAGCTATTCAAATGTATATCAGGAAATATGGAACTTCGATAGGCAATGATTTAGCACAGAGAATCATTTCCTATGAAAGCTCCTTCTGGAATGAGAGCTAGAATAAAATGAGAGCTTTAAAGAAATGAACAGAAAGAGAACCAAGATTGAAATCATACCTTATATTATTCAAAATTATAGGACATTATTATAAATTACGATATAGGTTTAGAAATTAGAATTGGGGTTTAAGGCTGCTGTTCCGTCTAAACAGCTCCGACCGTCAATAAGCCGTTGAAGATTGTACCTGGTAAACGTCTTCTTGATGTACTCTAATACCTTCCCATCGTTTCCAAGCACCTTGCACAGGGCATCCAAGTAGAAATCTGGCAGCCTACCAGTTCTTCGTATCTGAATGAAAATGGTACGACTGATTTCTTGACATACGTCAGGTTTTACAAATTTCTTCTTAAGCTCAGTGTCCCGATGGTTATGCTTGATGACGACGGGGTTATAACTTATGGGGCTTCCAGGAAACAGGAGTTTCCTGAGACACTCCTCAAAGTTGATTTCTGTTTTCTCAAGAGAGAGTTCTGTTTCTTCCGAGGAAGCTTGGATGGTCCAAGTTATGACAATAATTCCGATGAGCAGCGACGGGTACATGCTAGCCTTTGACATGTTTGAAGCTGGCTTTGATATCTGTTCTCAAAAATATGCCGAGTTCGCAATCTATCCATGTTTACTGTGTATTTATAGGGTTTATGATTATGAGGTCAAACGGATTGCGTTATGTAGCATTTAGAGAAATGGTAACCCTTTATCCTGACTTCAATAATCTCAACTTCATTCTCGACGCTGTTTTCTTAGACTTATTACATAGTGAACGGGTAATCGATTCATCAGCATTAATGAACTCATCTGCGTTATAAGACCAGCTATTAAGGATCTGTAACGCTATTCTTTGATTATTAATTGGTTCTCATTTGCCACCATTGTAATAAACCATTTTTGTCTATTAATTCAAGTTTAAAAATTGAATTAAATTGATGTATAAGCAATATTTAATTCATCTTTATGTAATGTTCATGCTACATAAATTTTGTTGCTATTTTTTAACTTAAGTATGAGAGAGAATTTTTTATAAAATTAAAAATCACAAGAATTTTTAAAAGAATTTTAAAAATTAAAAAATTAAATTACCAGGAAGTTCCATGTATTCTATATTATGATTAAAATTGAGTAATTGTATTAAACTTGTTTAGAACGCACTATAATAGTAAATGCAAAAGATTCAAGAGTTTATGCCCTTCACCAACTTAATTTATTTTAAGAAATTGTATCTGCTTTCTCCCTGCTTACGGTGGGTCAAAATTTTCAATTAAGTGTTTATTTTTTTGAATTCGAAGAAACCATCTAGACTAGCCAAGCGGGCACACCTTTCTGAGGGTCTAACTACCTTTCTTGCACTCTACCACCAACCACTACACTATTAATTGAAGATGATCCTCTTCTGGCTCACGCCCTGAAAATCTCTACAGATTCAATCCCGACAGGAGCCCGATGAAAATTTTCTGGCGAATGGAAAACCAGAGTCATACTGGCGTCACAACGCATCTTAACACATTCCCGGCAAACATAAAATCCGTACTTTTGAATGGCTAAACCTAAAATTTATTACCAGTGATTAACAATGTAAAAATAACAAGTCCAAGTTCATTGCTAAACAATTTCAATCCTCGTCAAGGATCTTTTTAGTTCTTATTCTCAGCCCTACTCTTTCTAGCAGAGCAACAGATGTTGATACAAATGGAAGTTCCTATCAACACCACTGGATTGGCTACTTATAATCTACTCACCAGGTAATAATGTCATGTGAATTCTGTATACTTTCCACTAACCATATTTCAGTATCTTGTCCCTCAACTTATCAGCATAGCAATTGAATGTCTCTAGCTGATAATGCTAAGAACATAACTTACATAACTTTAATCAAGATAACTCTTATAAAATGCAAGTAAATGAACTATTTGCAGTTTCACATAAAAATGTGTGTCATAGATCATAAATCAAATGATGCAAAATTCTAAAGATCAAACTTAATGGAAGGTAAATTAAGTGCCATGCCAATTGTTATAAGTTTGATTATGTAAAGCACCTGCTACAATGGATGCTGCGCCTACAAACGTAAATTCATAAGCAAGTTTTGTAACTAGAAAAGTGTAATTAAATATACTGCCAGCACCTTCAGAATTTCAGCTCACAGAGACGCACACATCCTTACAGAGCACGAATGCAGATAAATCCATCTATTTTCATGCACTTGAAAATGAAACCACAGTCCACAGGGGAAAAAGGAGCAGCTTCTTATTCATAGCATCAGAAGAAATGATCGCTCAATGTAACCACGAGGGATTAATGGATTCCATTGATATTCATAAAAATCACAGATGATAAAAACTTATCACTAATTCATTTATAATCAGTAAGAAAAACTTTAAAAAAACTTGCCTCGAAAACATTCCTCAAAGCATTTATAATCTATACTCGATTCCTAAAATTGCGAATGAATCGTAATGAACATCCAAGATTGGAATTCTTTTTTCTCAAATACATGACTAATGGGCCTGTGGCCCAGGACGCTTCCTTAGCTTGTTGTTCTTGTCCTTGTTCATCTGCTTCTTCCTCTTCTTGTTCACACTATCAGCCTACACAGTCCTCGCATCATCAGCCTCCATCTCATCAAACCCAATTGCGGAAATAGGGTTTAAGGAGTAGGCAAAAAGGACACTTGGATCAATCTGAAATTTTTTGGTGGGATTGTGGCGTTGGATGATAGCAGGGGCATTGGGGTATCGCTGGGTTCAGATTTAATTGCATCGGATGTAGCTGAAGTTGCAGCGACCTATGGGATGTTCCAACGATTCTAAGAGATTGAAAAGAGGACGGAGTTGCTCTTTTGATGAAATGCAGGATTGGATTTGCCATCCTCGCTTCGGTGTGGGGCTTAGAACCTAGCAAACCACGAGGCGCTGTCCTACTAAAAAGATGCGTATCAAGACGTCGTCGTTAAGCTGTGTTTTAAGGAAGAAAATAAGAAAAGCCTGTAATAAGTAGTTGAAAATGGCTTGCCCTCACGCAGGATCGAACTACGGACCTTCAGTTTACAAGACTGACGCTCTACCACTGAGCTATGAGGGCTTCTAATGATAGTGGGAATTCAGAAGTAGCTCAAGTAATACATGATGAGTTCACTACAGGACGCGCTTCCTAAATTCTAAAGAGCCGAAGTGGCGAGGGAAAACGGCTTCACATGGACGACGAAAGCACACACACTTTCGATCCCGTATGCTTACATTTGCCATTTGTTATTCTTTTTTCTGTTTTTTTTTTGGGTTTTCACTTAAAATCCTTTTTGATAAACTTTGAGAATTCAATTCTTGTTCACAGGATTTGATCCATGCCATCTTCAAACACGTTTGGTCCAAAACAGCTGTTGGTTTGTACTCGTTCACGTCTCTGTTCTTATCTTCCGACCATTGATCTTTCATTTCTTATTTCCATGTTTCTATCCTCAAATTGTCCAAACTGATGCAGAGCGTGAGAGAAACCAGGTCACTAATGCTATGAACTGCGAGGTTTGCAATATGCTTTCTAACTTTTATTTTAGCCTTTTCATTTCCTCTCATTAACTTGATTGTTGCTTATTTATTGCAGGTAGGTGTTGGGACGTCTAAGAAGAATCGCCCCACTTTAGGTACTTTCGGATCCTTTTTCAAATTTGCTGTTTTCTTTTTCCCAAGTTCTTCTGTTGCGTTCGCTTATGTGACTGCGATTTTGGTTGAGGTTTAAAAAATTTTAATTAACAAAAGTTACGATGTGTTTCTTATGTTACTGTTGTAGCTAACACAATTGCGCTAAAGCTGAGTTGTGAGCTCCTGAAGACTTTCATCTCAGGTTAATTGCTCTGACCCTTTTAGTATTTTCTCTTCTTTAATTGGAGACATAGTAAAGATCAACTCTTTTCACTTGGAATCGGTGGAATATTGTTGATAAATTGGGATGGAGCTTTTTATATGGATGCAGAGGCAGTGCAGCGTGCTGCATTGATTGCTGAAGCTGAGGGAGGTACTAAGATTGAAGCCACTCACTTGGAGAGGATCCTTCCTCAGTTGCTTCTGGATTTTTGAGTAATTGTTAGATTACATTGATCTAGTCATCAGATTTAGTTGCATTTTTGCAATTACATGGAGTTACCGCAGAATAAATTGAGCATGTGAGGCATTTTCATAGGCTGGATTGTGGAACTTCTGGCTGTATTCCAAATTCAATTATCTAACTTATATGTTAAAATCATCTTGTAAGTCTCCATGTTTCCGTTGCTCTCTAAAAAGCTTGCCTCTGCAGGAATGGACAATTTCTATCGTCCAGCAAAAGGTCATTGTTGTTGTCACAATGTTCATAAATTCAAGTAAACAGTGATTGTTACTGTCAATTGCTGATGCCAGTGCCTTGGATACCTTAGCTAGTTGCCATCTCCTTCTGTCTGAATAAGATTGACCTTGTGGCATATGAAAGGTCAAAAGCATTCATCCAGTATAACTTTATTAATTTGGAGCTTTTTTAACTGGCTATGCAGATAGCAGTATGAAGAGCTCATGAACCTAGTTCTTAAAAAGATGATTGACTACTCTTGCTGACGTGGCTCCACCCCTTTTGTTCGACTCTTCTAATTTAGCGTTAAAATCTCCGCCCACTAGCCATGGTCCAGGAATAGAATGCCCTAGCTATTGTAAAATCGGCCATAAAATCTTTTGAGAGTTCAATTGGGGACTAGCATAAATTGTCGTCAAGGCAAAAGAACAACCTCTATACTGAACTTTTTGTATGAAGGAATTGACGATGGGCGATTACCACCGAGACTTAAATGTCTTGTTTCCAAAGCATCCATATACCTCTAGAAAAGCCTTCTGCTTCGACCCTGAAGGAGAAGTCAAATCCCAGAGGTTGAATCATTTTTCTCGCCCTAACTCCACTAATACGTGGTTCTAACAAAACCAGAATACCAAGTTTATACGTATGCGTATAATTCCGAATTATGGCCTGCACGCGGGTTCCCCCGGTGCCTTGACAATTCCATGTAAGGATCGACATCATGATCTAGGGAAATTGATCAGGTCTTTTTACATTCGAGTGTAAGGCAGAATTCTTTGTGATATGGCCCGAGTCACCACTATTCAGTATTTCCATCCCTTTCACTTCAATACTATCCAGGTTCGACTCACCAGATATTTTGTCGCGGGGTAGGGGGTGTGCGTGGGGGAATTATGTCCACTTCCACCCCGTCCCATGACATCCCCTCTAATTTGTCGAGTCCGTTCATCATGGGCTGGCTTGCCTTGGCTGCCGCTCCAGTTGCCTCTAAGGCTTGGCTATCACATATCATCTTAGACTAGGAGCTAATATTTATCGCAATGTGATTTTCTGTGATCGTGGGAACTAACGGGATCGTTGTTAAATCATCGGGGCCTGCCACGTGAGATCCACCTGCCATTTCACTATTTATCTGATTATCCTTATGAGGGATCTTGGACTTACCTTTGGATCTAGCTCGCGTGCCTTGCTGTGGACCTGCAGAAGACGTCCCTGGCTGTGCCTGTTCATTGCCTAGGAAGTCTTCTAGATTAAATCTAAAGCCCAAGCCCGAGGGAGGACATTGAGTTGTTGGCACCGTCTTGTTCAAAGTATCCATCGCTAGGCTTGTCAGTGGAGAGAATCTCGATCCTCCCAGCTGCGTCTTAGTCTTGTTGAAGATGCGCTGGTTAGATCGTTGCAACGGTCCTTGATGCATTTTCCTTTGTACTTCTTTCCATTGTTCGTAGCCATTGGAAGCCGCAACTGGGGTTCTTGTTGCTCCTGCTTCGCGTGTAGCAGACGTTACTATATCTCCATCGTCTTACCCAGAAACCACGTTCACAGCTTCCGGTGCTTGTTGTGGGAGTTTCGGACATTTGTTGAGGTCGTGGCCGACCATGCCATAGGTGAAACAGATATTCGGGAGGCCTTCATAAGCAACCATAAACGCTTCCCCATCGAGCTCCATCGTATGACGAAGTGGGACGCTGAGATCTAAATCAACTGTTATCTGAGCGAAGCGTCCCCTTTGCGTTAACAAAGTGGTTTCATCAATCTTCAACGTTGTTCCCACGCTTAAAATCTTCGGGTGGTATCGTGCTATGGGAAGCTCCGAGAACTTGATCTAGACAACCGCACGAGAAATGTTGCCTTGGAAGGGACGAAAGTCGAGCCGCCATTGTTGCATGAAGAGGGCATGGCCGAAAATGCTCCAAGGTCCGTCCGTCAAGGTGTGCATGAAGTCTCGTATTTCGACAAATTTCACCAGTAAAAAGTTGAGGTCCAAATCGATGATCTTCAATGACTCTTTAGGGTTCCACAGCGATTTTAAACGAGTGCGTAATATCCTATACCCAATCCGACGTCCAACAAGCTTCACAATCATAGATTTATCTCATTGCTTGTCCAACTTTTCCTGGAAGGATGATGAGAGGTAGACGGCGGCCCTTACTTCTTGGGTGATGTCTCCCGTGTCCACCTTGATCATGAAGTCTTCTTTAGGCTATGCAAGGACTTCAGATGCAGCTTCCCCCGTCGGTGACCTTGCAACAGTTGCATTGTACGTGAGCTTTGGGCCATGAATGGGCTCCTCCTCGCGTTTTCATATGCGCCCCTTCTTAGAGAGGTGCCCCTCCGGCTCAGGAGTGGCCATGCAGAGCCTTGCTCAGTTAAGAAGGTGGTATCGTTTGGTTTACATACACAGTAGTTTGTCATAATCTTAGAGACAGCAGTGAAAGACTTTGTAAAATACTATTAATTGTAAAATACTATTCCATTAATTGCATAATGATAGAATCTAAAATACTATTAATTTTAGATTCTATCATTATGCAATTAATGGAATATCAAACAATGCTAAACAAGTTCCTTTAATAACGTATAGCACCGGAGTTGTAATACGCCTGGGCTCTGAATCCACGTCGTTATTTGGGCTTAGATGCTCAATATTTGCTACTGTAAGTGTTTGCGGGACTTCAGTGGTGCCATATAGGAGGATGTTTTCCTATTGATAAACATCTCATATTAAGAATTCGATTGATTTCTTTACTTGATAAGGACAAAACCTGTGGTGTTTGTTCATTTTTCTCTCTGATGTTGTTGCCACTTTTTTCCGTCTCTCGTGGTAATTTGGACAAGAAGGCTACTCTGATACTGTATATGGACTCCCAACGCAGGCATTTTCTAGACTTCCAATCGTGGAGTCGTCAATTTGCAAGAAAATCAATCCACTACTAGCCTTTTTTCTGCCGATTGCCTAGATATAACTTTTCCTTTTTCGGTAAAAACAAGTTGCAACTTTTTGACATCAGCAATATTTCTGCTTGATTACTCGTCTATGAAATTGTAATCCATAAAGGTAGTTTTCATTGCTAAATACAATTCCAAAAGGTAGAACTACTACAAAAGCAGGCATCGCTTTTTACTTCCTCCAAATGCTTCGTTATTCTTCAAATCATACTTCTTTAGTCATCTAACATGCTCAGCATTTGCTACTCAAAACCATTATCTACTAAATTTGGTTCAATTGCTCGGCACCCTTAAGCTGAGACAGCATGCATCTGACTTCCTTACTGTCAGGCCTCTGCCTAGGGTCATCTAGAGTGCAAAAACAAGCAATTTTCAGAACCAACAACATTTGATCCTCGTGGCCTTTGTCCATCAGCTTTGGATCAATTGCCTGACTCGGATTCTCTGACGTCATGATGTTTCTAAGCCACTTAACTAGGCTCATTTCACGAGTATTTTGGAAGAAGTCGTCAGATGGAAGTTTTCCCATCACCAGAACCCCAAGTAACACACCAAAACTGTAGATATCACACTTGTCTGTGAATTTGAGTGTCTGATGATATTCTGGTGCTATGTATCCCACAGTCCCTGCAACATTCGACGTAGTGACATGTGTATAAGCGTCAGGCATTGCCTTTGCAAGTCCGAAGTCTGCAATTCTTGCTTCCATGTTATCGTCAAGAAGGACGTTTGCTGGCTTTAAATCTCTGTGAATGATTCGGGGATTATGGCTCATATGCAGGTACTCAAGTCCGGCTGCGATTCCTAGCGCAATCCTGTGGCGAGCAAACCAGTTCAACTCTCTATTCCCCTGCGCAACCTGGGTCAGAACGTCTTGCAAACTGCCATTTTTCATGAATTCGTAAACAAGGTAGTGACAATCAGGCCTTGCCACATGGGCTAATAGAGGAAGAAGATTTCTGTGTCGAATTCGGCCAACTGTATTGATCTCAGATCGAATTTGCCTCATTTTCTTGCTCAGAAGCTTACTGTCTTCGTCGTTCAATTCAGTAGCATCACTTTTTGTTGGCTGAACAATCTTCTTTATAGCAATCTGCTTTCCTCCTGGCAACTCAGATTTGTAAACTTCTCCACATCCACCTCTTCCAATGATTTGCAATGAAGCAAGCCCATCATCTTTCTCTAAGAAGGCCAAATCTTCTGCATCTTTTATGAGCTTTGGACTAAAAATTTCAGGTCCTTGACCTCTTCCACCACCTCTAATAGCCGCTAACGTTAGCTTAAACATCACTAGAAACACGAAGCCACATATACTTCCAGCCAATGCTCCGGCGAGAAATCCAATAATCCATCCAGCGTGCTTCCTTTTTTTACCTTTGTGCTTTGGAGAATTTGCCACTGATGGACCAGGAGCTGGAGAACTGGAAGACAAATCAACAGCTGAAGTTGGTCCATTGGCAGAACTAGAACTGTTTCCTGTGGCAGTGCTTTTCTCTGCCAAAACGTATCGATTTGGATACTGAGGCTTTAAAGATTCAATCTTTCTCATCATAGGCACAGGTCCTTCCAACAAACTATTCCCAGAGAGATCAAAGTATTGCAGATTACGAAATGAGCGTAGAGATCTAGGCACTTTCCCGGTAAATAGATTGTTGGCGAGAGAAAGAGTTTTCAAGTTGGGAAAATGCCCCAAGAAATCTAAATTCCCAGTGAACTTATTGGAAGACAAATCAAGAACTCGAAGACGTATAAGTGAGGCCAACTCCGACGGAACTTCACCAGAAAACTGGTTGTTTCCGAGGTCAAGAACTTCCAGTTTCTTGCAGTTAATTATCTGGAATGGTACACGGTCGACCAGTTCGTTATCTGCTAAAGAAAGCTCTTTGAGCTCAGAGAGTCCCCCAATCGCCGGAGACAAGAATCCAGAAAGCTTCCGGGATATGAAGATAATTCTGGTGATTCTGAGAACATGTGTGTCGTTGGAAATTATCCGTTCACAAAAGACTCCAGGGACGGTACACGGGTTGCCCAAGAGACTGCGTTGATCTTGGACGCCCAAGTCCTTGTGGATAGTTATGATGGATTTGAGGTCGGAGGGGTCAAGGCTCAGTTTTGCATGAGTGAGGAGGAAAAGGGAGAAGAGGCATAGAAGAGAGAGGCCGTGGCTGCGAGCGGGGAGAGCCATGGGGGAATTGGCATGTGACGGGTGATGGCTGGTTTAAGAGCTCATACGCAGTGAGGTCTTCGGTCAATAAAAGGAGGCTGAGTGTCTTACTTCTTGCAATCAATCCACTTGGAAAATTAGGGATCTTATCACACAAAATAATTTAATAATCAAACAAAGTTTGAGATGATTTTGGTAAGATAAGACGCTTTGACACGCTAAGATCATAAAGAAAAGTCATCAAATAGGCTTTCAATGAAAATGATATCAACAGTGTAAATAATTTGACTCTGAAATCATTTTGAATGGGTATAACAGGAAAATCATAAGTATATATAACAACAATACACGTCCTTTCAAACCTTCCAAGTCAATGAAATGTTCTGCTGGATCCATTAATTCAAGAAAATGACCCTGAAGTAGAAATAATCTTATGCTCCTATTCTGTTCCCGTAAAGGCTTAAAATAGAGTTGGATTAGAGTAATAAGAACAGATGATCCATTCCCCAGTTGTGAGATGAATGTCCAAAGTAAAGAACACCGTAATCATGCTTAAAAGTTACATTAACTAAAAGTGATATAAACAAAACCACCATCACTATTTCTCATAAACATAGATTCAGTGTCAACGGCGTAAAGTCCAATCAACGGTTTAATAGATCACGTATTTTTTTTTTGAATATTGTATTCAACGACTAATAGGTCAAATATCCTTTATCATTACACATGGGCAGTGGCAACCCCCGTAACGGATGTATCAGTAGTGCGAAGGGGAATTAGTCATCGGCTTCGACCCAATAGACACCTCTTAAGAGACAAAAAAAAATGAATATCATCCAATGTTACCATCTTACAAATTATTATCAAAATAATTCTCATTTTTAATAATAAAATCACTTTTTTACCAACACATTTTTATTAAAATATTACCTTTTCCTTTTCTAACTTTTGTCAACTTGATCCTTAAATGCAAAAAGTTTGAAAATATTTTAACACTTAATTTTTTAAGTTTTTTTAAAATGCATCCTAAAAGCCAATTATAATATAATCCTAAATTGGAATCTTTAATTTCATACTTACATCCGAAGAATCTCAATACTCAAATATTATATAATATCATTTGGTGATTATTATGAAGTTGTGATTTGTTAATATTGACAATCGGAAGGATATCAATCACATACTCACATTTTTCTTTGTTTTAATAAGAAATGGAATTGTTATACTCACCTCCTTCATTTTCCCAACCATTAACCTTGTCCGTCCTCCCAACTACTTTCCTGTTTTAATTATTTAAGCCTTCTATTAACGATTGAAAATATGTAACAACAAATGTTGATCTTAATTGTGACTCTTTAATCTAGACCTGCTTTTGTAAAAAATTATGAGGTCATATTTGAACTACCTTCGAGTATCCAATGGATAAAATTAGCGCTAGATTAGGCATCCTACAGTGGATTGCTAAGTCAAGAGAGGTTCGTGAATCAGAATAATTTCTCAAATTCACTCGTAACAAGTAACCACAAATAAGCATCACCTAATGTGTCATAAAAGCAAAAACAAAATCAAGGGCCATATGTCAACCATGATAGCCTTTTTACCAAAGGCATATAGCTTTAACCCTTACCATTAAATTTCAAACCGTCACCATTAGAGCTCTGTAATAGCATCACAAATTTATGCGATCATAATATGCGATTCAGGAAAATGATGAACTGATAGGCTCCAGAAAACAGGTATGGTCGATTTTGCAATTGCTACTGATTTTCTTTAACGAATACAAGGATAATCTGGATTTCGAGGTCTAGTACCTCCAGCCTAGGGCTTATACAAATGTCATTTTCTCACGTGCTCTCCCCTCCTTCCCTTCTGTTATTTGTACTAAGAATCTGTGGCTAACAAATTCTGTTAACTGACAACCTAATGATTGGTTGTCAGTACTATTAGCTAACTAACTACCCGAATACGTAATGCCCTACTGCCTACTCCTAACTACCCGAATACCGACTGTCCCTTCCATTGAATGAGCACCTCCAATTCTAGACTAGCCCCCAAATTTTGGATGGCTAACAGTGTCGTAGGATAAGCAGAATGAATTGCAGCCGTAAGTAAGTGATCCGACATACTCACAATGGAATCATTTATGCCTAAGCCTTTCTGGAGCTGCGAAACATGGAAAACGGAGTGAATTTTGGCCGTTGGAGGTAACCTCAGCCTATATGCCACTGGTCCCACTTGTTGGAGAATCTCGAAAGGATCAAAATATCGGGGAGCCAGTTTGGCATTACTCCTAGGTTCCACAGACTGCTGGCGATATGGGGCTAATTTGATGAAGACCCTATCCCCCACCTGAAACTCCACCTCTCTTCTCTTCCCATCTGTTGTCATTTTCATCCGCTATTGAGCTAAAATCAAATGGTCGCGCAATTCAACCAGTTTTTGATCCCTCTCCTGTAGAAATGCATCAATAGTATCCGCAACAGATGATTTAATATGATACCTAGTGAGAGTGGGAGGATCCCTTCCATAAAGAACCTTGAATGGTGTAGTGCCCAAGGTCGAGTGGTAGGAAGTGTTGTAGCAATACTCAACCCATCCCACCCAACGTACCCATTGTTGAGGATGCTTACTAGAGAAACACCTAAGATAGGCCTCGAGGCATCGGTTGACAACCTCGGTCTGTCCATCTGTTTGGGGATGGTAGGCTGAACTGAATCGCAGCTGTGTACCTTGCAACTTAAACAATTCGGTCCAGAATTTACTCAAGAATATTTTATCTCTACTATTGAATTAGGAAAGCCATGCAACCTTACCATCTCCTGCACAAAAATATAAGCCACCGATTAGGCTGTATAGGGGTGTTTGAGGGCAATGAAGTGTGCATATTTGCTGAGGTGGTCCACCATGACTAGTATGGCTGAAAACCCTTTTGATTTAGGCAACCCCTCTATGAAATCCATAGAAATCTCTTCCCAAACCTGCTGTGGTACTGGTAAGGGTTGCAGTAGGCCAGCTGGGGAAACTGATAAGTATTTGTTTTGTTGTCAAACAACACATTCAACCACAAACCTGTAAATGTCACCTTTCATCCCTTCCCAAAAGAGCTCATGTGCTAACCTTTTGTAGGTTTTTAAAGCACCTTCATGCCCTCCTACATTGCTTTAATGGCCGTCCTTGATCAAGGTTGGAATGAATGTAGAGGTTCTAGGAAGCACTAGCTGATCCTTATAAAATAACCTGTCTTGGAGTAGTGTATAAGGAGGATGTGAACCCCCATCTAGCCGAAGCTCCTGCCTTAATTTATACAATTTAGGATCAACCTCAATCTCCTTGAGTATTAACTCCATGCCCAGAGCTCGTAGTGCTATCACAACCATAGCTTCTACCTGAATAGGTCTTCTTGACAGCGCATCAACTACTCTATTCTCCCTTGTCGCCTTATACTCAATGCTGAAGGTATACCCCAACAATTTGGATAGCCATTTCTGATAATCCGGGTGCACTTCTCGCTGTTCTAGCAGGAATTTAAGGGGCTGCTGATCAATACGGATGATAAACTGATGGCCCAAAAGGTATGACCTCCACTTCTTTACTGCTAAGACAATTTCCAACAACTCCCACTCATATGCTGATTTATGCCAGTTAGTTGTGGGCAAAACTTGGCTGAAGTAAGCAATAGGTCGATTATCTTGCATTAGAACCGCTCCTAGAGCATGGGCTGATGCATCGGTCTCCATTACAAAGGGTTTAGTGAAATCAGGTAAGGTTAGGACCGGAGTTGAAATCATAGCTTGCTTAAGCTGTTGAAATGAAGCTTCACTTTCCTCAGTCCATTTAAATCCTTCTTTCTTTAACAATTGTGTTAGCGGCCAAGAAATGTGTCCATAATTCTTCACGAACTTCCTATAGTATCCTATTTACCCCAAGAAGCTCCGCAACTCTCTCACATTTATCGGTCTTGGCCAATTCACCATCACTTGGATCTTTTTAATGTCGGCTGCCTCCCCGTCTCGTGATATAATGTGCCCCAAATATTCCAAGGTTGCCTGCCCAAAAATGCACTTCTTTCTGTTTGCATACAAATGCTGCGATCGGAGCACCATTAGGACTATCCGTAGATGACAAATGTGGTCTCCCTCGCTAGCACTGTAAACCAAGATGTCATCGAAAAATACCAATACAAACTTACGGAGGTAAGGCTTAAAAACCTGGTTCATGAGAGACTGAAAAGTGGCCGGGGCATTAGTCAATCTGAAGGACATGACGAGGAATTCTTAATGCCCTTCATGAGTTCTAAATGTTGTCTTCTCGATGTCTTCAGGTCTTATACAGATCTGGTGGTACCCCGCCTTTAAATCAATCTTCGAAAAGATAGTGGCCCCCTTTAACTCATCAAGGAGCTTGTTTATAATAGGGATTGAGAATTTGTCGACGACCATCACTTTATTCAGAGTGCGGTAGTCCACACAAAAATGCCATCCTCCGTCTTTCTTTTTAACCAACAACACTAGACTCGCATAGGGGCTGACACTCGGTTGAATTATCCCAAAATCCAACATCTCTTTCACTAGCTTCTCAATCTCATTCTTCTAGAACTGGGGGTATTTATAACGCCTCACTGATACCGGGTTAGCTCCCCTTTGGAGTATAATGGAATGGTGCTTAGCCCTTTCCGGAGGCAATTGTTGAGGCATATCAAAGACTGCATGAAATTCCTCCAAAAGCACCTGTAGCTCTGCCTGAATTGGAGTGACACCCTTCAGCCTTGTCCCTTCTGCAAACCCCATCTGTAAAAAATACACCAAATCTTCATCTATGGTGGTATGCACCAAGTTCTTTAAGCTGATCGGTGTTTTTGCGAGAATCAAATCCCCAACAATCATGAAGGTTCGCTCCCCTTGTTTAATCTCCATTGTCATCTTGCCCCAATCGGTCACCACTTTGCCTAATGCTTGTAGCCACTTGATGCCTAAGATAACATCATAGCAACCTAACTCCATTGGTAAGTATTCTTCGGCTACCTGCAATCCTTGCACTGTCAACACTATCCCCTTGCAAATGCCTTCTCCTCTAATCTGCTGTCCATTTCCCAGGGCTATGGCATACCACGTAGTTCCTTCCAAATCCCAATTCAACAATCTCACCAGATCCCATGAAATAAAATTGTGCGAAGCTCCACTGTCAATTAATATTATTACCTCTCTCCCACCTACGGTCCCCTTTACTTTCATAGTTTTTGAAAAAGTGAATCCCAACACTGACCCCGCCGCTAACTCCACTGATTGTATTTCTTCCTCCTCGGCTTCTTCCTCCGACTCCTTCTCAAGCTCAGTTTCTTCTTCCATAGCAGCCAACACCTGAAGTTCTATTTTCGACGTGGACTGAACTTCTCATCACACCTGAAACAAAGCCCCTTGGCTTTCTTATCCTATAATTCACTCACCGTCAATCTTCAGAAATTTCCCAAAGTCTGATTCCTTTGGCTGTCGGGATTTTTGGGTCGAGTAGAAGTAGTCGGTTGACTCCCTTGGGTCCCTATTTCCTCCTTCCTTCTTTCCCCCCGTATATGATCCACTCGTTGCCCCGATGACCCCCATTTCGAGCCTACTCCCCAACGGCTCCAGCATAGTTCACTCATACGTCGGAATTTCTCCTCCACTTATTGGGATAATTTCATCATTTCCACCAGATTCCTAGACTTGAGAATCTGCACCTCCAACCTTATCTCCTCTGCTAACCCATTCATAAATGTACTCTCCAAAATTGCTTCAGGTAACTCCGGTAGAGGGGCTGTGAGTTCCAAGAATTTCCCGGTATACTCCACCACTGTGCCGACCTGCCTTACCGCCAACAATCGTTGGCACTGGGTCCCTTTGTGAGCTGGGTGGAATTTCTACGTCACCAGCTTCTTGCACTCTTGCCAGTCCACGATGGGTTGATGACTCTCCACCCATCGGAACCACGTCAGTGAATCTCCCTCCATGCTCATACCCACGAGCTCCATCTTCTCCCCTTCGGTGAACCTCCCCACTGAGAAGAACCGCTCCACCTTGTAGATCCACCCATCAGGGTCATTACCTCCGAACGTGGGCATCTCGATTCTCCGTGGTCGGTAATCTCGCCGGAAGTCACCTGGGCGTGCGAATCCAGGAGGTGGGTCGACGCAGTAGCTGACTTCATTCCTCCAGTCATTGCTCTCATGGTGTTCCTCCGGTGCCAATGGGGCCTTTCCCAACTCCCTCCTTCGACTGGGCTCAGGCTGCGATTCTTCGGGTAGGCGCTCCTTGGGTCGGTGCTCCACAGTACCACCTTCGGCCCTCTTCCATGTTTGCAAGACCGACATCATCATGCTCTTTATTTCAGACCTCAATCATTCTCCCATTTCCCTATTAACATCCTCCATCTTCCTTTGAAGTTCCACACCATGTTCATCCATGCGCCTCTGCCAATCTTGAGTGGAATGACTGAGCTGCTTCTGAAACTCTTGGTGGGCCTGACTAATCGCTCTTTGCATCTCTTCACCATCTTGTCGTCTCTCTTCCCGCAACAGTTCCAGATCCTTCTCCAATCCTTCCATTCTGTTATCAGCTTTCTTAGTAGCCATTGTTCAGGATCAACTGCTCTGATACCAATGATAGGCTCCAGAAAACAGGTATGGTCGATTTTGCAATTGCTACTGATTTTCTGTAACGAATACAAGGATAATCTGGATTTCGAGGTCCAATACGTCCAGCCTAGGGCTCATACAAATGTCATTTTCTCACGTGCTCTCCCCTCCTTCCCTTCTGTTATTTATACTAAGAATCTGTGGCTAACAAATTCTGTTAATTGACAACCTAATGATTGGTTGTCAGTACTATTAGCTAACTAACTACCTGAATACGTAATGCCCTGCTGCCCTACTCCTCTGTCGATTACTCCTCTGCCCTTTTCTTATTCTTCCTAATGTAGAAACGAGTTATCTTAGGCCTATCATGAACCTTCATGGAGCAATATACATAATAGAATGTCATGCTTTCTTATCTATACTGAGTAACGTAGTGAGAGACTGGTGTCAAATACTTTTACAAGCTCAATAACAAAATTTAGGCGACTGAAAAACTAGTTCAAGTCTCACTTTGTCAATAATTGATGTAGACCTTGCAACTTAGTACCTTATTTAAGGTAATACAAAATTTAGGTGATAAATAAGATGATTCATAGAAGTTACACAATTATGTAATAGTTTTAACACCTCTATTGTCGCTTTTACTTTTAAGAAAGGGTTAAAAAGGAACTAACCCTTAAAAACTAGTATACATATGGATAAAGTGCATACTTTTAAAGCAGCTCAAGAGAATGAGAAAGTACATTGACCTAAAGAAGGTTTAATTGTATAAAGAATGCTTAAACAAGTCTCTATAACATAGAAAACATCACAGATGTGAGCAATATCCATTGCACACAGAAGAAAAACAATATAATAGGTTTTAATAAAAGGACACAAGACTATTGAGCACCCAAAGAAAAATGGTAGGTCTAGAGGAAGAGCGAAAGTGAAGCTTTCTATATTAAGCTCATTTATGAATTACATTTTAAATGTAACATCCCGTTACTGTTATTAAGGGTATTTCGGTAATATTGGGTCATATTGATAGGTTTCATTGCATTCATTGACTGAGCATGTTACTGGCCTCTGATTATAGAGGAATAGGTTTATTGCATATGCATTGATTCATAAGTACATGCATTCATAATTTTTCGGTATTTAATTGTAAATTGGAACTGACTGAATTGACTGGACTGACTGGATTGCGATTGATGAGAAATTAGGAATAATTGGGTTTGAATGACTGATCTAGAATAGTTTAAGTGTGATTGAAAATTGATAGTGGCTTATAGGAAAATTTCTGGAAATTCGGGAGAAAATGCCCGGACTGGATATTTGGAGTGACAGACTGATTGATCGCTTGGTACTGAGAGAATTGAGCTATGGAGTGTGAAAAAATAGAAATTGAGATATAGGATTTTGTACTGTATATTTTTATGGATTTATAGAAATTTTTCGGGTATTTGTAGAGTTATGAGCTCGGACCGAAAAATTGAATTAGAGACTGATAAATTCGATTCCGGTTCCGAAATTGACTGGCAAATAGTATGGAAAATATTGATTGGTGATTTTAGGAAATTAAAATGTTAAATCATTGAAATTTAGAGACTGAAATTTGGACTGATTCGGAGACTTAGGTCTATAAATACTAGGTTTGAAATTTGGGGGAAAAGTTACCTAAGGCATTTGTTCTTCCTCTTCCCCTCTACGGCGTTCTTCGATTTTCTTCTAACGGTGAGATCCTTCGATTTCTTCTTATGGTTTCTCTTCATTGTGTTAGTCTAACATGTCTATGGTGATTGGTGAAGGTTGGAAGCCTTGATATTGGTTGATCATTTGGTTTGGAGGATTTCTAGGGTTTACGGCGATTTTGAAAGATTTAGAGGATTTGAGCTTGATTGGTAAGTTTTATGGTTTTAATGTTGATTTTTATGGTTGTTGCATGAATTTATGGCATTTATTGAGTTAAATGGGGTTGTTGGGAGTGATTAATGGTGGTTTTTAAAGAGAGGAGCTATCGGAGAAGACGAAGGAGTTCGTCGCACGCCGTGACCTGCGCGCGAGCCCGACGGCCACGAATATATACCATGGTGTGCTACCCTCGCCTCGCGGCGTGCCAGAACGCGTTGTTCGTCGCGGCGAGGGAGCCTTTCTGCGCCGCGGCGAAGGGGACTGTTCCATTGGATTAAATTCGATTTATTGGGTATAATTTATGGTGTAGACCTCCAATTGAGGTAATTCCAGATTCATTACGGACTAGGGAAGGAGGTCTACAAATGAGAATAATTATGGGAATTAGATTGGATTTAAATGGTATTGAATTATAGAGATTAAGGTCAATTGTGATTCATAGTGTGACCTAAGTGTCAAATTGAGACCTATTGGAGTTTGAATTGGAAATTGCAATAGAGGTCGTGACCCAATGAATAGGAAATTGTTATCGAGAGTTCGAATTGAGGAAATTGACTGAATT
>JANIHY010000006.1:61451204-61463529 GCA_027479065.1 Erythroxylum brevipes | reverse complement strand
TGGATAAATACATATGCAATAAGCCTGTTCCTCTATAACTAGAGGCCAGTAACATGCTCAGTCAGTGAATGCAGTGAAATCCTATCAATTCAACCCAATGACCAAAATACCCTTACTAACGGTAACAGGATGTTATAATCCGAATTACCAATATGCCCTTCACATTGGTAACGGGATGTTACAGACGTGATCTGCAAGAGAGGATGGAAAAGGAAGGGATCGGGAGGCATTAAAATTGAAAAACATTATTATTCACACAACATAGTTTTAGGATAGGTTTACCTTTTTCTACAACTTTTTGGGAGGCAACAATTTTCGTTTTCTCTGTTGGATTTTCTTATATTCTTTTAGTCAGCCACTTTAGGAGTAGCTTTTACATTTTTCTGTAGTTTTTCTTCTAGGCTTACGTTAGCCGTAGTGAGGTTTTCGAATTTCTGCAATATTTTTCCTTCAATTCAATTTATGTTTATGCACTTTTCTTTTAAGTATTTTCGGATTCTTTAAGAAAAGACCAGGGATGGAGACTATGTGTTTTTTTATTTCTTTGATTTTTACTTTCGTTATAAGCAGTTAAAACCTTTTTCTTGGTTGAGGGAAACCATGTTATCATTTATTATGTGTGAGATGTTTTAATAAAATTTGTTTCATTGATGAATATTGAATATCTTTTGAATTACTTTTCTAATTGAATTGATTGATTTCTAGGTGCACAATTAGAGATTGATTTGTTTAATAGCTAGATTAATGAAATATGACGTTTAGTTTTATTAATCACAAGTAGCAATTAGGATTACCTTCTTTACGTTAGAGTAAGGAATTCTAAGAAGATTCTCATCTTGATTATATGCATGTCATACATGTGTTATCTTGTTCATTAGTTTCTTAGTTCTTAAAGCTATTATTCAGTTGAACCTACGATCGTATCTAGGTTGTTGATTAATAAGAATGCTTAGAATACATGTTTCTATTTATTTACAATTAAGAGAAAACATTCCCCAATGAATGTTTATTGATCAACTAAATTTTATATCAAGGATCCATTTTAGTATGATAACATCGGTGACCTGAAACCAAGGTTTTCCTATTAAATTTTCAGATCCAATTATTTTAGTTGATTTTCGATTTTTGTCACTCTTTTCTAAATTGCTGTGAATTAAAGTCAACCCCTTTTTACTTTGTTTTCGTTTTAAATTCGCTAACCTTTACCGTTAAAAATTTCTCGTGAGAACAATTTCTACTTTCCACTACTACATTATTCTGTATTGACAGAAGTTAGTTTCTTTGTAAATTTGATTGCAGGCGACAATAGTATCACTTATATATCGTTTCATGCACAGGATTTAGAAAATAGTATCAGTTAGTTGCTTAATGGGAATTGAGCATTACTAGATGAAGTCTCTCTTTGACTATATTGTTATAGCTTCAAACCACCTTTAATATTGTCACGGCCTCTTATGATTAGGTTATGATGTGCATCAAAAATGTATTTATATTTTAAGTACTTACTTGATTTGACGTTAAATTATTTTGTTTTACTTAGTTTTTGATTTTTCAGATAATTTTGATAAATATATCTTAGGATGATATTATTCAAGAATTTGAGACTACTTCAAGCAAAATTATATTTAAAAAATCATACTTGTTGGAGAAACACAAATTGGCCTACTATTATTAAACGATCTCATTTTGTCTTTTTATAAGTATAATAATAATTCAGTCCTAGTTGGCCCTCCAAGGCTCAGGCGGGCCAAAACCCGAGAGAAAAGGTGTCCCAAGCCCGGCTCATTGCAAAATAGCCATAATTAAAATAGACAAATTGTTGTTCATTAGAGCAAATGCGACTTCCTGATATTAACTGACGATAATGTAGAGCAAGCGAATAGTAAGCCGCTACCTGTGGATCATTAACAAGCCGACACCTGTCAAACGAATAATAATGACGGTGGATTCGTGGCATTCTAGGAGGCGACTGTAGAAGGTAATGGAAGTTGTGAGAGTTGGAAAAGAATAAACCAGACACTTTAAAAGATAAAAATTTATTTTAACAAAAAAACAAAGAAATGCCACAACTACCTCTGTCCCCTGTAGTAGCGTATGGTTGCCGCAATTGTACGACTCTTAGTGACCGTTTCGTCATTCGCTCTCTCCTTCGCAGTCACCACCACTCTCCGTCGCGCACCGCCGCCCTCCACTTCTCCTCTTTTAATATTCCTACCGACCTCTGCCGCCTCATCATAGGCAACTCTCTCTTCTTCCGCATGGAGGTAAACGTCCCTCATCCTCAATTCCTTACTTTAGCCTATGCCTTGTACAATTCATTCCATGGGCTTCGTTTAATTTAGGTTTGACTTTGGGAGTTTTTAGTTCTGGTTCTGCCTCGGTTGTTTGGTGTGTTCTATTTTCAGGTTAATTTGGGTCCTCCTGTTTGGAGATTGTGTATTTGGTTGGCTATTTCTAATGGCCTTAACTGCTTCTTTCCTAATAATACGCCACCACTTTGCACATGCTTGATGCTTTCAGACTTCCAGAATGTAGGTACCACGCCGGAGAGAGCGTTTCGGTTTCTCCAAATGGAGGTTGATCCGTGCTTGTTGTTTTCTGTTTCTGGGTGGGGTGGTGTCTTTGAACTACGGTTTACTTGGTTGTAGGTTTATGCACTAGTAATAATTGTTGTATTCTATATTGCACTAAACTATTAGATTCTGTGTTGCTGCTATTTTGCTGGGTTGACGTTTTTTCTTCTTTTTTTTTTTTTCTTTTTGTTGTTTTTCAGCGCTTCTGGAGTGGAACTAGCGTTAACAAGAGCAAAGAGATGGTGAAGCATTTGCAGACCTATGGAATGATTAGATCAGAAAAGATTGCTCAAGTCATGGAAGAGATAGATAGGGGTTTATTCGTTCCTGATGGTACCCAGGCTTATGTTGATAGCCCCATGCCAATAGGCTACAATGCCACTATATCTGCGCCTCATATGCACGCCATGTGTCTTGAGCTGTTGGCGGAGAATTTGAAACCTGGCATGCGTGCATTAGATGTTGGCTCAGGTGCTTTTTCTTTCTGCTGTTCCTCTTTATTACCTTTTGGAATGCATACTGATTGTTAACTACGATGCACGAGTACCACAGTTAACATAGGGTAAGAAACCCGACAATCAGTTGTAAAAGGAGCTATTGTTTGAGGATAATGGGCAGTTCATTGTGAATTCAGGTTTTTTTGTTTGGCAGGCCGTGTGGTGTGGATAGGGATGATAGAATTATTTGTATGAGCTTGTAGTTTACTCACATAAGTTGTTTCTAAACTCTGCTTTTCGTTTTGGTCAAAGATCTTCAAAAACTTCTTATCCGTTTTGCTTTCTACGTGTTATGTTACGAGAGACTTTCTTTGTGTGTGCAAAAAGGAACATTCATAAGCTTTTGAGATGGTTTCTGTGATAGGAACTGGTTATTTGACTGCATGCTTTGGGATGATGGTTGGACCTCAAGGTCGTGCTGTTGGTGTGGAGCATATACCTGAGCTAGTTACCTCTTCAGTTAAGAATATTGAGAAAAGTGCAGCAGCTCCATTATTAAAGGAAGGCTCCCTCTCAGTGCATGTTGGTGGTATGTTATTTTGTCTGTCAAAAGACAGACAGTGTTTTCTAGTTGTTTTAAGTAAATCCAACATCTATGTGGCAGCCATGACTTGATATTCGCATCATAGGCAACATGATAATAATGGATGTCATTGAAAAACAGTGGGAGAAAACAAAATGAAGGGAAAATGGAGGAACCGCGAAAATGCACATGGCTTTGCTAGATCATATAAATATGGACATCTTTGATATTGGAAAAGTGGAGAAAAATAGAAAGAAGGGAAAATGGAGGACTAATGTAGATGCTCATGGCTGCTGGGTCGTGTAGCAGCATCGTTAATCTTGTATTTGCAAAACAATAGGAGTTCGAATTCATAGTTTATGTCAATTAGTGTGCTTGGCGAAAGCAATTTGGGTTCTGTCACTTGAGTTCTCAACATGGGATTAAAGTGTAAATGCTAATTAGAAAGTGTTAATTGTTTACACTGGTTAATACAGATGGAAGACAAGGTTGGCCAGAATTTGCACCATACGATGCAATACATGTGGGGGCAGCAGCAGCCGAGATCCCGCCGGCACTTATTGAGCAGTTGAAGCCTGGCGGCCGAATGGTGATTCCTGTTGGCAATATATTTCAGGATTTGAAGGTCGTTGACAAGAAGCATGATGGTTCCATCAGTGTCCGGAGTGAAACTTCAGTTCGTTATGTCCCTTTAACAAGTCGTGATTCCCAATTAGGCGGCTTTTGAGTGTAGTTTCTTATAATGAGGTATAAGTGAGATGTTATGTACTTGTACAGAATATGCGAGACTGCTTAAATTTGCGTCAAAAACACTCCTTCCTTCCCTTTGTCGATGGAATGGACTTGTAAAGAACATGGATGGAATTTTATGTACTTATTCAGAATGCAAAATACATCGGCGTATATTAGCAGAATGTCAATCGCCTATATTCTTAGCGAAATACAGATGCATCCCTTTTCTATTAATCGCAACGATCCAATAATCCTCGTAAACCAGAAGAAAAGGCCTGACTTTTGTATCATAGCAACTGCCCACTCGAACAACACCGTGTAGAGAATATTTTAACACAATTTCTGAAATTCTTTCATCTCTTCTAACGTAAAATTTCTCCAGAACTAGCCAGTCAAAGAAATCTATGAAAAAAAGGGAAAAGAAAAGAAAAGAAAAAGAAGAAACCCCCAGCAGTAGAAATACGAGTTCAAAATGATCGTCTTGGTCTTTCCTCAGCAACGTTTACTCTCATTGCCCTTCCTTCCAGACTCTGCAAAGCAAGTCAGAAACCATTTATGAGTATCGTAAGGAGCTTTAATCATCATATTACTTTATAGAAAAGAAACAGCAAAACCTGGAAATGGAGAAACCCAACCATACCTGTCCATCAAGTGCGGCTATGGCATCATTCATCTCAGTCTCTGATGACATTGTCACAAAGCCAAAACCACGCGAACGGCCAGAGTCCCTATCATAAACTACCCGAGCACTCACCACTTTACCGTGCTCACTAAAAACTTGCTCCAGTCGATTATCATCAACACTCCATGGCAGGTTGCCCACATAGATTCTACAAGCAGTTTCATAAACTGGAGGAGGGCGTTCTGGCCTTGACCCTCTAGGAGCAGCCTTATTTACCGTCAAAAACCTTCCATCTAGGTCCTATGCACGCAAACAAATTGAAACAGCTCAATGGCAGATAACGAAGTCTTATGTCAATAACATGACTTCTTAGAAAGCAAGTAAGCAATTACTAAGACTTGTCTGAACCCAAAGGCACCCAGCTTAACTCATCATTGAAAATTAACTTTCAAAAATGTGGACTAGTCATCATGCCAAGATTCACAAGTGATAATCATGTCAAACAAAAAATGCAATCTTGCTTCACTCCAGGAATATATAGATATCTTGACGGTAATAGATACCAATCATTTTTACACAGAACAGAAAAAACTGATTAAGACCCAATTCCACAGAGTTCTGCCACTATCTTGTGAAGGAATTGCTTTGAATTTTACTAGCACTCAAAGGGCTAGTAGAAAAGGATAATTTGTATTTGTAATGCCATGATGATTCCTCCTTTAGCCACACAATTAACAAGGAATACCATGCTTCATCAAACTGTCAGAAACAGTAAATTCTCAGTATAAAGGGGGCAAGGAAAACTTACATAGCGGTGAAACAACTCCACAGCCTTCTCAGCCTCTTCAACAGTACTCATAGTGACAAACCCAAAACCACGACTTGTATCTGTCTCTCTGTTATAAATAACCTGCAAATCCAAACAAAGTCCAGACATAAGTAATCAGAAAACAGCAAATCCAGACCTCCTTAACTCTCCGAGAACAAACTCAATACATGGAAATAGCTAACCTCAGCAATCTCAACAGTTCCAGCTTTCTCAAATAACATAGCCAAATTCTGACTGTCAACATTGTAAGGCAAATTCCCAACAAAGATTTTGGCATCCTCTGACGGCGGCTCAAAGGCTTCGTCACCATCTTCTTCACTCTCTCCTTCACCTTCAATGACCTCAGTAACTGAATCCTCTCCCTCACCTTCCCAGTCGGATGCTCCAGTTGCTTCAATATCGCCACTCTCTTGGTTTCCCCACGAAGCTTCGTCTTGCTCAGAGTCGGACAATGTAATGGTGGTATTGTTGTCTTCCTCTTGCTGGGCCCAATCCGATGTCTGGGCAACAAAGGGAACAAAGGAAGAGAAGTGGGTCTTCAGTTTGAGAGAGAGAGTAGAAGACACGGAGTGAGAAAGGTGGAGTTTTAAGCGTCTGGTTGTGACACAGAAGCAGTGGTGAGAAGGGGGTTTTGGTTTCGGATTTGAAGTAAGAAGAGAAGGGAAAGACAGTAATGAAGAGTCTGCCATTGATAAGGCGTTGAAGGTAGGTGTGGTAGAGAAAGCTGCAGATAGAGAGAGCATAAAGGAAGGGAAGAAGGGTTTAAGAGGATAAGGGTGCGTAGGCCACTGGTGAGGTGAGGTAGGAGAAGAAGAATGAGGGAATGGGCCGTGAAAGAGAAATGAATAGTCTTACACGAAATGGCCTCTCTATTTGGGGCCTTGTTCCATTATACATTTTATAGATATAATGAGTAGAATAAGAATAAAGAGAAATGCTATTTAAATTACATGAATGTACATATACACGGAACAAAACGTGTGGCCCTTATAAATATCCGCATTCAAGTACAGATAATATCACCATTCACAGCCTATATGCATCAAAGTACTCTTTAGTATACAAATTCAATGTCTCTCGGATTGCATTCACCTTCAAGTTGAATTGTAACAGAATTTTACTTTCTTCATGTCCACCAAACAATATTTTGGTTTAGTGCTTGAGTACACTCCAAATCGCCCATGGCCTCGACCTCTTAGTTTGATTATGGATTCTGGGGAATTTATGCTGTAGGTCACAGCTTCTACTGTACATATCAATCAATCCTATTGGAGCAAAAAGGAGATTCTGCCCAAATTACCTGCTGCATTTTGTGAATGGTTTTAGAATCAAACTTGATATAGCAACATAAATGATATTGAAGGTTGGTTATTTTTAGCAACCTTGATTGGACATATAGTGAAGATTTCACATTGAAGAGTAGCCAACGACAGTTCCAAACTTTCTTTCTTTGCCAGCATAACTAGCCTTCCTGAAAAATGTAGTAGTTTAGTGGTAATTTTTCAAGATATGAATGGTTTTAGATACAAACATTGGAATTACTTGATGTTGATGGAGAAAAATGTTTAACCTGAATGAAAAGCATAGACTGCACAATCCCCATTCCAATCTTCAGTTGCAATGTCTCCCAGGAATTTCTTTACTTCCATGGTAGTCACATGTCCTGTAAGTGTTGGAAGGCGTAGAAGACAGACCATGCATTCCGACAACCATTTGTTTCATTGGCCAACTTCCAGCTCCTTGGCAATTGAAATCACCAATGACTCCAGATAAGTTGTTCACATTCCATATCTTCAGTAGACTGGAAGAAACTCAAAACCGATGGTGTGATGTTAATAAGGTATGAACAGTAGAGATAATTAGAAGTTATTGTTTAGCTTTACTATTTGCACCGCTCCTCAAAAGTGAGATTTCGATGGGCTTAACCTTTTTCCATCCATGACAGGGTCTTTAAACAACCAATCTCTAGTAGGACGGCCAGCATATCTATATCTTAAAATAGTTCCATTGGGCAATACAAGCTTCTTAAGGATTTCAAAATCATCAATGCCTGGCTTGTCACTTTATTCATGTGAAGAAGTTTTGTGAGGAGTTTCAGTTTCTTGAAATGGGAAATTGTAATTGAAATATGAACTGATAACGTTCTTAACCGACAAAAAAGAAAAAAAGAAAAATCATCTAGACGAAGGAGAAACATTAAAAGGAAATTAAAACAAGTTTTAGTTCTTTCGACTCACCTTACATACACTGCACATCCACCTAATGCTGTTGATGCACCATGGAACTCAGCGGTAGCATGTTTAGTCTGCAAGGCTTATTGGAATAATTACACTGTCCCTGCAAACCTAAGGTAAGACTGAAATGAAGCAACAGCACAAGAACGTGACAGCAATGGAAATCCTATGTTAATTGACTAGGTAGCTAGCTATCAAACAAGTTACTCTGATAACTAAAACCATCCTTAAACTTGGATGATCCCTTTGCTGTATCCACCCTTTTTACAGAACTGTTATATTGTTTATAAAGAAATGGACCAAAAAATTATCATCAAAACAAAAAGGACCTAAAACAATCAAAGTATCTTACATGGAACATATCCCAGTCTGGCACAAAAATCTCTCCTAGGAGAAGGCTGTTAAAGCTACAGTGGCAACATGTAAGGTCTGAAGTGTTGGCTCCCGTGGCATGAAATCTTCAGATGATCTTGCTACAATGCATCTCTTTGAACTGGCAATAAACAGTAGGTCAAGTTAGATAAATGATCAAGCCCTCATATCCTGGTGACTTAAGTGTTTTTAAACTGAGAAACATCTGAAGAACCTGAAAATTGAGTCAGTATTGTGACTCATGCAGCATATCAAATTGTTCTCTCTAAAGTGTCTCGCTACAGAATGCTGGTCTTGATACTTTTTGGTCAAGGTCACCCCTTTGTTACGCCTCCACAGATCTATAAGCGCTATATACTCATGGAAAATTGCCACTCGTAAGCCCTATGGTCTGTTATAGGGTAGACACAGTGAATACACGCGGAAACTATGACCTTTGTCTATTAACTCTCACATGGTTAACGCTTTTTCTTCTAAACCACTCACTGGTTGAAGGCATCGACTCACCAAAGTCAGATTGGAAGTGTATATCACTACGTAGCTGTTCCAGTTATCGGAGACTTACACCCCTCAACGCCCTCCCTAGGCTTACACGGGCCCTACTGCTCACGCCTCTTAGGAACTCTACTTCCCTCACACACTCTTACTCTTCATTCCCCGTTCGCTTCTGACTCAAGGCAGCGAAAATTTAGAAGCTTAACAGTATTTCAAGACTGTCATAAATGTTCTGATACACAAGATCCTTATACAAGGCAAGTGTAGAGCATACTAATCTTTGCAATCTTTTTACTAAGTGTTTCAAAGAAGAGACACTATTTTTGTGAAGAAAGATTCTTCATTTTCTTATATCATATACAAATCTTCAAAAAAACGTGTTTACAAAATGAGACGAGGCCTGCTTAAATAAGCAAAGTGAAGGACATAAACGTAAACTAACCTAGAGACATAATGATAAGGCTTTAAGAAAAGCTAACCTAACCTTATCACCAAGGAATCTACTTTACAAAAGTAAAGGCACCTTTGCACCGAAAGTAACCTACTTTCTAAAAGCAAATAGTAGTAAACAATACTACTTTACAAAAAAGTAAAAAGAAAGATGATAAGATGGAATTTTCATGATGTTGAAGTGACTTGTGGAACCCATCTATCATCATGTCCGTTGTCTCTTCTTACTTTACAGGTGTAAAGTAAGATCTTCATCGTCTGTCAACTCCATGTCTCTATCAATTTGTTCAATGAGCTCATGGATGTTGGATTCTGCCCATTCAGTAGGCCATGGGCCTGCTGAAGTATTGCCAAACGGACTTTCTGCTGGCTGGGGGCTTGGATCCTCAATAGGCCTTGTAGATGGATGAGGAATCGAACCACCATGAATATTAATACAATGATCTGCAAAGGTAGCCCATTCACTTATAGGTGGTGCTCTTAAAGGCTGTTGAAAAGCTGTTGCACCAAAATAAGGCCCTTAATAAGTACAGATAGAGGAAACATCAGCCTGAGGATTCTGATTACAATGGTCGAGAAGGTCATATAAGTTAGTAGTGACTTGCTCTTCTTCATCAGACTAATTGAGACTAACACACCAACGTTGGCAGTGGCTGATAGTGCACATCCTATTGTTGTCAGTCATACAATAAGGATGATGCAACAAGCAAAACACATAAGTGTTTGTATTGGAGAGTGTTGCATTCCATTGACGATGTTGAGATAACAGAAAATACATCTCTAAACGCCATTTTTCAAGAGGCTGGAACCATTCTAAGAATGTCCACAGAAGAGAACCAGTATTAGTAGGATATGCCAAATGATGATATAGATGTAGAGGAGAGAGAGCGATTGTACAAGTAACTAATGCACTAAGGAACCAGAGATGCCATAGGACATTTTTGTCCATAGAATCATAGATGAAATAGATATACTTATAGGGTGTAAGCATATCAAAATAGCTTGGCTTGACTATGATATCATTGGAAATAAGAATTTGGTGCATATAAAAGAAGACAATCTGGTAAAGAATTGGAGAAAGACTTGCGACAGTATTGTGACGTCGAGAAAACCATGGAGGAAAGTCTTTCTTATATTGGGCAAACCTGGGAAACTCCATTAGCCAGCACAAAGGTATGGGGAGTTTCAAAGTGAGGAAACAAACAAGAGTGGCTTTGAAGGTCTAGAGAGATAATCTGCAAGGATATTCTTATGACCTTTAAGGTGTCGGACTTCAAATTTATAGGTAGAGAACCACTCTTGCCAGCATAAGAGTTGACTGTTAGGAATCTTTTTCCCTACCTGTTGAAGAATCTTGGGAAAAGATTTGTTATCCATTTCAATGACAAAGTGATAAGGAGTGAGGTGAATTGAAAACTTTTAGATACCTCTTTTTACTGCAAGAATCTCCTTATAAGAGATATGATAGTGGCTTTCAGCTGAAGTGAAAGCTCCACTAGCATGACCGCAATAATAGCATTTGTCATTGAGTTCTTCAATGAGTATAGCTCCCCAATGGGTATTACTTGCATCTGTCTGGAGGACACGTTGTCCATTTTCAAGAATCTTCAGAGGTGGAGGATCCTGACTGATTTGCTTAAGATGCTGAACAGCTATAGTTTGTTCTTTTCCCCCATAAAGTGGATTCTTACGTAATAGCTTAGATAAGCTTGACGTATAGGCTTCCACATGTGGAATAAAATCTCGAATGTAATTAACAATTCCAAGAAATTGTTGTATTTGTTTTACCGTGAGATTTTCGTCTGGAAATTGCAACAGTTCTTTTGCAATATGTGGGCCTGGCTGGTAGAATCCATCTTTGAATTGCATCCCAAGGAATTCTATTTCCTTTGTACCAATTACACTCTTTGATGCTGAAAGCATAATACCACACTGCTGTGTAAGGTCCAAAAATCTTTGAAGTAAGGCCTGATGTTCCTCATGGGTCTTTGAGAATAATAAGATGTCATCAATGTAGATCAATGCAATGTTGAGGATAGGCTCATAGATTTTTGTAATGGACTTCTGAAATAGTGATGGTGCAACCTTTAATCCAAAAGGCATCACAGTCCATTGGTACTATGCAATAGGAATGTAAAATGCAGTCTTGTATCGTTCTGTGGGTTGAATACCCAGTTGACAAAATCTTGCTTTGAGGTCAAACTTTGAAAATATGCAAGCTTCCTTGAGAAATAGTACCAGTGTACTGATTTTAGGCAATGGAAACTTATCATCTTGCTGGAATGCATTCAGAGGCTTGTAGTCAATTACTAGATGTTTCTTTCCACGTTTCTGTTCTGAACGCTTGTTGACATAGAACGCTTGGCAAGCCCAATCCGACTTTGTGAGCTCTATTAAGCCTTGTTGTAATAGTATAGCACACTCATCTTGTGAGAGCTTTAGATCATTAGTGTAGCACCCCACTCCCGCCAAGACCCGAACCCGACATCAACAGTGATATCCAAGCCCGTGACCTGCGAGGGTGGCGTACTAGAACAGTCACTACCTTTTTAAAACTCGACATGACATTTTTCTTTTTCTTTCAAAAACGATTGAGTGCGCAACACAATAAATGATTTGGCCCAATTATAACAAAAACATTTTCAATTATAAAACAATTTCAGTTATAGGCCAATTTCAGTCATTATCTAGCACTCAACAGTGCTCAATCATTGCATAACTAGAAAATGCATGACCCGACTGGGCTCAATGCCATTTCTGAACATTTACAGTCATACTATACAATTAAACATAATCAATTGGGCCTACTGAATCAAATCACTACACTAATGCAGATGTGAACGACACTGATCCCGACCCGATACTCTGACTTGCTAGCAGTAGCCATACTCCCGTTTGTCTAACGGGGTACTCTTCAATTCCCTGAAAAATAGATGCAATGTTGGGTGAGTTTGCGAACTCAATGAGAAACCATCATCGATGGTTCACCCAACTCATG
>JANIHY010000006.1:60890367-60906841 GCA_027479065.1 Erythroxylum brevipes | reverse complement strand
CGAAGGGAAGCTCTCCGAAGGACCACCAACGATCACCATAACTTTAGATTTTCGAACTCATGATTTTAAGGTACAATAATATCAGTTTATGTTTACTTTGATGTGTTTTTATCCAATTGTATTCCAATTGACATTATTTAAACCTTTGATGTACTGGTTGATGCCTAGATGTCCCATAATGTATAACCAATTGTTATTATTGAAAATTTTGATGTACTGGTTGATGTGTGGATGTCCACTAATATATGCATCTTATTGGTAAGATCTTCTTTTCACCGACGGAATTACCTTTTCCGTCGGTAATAACTTAGCGACGGAATAGGGTAAACCGTCGGCACATCAATGGACTCAATTTGGCGACGTCCACAATTCCGTCGTTAAATTTATAACTTACTACGGGATATTGGCGACACTTTTTCCGTCGCTACATCATACCGACGGTAATATTCCGTTGCGGATTAGTTATTTTCACCGACGTCATTTTCAAAAAAAGTTCCGTCGGAAACATACAACAACGGTAATATCCCGTCAGTTAACCGTCGGCACATTACGGCGGAATATTTCCGTCGGTAATTAATAACGAAAGCCATGTTTACGACGGATTAATTTTTCGTCGGATTCCGTCGGTAAAAATAATCTCCGACGGAACCCATCTTTTCTCTGACGGAAAATTCCGTCGGAGAACGCGACTTTTCTTGTAGTGATTGTTTGGCTGCACTTTGGGCTTGTGAATGAAATTATTTCTTCTTTTTAAAAAGTTAAGATTAAAGGAAAACAAAAGTTGAATAAACACTTGAATTGATACAAATAATTATATAACAACAACAATAATAACAATGTTTTAGTAGGAATTTTGTTAGGTTGTAAAGTTAGGAGATATCAAGAAGTACGTAGTCTTATTCTTAATTAATAGAGAAGTTGCTTTTGATAATAATATGAGTAGTTAAAATTATAAAATTTCAAGATGAAGCTCTTAAAACGTTTGAAATAATGAAAAAAAAATTGTTACATGATCTCCTCATAAAAAGGGTGTTGCGGATTTCCTAATTTGAAATCAGTTTGATGAAGCTCTTATCAAAGGAAGTGTTAAGTTGAGGAATTAAAGGTCGAGAGAATACTTGCATTAACATGAGTGGCTTTACTTTAGCCGAAAAGATTCTGTAGGAGTTATAAATCTTTCAACAAAAATCCTTCTGTTTGGAAAAAATTATTTTGCATATCATTGCTCAAAACCAAGATTTTGATAAGAGTTTTTCTTGGCAAGAACGGAATTGCGGGAAAAGGATAGTTTGGTTTCTACTTCTCTAAGCCCGGAAAGGAAAGTCTAGACTCTAGACTCCATTATGAGTTGACGACTACGATTGACACTGGCAACTATGGTGGAAGCGCCATATTGTCAACAAAAGAACTAACATATTTAAAAAAAAATGAAAAACGAGTGGCCAGGAGGCAAGCTACACCTAATGGTTAGACGAAGGAAGAGATAGAGAGATAGGAGTTTCAAAACAACAAAATTGACCACTAGTACACCTGAAATGCAGTGACCGTGGAAAGTGCACCGTATTGCAAAGTCAAAATCGCACTACCGCGGAGAAGATATGTCATATCAGATTTAAGATCCTCTTTAGTTCGTGAGAGATAGAAACCTAATTTGAAATTGACAAAAAGGTACTTATACCTAGTTGCTAATTTTGAATGACCTATCTAATAAACATAACGTAAAGTACATACCTTCAAATTTCAAGCCAGATACTTCGTCTTTTTATAAGGTATTCAGATACAAATTTTAACAAGTTTCTTAAAAAATAAATTTTATGTACAGAAAAATAGAGTCAAAGGTAATATATCATCATTAAAGATTTTAGCTTAATAATTAAGTACTTATTTGGTTTAGCTTTTAGAAGCTCTAAAAGTATTTTTTTCTATCGCAAAAGTTATTTTAAGAAAAGCTATAAGATTAAAAGCAAATAAGGTTAAAGTGTCAGTAGTTATGTGGAAAGCTTTTGATCTATCCAAATTTATTGTTGACTTGTGAGTTGTGTCAGTCAGGCAAAAAAGAAAAGATAACACAACTAGAACGAATATTGTTGAAAAGGGAGCACTCAGCTCAGAATTAGAGTTGGTGCTCAACATTGTTCAACCATAACACAACTGTGAGAGCCCTACATTTTTAATAATAAATTAATTTGAATGAGACTAAAAGAGAATCTCATTCACCTTTGAAATTACCAGATCTAACATTATTGTCACGAGTGTTCAGTTTTCTCTGCTCGTATTCATGGACGACACGGCCAACAAAGCAGAATAAACATTTCGTAAGTGGTAATTGAGACCACTCCTGACTTTTGAAACAAAGCTTACACCTGCCCACCGTTGGTTGGTGTTCAGTTCGGCTTCCACTAAGAACATTTGTACTGTATATCTTCACCGATTGAATTGATTTATTCAATGAAAACCTAAGAAAGGAGATCCTGGACACAATGATATATGAACCACAAGCTTCCCAGAAGATGCTTGTCCAAGCACTTAGGTGCACTACGTTTTCCCGACACAGGATTCAATCATTAAGTTAATGTAATATAATTTTGGCGAAAGGGATTGATACATAGGAAATTGTCTGATGTATAGGCAAAAGAAGATGACATCATTTTTATTTTGTAAGAGAAAATATATATTTTTTCATTCTTTTTTACCCATCAAATTACTAAGTTGAGTTAAACAAGCAAAAGAGATTTTGGATACAAGATATGTTGTGTCTTTTTGTCAGTAATTGAAAAAACCTGTTTGTTTCTTCTATGTTAGTAATCTGGAAAACAATCAAAGTCAAATTTTCAGTCCCGATGGTTTTCTGTTTCTTTCCATAAACGACTTTTGTTGTGTTAGGTCCATTTCTTTATCAGATAAATCCCATATAAGTCTTTTGTTATATTAAAGTCCTTCATTTCTTTGTCAAATAAATAATAAGTAATCATTAATTTTAGTCTCCTTTGGAGTGTAAGTTTTTCTTTCTTGGTATTCAAACATCAAATACATAAATCATACATAAAATCATTCATATCTTGAATATAATAATAACCATATAGATGAAGCGAATAAATCACTACCTTGAATAAAATTTGTCATGATATAGAGAGAAAGTTTTCAACAATCATAAACTAGTTTCTCTCTCTTAACCCTCTTTTTGTACAATAGCTTTATGGAAAGCCCAATATACAAATACTTACATTCTGTATTTGTTTTGTTTGTACTTAATTAAGGTAGAGAAAAGACTAGTTTATATACAATTTCCTATTAACATTAAATCTTGTACGTCCATCAAGTAATAAATTAACAGTCAATATTTAATATACTATTAAATCAAGAAAACTCTAAACCAAGTTTAATATGGGTTCACAAAAAATATTGGCTATAGCTTTAGGCCATATATTTCATACATTCTCCCACTTCGCTGGATATTTCATCATTACATTTAATAGTATAACATAAGTGATAGTTGTGCATTAGTATGAGTTTTTCTAAGTATTTGGTATGTGTTAATTGCATGATAGGTTTGTATTATTGTGTTTTAGGTCTTGTTTTGTGTGTTTTTGTTTAATTTGATCTTCATGGTTCCTCTTTTGTGTTTGATATTGGTTTAGGATAGGAATTCATTATTTTGGTGTAGGAATGGAGGGTGGATACCTTTGTGATTGAGCTAGGGATCAAGAGAAGATAAATGGAACTACTAAAAAACAAGAACCCATCAACATGGAAAAGGGCATGTTTTCCACAATTATGGGAAATCTATGGAGAAAGTTTCTGTTAATTTAACCCACAATAGTGGGAAGCACAAGTATAATTCCCACGATCGTGGGAACTAAAAGTCAAAGAGACATCCTGATTTCATGTTTTTTTAAGATTTTCGTGATTTTATAAGAGATAAAATCCCGAGAATTGCCAGAGGGTTGTGCAACTTACTTACAAGAGCTAAAAAAACAGATTGAGAGCCTAGAGCTAGAGGGAGATTCAAGGTTTTATTCCCAATTAGGCAAAGAGCACCTCGTCATCCAGTTTTTCCAGATTGGGCAAAGAAGAGGAGGAGCTACTCCGTCCAGTCTTATTTCAATTTCTTTTTCTTTTATCATTTTTATTATTGATTATTTGATTGTTGGGGATGTTATGGATATTATGATTGGCTAGAACAATTTTTAGGGTTTGTTATTGAACTATTTGTGAACCTTTGGTTATTGATTTAATGATATACATGTTTATGTTATTTATTGTGCTTAAACCTTGCAATAACTGAGAGAGTGAGCTTGGTAATCTATATTAATTGTACAACAAGGGCTATCAATTAATAGACCTACAAATAAAAAGTTATTGATTTATTAGGAAGAGATTTCAATAGATCAATACATTGCCTATAGGATAGCTTCATATCAAGTTGAATGTTTAGGAAAGGCTTTGCACATCTAGAGATCCCAAAGTTAATTCTAATTTATTTAACTAGTGACATTTAGTTACACCTTGAGAGAGGGTAGTTAGAATTTTAAAAAATCTTGGGCCAAGCATAAATTGAATCAATTAATCATAGGGGAGTAAATAGGGATAATGACAACTCCTAATGTTAATCTTGATTTTCTCCAAGTCTTAATTTACGATTTTGGTTTAGGTTGCGTTGTTCCCCATTACTTTTAGTTTGTCTTTATTTTACTTATGTTTCTAAATTCGATTGAAACGATTTCGTAAACAAAGAACAATCTAAATTAAGTAATGCCTAAGCACAATCCTCAATGGATCGATATCCTCTTTCAACTATAAGTACGACCTATATATTTGCAATTTTAAGCATAAGACTAGTAGTGTGTTTTGCTTTCAACAAGTTTTTGGCACCGTTACCGGGGATTGATTGTTTAGCATCTTGTTTAGTTTGGGTTACTTTGATGTAAGAGTTTTTTATACTTTTCCTTGTGTCTTTACAGGTGAATGAACATAAGGAACACGCTAAGGTATATTGAATTTCATGATAAAGAGTTAGTAGATATCACAGGGCACGAACGACAATTGAGAAGAGCGAAGTTCCAAGATATTACATAAAGCAATATGGTGGAAAAAGGAGATTAAGGAGGGGCCGAAAAAACATTGATGAACTTTATAATACCATGATTTAGTCCTTAAGGAGTTGCAAGGCCAGTGATTTAAGCTAACAATTTCAAGATTAAGTCGGCACTCCTCAACATTCTTCAGAGTAGTGTGCAGTTCTATAGGTTAACTAATGAAGATTCCAACGCCTATGTTGCTAATTTTTTGGAGATATGCGACACTTTCTGATTTAATGGGATGTTTGATGATGTTGTAAGGTTGCGACTATTTTATTTCACTTTGAGAGATCAGGCGAAGGCGTGATATAATTTGCTCAGCTCAGGGAAGATTACTACTTGGGAATAGCTAATCCAGACATTTTTTGCCAAATACATTCCATTAAACAAGACACAAGGATCATTAATGAAATCATAAATTTTCAACAAAGCGATTGCGAGTCTTTATATGAAGCTTGGGAGAGGATTAAAGAACTATAGAGAAGTTATCCCCACCATAACCTTCCGAGGGAATTCCTCATGCAACATTCTATAATGGTGTAAATCAAGCACAAGAGGGACCATAAATGCAATTACAGGAGGATCTTTGATAAAACTATCGATGCAATGTATGATCTTTTGGAAGAGTAGGCGAGCAACAGTTGTATGTGATCAAGCGAGAGGAGTAGACAAAGGAAGAACGAGAAAAAGGTATGATCACAATTGGCTCTATTACCGCTTTGCATACACAGATCACAACCCTCACTAAGCATTTGAGCAACGTGCAAGGAGCATCTTCATCTACAGTTAAAGCTATGTAATCACAGTGTGAGTTATGCAGGCAGGATAACCATTGCACAACAGAATGCTTTTTGTTGGGAGTTAGTAGCACTGAACAGATAAGTTACTTAGCCTGACCATAGCGGAATAGCAATCCGTACTTGAGAATATTTATAATTTGGGGTGGAAAGACCACCCAAAAAATTTTTAAAGTACTAACAATGCAAGTGGCCAAGCAAGACTGTAAGAGCCTCTGGGATTTCAGCGAGACCAACTTGGATCTTTGGAGAAAAATGGACAAGTTAATGGATGTTTTAGGGTCTAGAATGGAAAATCAAGAAAGAACCAAAAGAGAATGTTTTCAAGCTAGGAGGAAAGTCAAAAGAGGATGGAGGCAAAGTTTGATTAAATAGTGAAGAACCATGCGTCATCAATCCATAACTTGGAGGTATAGGTAAGTCAACTTGCTAATGCTATATCTTCTAGAAGTGCAGGTAGCTTACTGAGCAATACCTAGGCTAACCTAAGGTAACAATTGAAAGCTATCACACTTTAAAGTGGCAAGTAGATGGAGAAACCAAGTGCGAAAAAGGAAAGCCAAGAAAAGGGAAAAGGCAAGGAGATTCAAAAAGAGAAAGAAGAAGAGGATGTACGTGTCACCACCACCATACAGGCCCAAACTTCCATATCCACAAAAGGTGAGACAACATCAGGTGGACACTCAGTTTTCCAAGTTTTTGGAAAAGTTAAAGAGGCTTAAAATTAACCTTTTATTGGTGGAAGCTTTAGAGTGCATGCCCAAATATGCAAAGTTTCTAAAGGATGGATTGACACAAAAGCGTACTTAGGAGGACAATCAGGCGATCACTTTGATGAAGAATTTTAGTTCAATTATCTCAAGCACGATGCCTTCAAAATTACGAGATCTAGGGAGTTTTACGATTCCATGTGTTATTGGTGACTTTGAATTTTCTAAATGCTTATGTTATTTAGGTGCAATCATTAACTTGATGCCTTTGTCTGTTTTCATAAAATTGAGACTAGGAGAGGTCAAGTCAACATCCATGTTGACTCAACTTATAGATCAATCCATCAAAACGTCATATGGAGTTGTAGAAGATGTGATGGTAAAATTAGATAAATTTATTATTCCTATTGATTTTATGGTAATGGATTTTGAAGCTGATAAAATTTGTCCATTGATTTTGGGTAGGCCCTTTATTAATACTGGTAGGGCATTAATTGTTGTGCATGACGCAAAACTTGTTTTGAGGATTGATAATGAGTAGGTTAAGTTTAATATTTCTAAATCTTTGAAGAAACCGATGAATGGTAATGTATGTATGAAGATTGATGTTATGGATGAATGTGTGAAGGAGGTTGAAGAGGAAGTTAATAAAGTTACTAAAGTACAGAAGGATGAGACTATGATAGAAGAGGATTGATGTGAAGAAGTTGAGTTAGATAAGGTGGAGAGAATAAATACACTTACACCACATTCTTTCATTAAGCCCCCCACTTTAGAGCTTAAACCCTTACCTCCCCATTTGAGATACACCTTTTTAGGTAAGAACCATACCCTACCCATCATTATCTCTAACTAATTAGATTTTGAGCAAGAAGAGAAAGCGCTAGAGATAATCAGGAATGGGATGAGAATTATAGTGTGACAAATTTATAATATTAGGGGGATTAACCCAAATATAGTGACACATAGGATTAACTTAGAAGAAAGGTGTAAAATTGTGAGAGAGTGACAGAGAAGGTTAAATTTAAACATGCAAGACGTTGTGAAGAAATAGAGGTAGTAAAGCTATTGGATGCAGGGATTATTTATCCTATTTTAGATAGTGAGTGGATGAGTCTGGTATAGTATGTGCCTAAGAAGGGAGGCGTGACAGTGATAGAAAATGAAAAAGGTGAAAATATTTCCACTAGGACCATCACAGGTTAGAGAGTATGTACTGATTACCGAAAGCTCAATTTGTCCAACAAGAAAGATAACTTCTCTTTAACTTTTGTGGACCAAATGATTGAGAGGGTGGCTGGCCATGCATTTTACTATTTTTTATGGATACTCAGGGTAAATCAGGTGTTTATATACCGAAGGATCAATAGAAGTCCACTTTTATTTGTCCTTATGGGACTGTTACTTATTAGAGGATGACATTCAGTTTATGCAATGCACCTGCCACATTCCAAAGGTGCATGATAGCCATATTCGTAGACATGAATGAGAACTTCATGGAGGTAGTTATGGATGATTTTTCTGTCTTTGGAGATTCTTTTGATCGTTCTTTGTTTAATTTAGACAAAGTGTTTCAAAAATATGAACAGTCTTATCCAGTCTTGAACTAGGAAAAGTGTCACTTCATGGTCCAAAAGGGAATTGTATTGGGCCATAAAATCTTATGCAAGAGGATTGTAGTGAATCAAGCTAAGATCGAAGTAATTGAAAAGTTACTACCTCCCACCAATATCAAGGGCATTCGAGCCTTCCTTGGTCATCTAGGGTCTACAGATCGTTTATCAAGGATTTTTCTCTTTTCACTAGACCATTCACTCATTTATTAGTTAAAGATGTGCCTTTTGTTTTTTATGATGCTTGTTTAGATGCTTTTAAAAGGTTCAAGAAGGCACTTATATCAGCTCCCATTCTGACATCACCAGATTGGTCTCTTCCTTTCGAGATTTGTGTGATGCAGGTGATCATGCCATTGGTTGTGTCCTTGGTCAATGGAAGGAAAAGAGGTTGCACGTCATCTATTATGCAAGCAAGACATTGATGGGAGCAAAACTTAAGTACAAAACTATGGAAAAAGAGTTTTATGTTATGATATTTGTATGTAAGAAATTTTATTCTTATCTTTTAGGCTTATATGTCATTGTTTTTACAGATCATGCAACATTACGATCTCTTTTTGCAAAGAAGGATGTCAAGACTAGGCTTATCCAGTGGGTACTTCTGGTCCAAGAATTAGACATTGAGATTAAAAACAAGAAGGGTACAAAAAATGTTATAGTCGACCACCTCTTGAGAATTGTAGGAGGGCACCATAAAGAAGAAGAGGAAATCGAGGAGAGCTTTCCTGATGAGGCTTTAATGATGGTAGATAATCGTTTTTGTCCTTAGTTTGCAGATATTCCAAACTACCTCTCAGGTAGTATTCTTTCTTCTGATCTTTCTTATCAACAAAGAAGCAGTTTTCATTTTAATGTTCTCTTTATATTTGGGATGAACTTGTACTTTATAACATATGTGCTGATAGTATGGTTCACGAGTGTATCCCCAAAGATGAAATGCCTGAAATTTTGATGAAACGTCATAGTTCACTTTATGCAAGCGATATGAAGCTAACAAAACTGCAACTAGGATCTTAGAGAGTGGATTTTATTAGCCAACCTTGTTCAATGATGCTCAAGATTTTTTACTAAAGTGTGATAGGTGCCAAAGAGTGGGTAGCATATTGAAGAAGTATGAGATCCCACTTTCAAACATCATGGAGGTGGAGATGTTCGATGTGTGGGGATTGGACTTCATGGGACCATTCCCATCCTCTCCAGGTAATACTTACATATTAGTCGGAGTTGATTACGTGTAGCCCCCTCTTACCCTAGGATATATACCGGGACGCCCGGAGGATATTCCAATACATGACCTAAGATAATAGTGCGCTATGATCAATCACATCACTAACTTAACATGGCATCATCTATATTTGTTCTTTTATAATTATCATAAGGAAAATCACCATATTTTTAAAACCAAATTTTCCTCATTTCATTTCATAAAAAACGAATTTTACAATGTAGTTGTTACAATATCATCCAAAATATGTACATGATCCAAACCTAATTAAAAAATACGCTACATGATAGAGGAATTATACAAAATCTATCTAATTTGTCCATATCCAGCTGACCAACTTTTGAGTCGTTTCTCCATTTCCCTAAAAGTTCATGTCTACATTGCTTGTATGTCTCTCAGTACCTAAAGTTGTCTCTCAGTCCTGAAAAGTCAAAATGCAATTTTGGATGAGTTTTGCAAACTCAATAAGGTAACCATTATCGATGATTCACTCAATTCATGCATCACATCAATACATATAACATGCATGTCATAAACTTGCATAATTCACCATATACCACATTCACACTCAATAGTAAACAATTTAGCATCTTAAACAAACTAACATGCTTAATAAAATGCATATGAATGCTCATGTGACTCTTTTCCAATTATTACATTGTTGTGACGGAGTGCCTAAACTGTCCTGTATCTATTGTGGATACCGAGTTCAATTATAACTATCCCTTATCCATTGGAGATCCAGGATCCAGGACTCATTTTACATACTGAGCCTTAGGCTCTTATGCACTTTGGAGTTTTTAGCTCATTTTCGGTGGCTACTCCGGTCACAACTCTCATTATCTGATCATGCATTCATGCATGGAATGTATCTCACATTTTCAATCAATCATATTATGAAACACTTAGTTTGTCATATTCACATGTAAGTAGCATTTCAATATCTCATTTACAGTTCACAATCATCAGACCTTTAGTCTAGAAATCAATAATCTAACACAACAAATAATTGAGTAGAACCGTGTAGGTTACTTGCAGGTTGCTCCTAAAGCTAATGCCTAGAAGTTCCCGCAACTTCTGGAGGTTGACGTTCCAATTACTTCTCTATAACAACAATACACACATATCAAAAATTGGCACAATTGTAATTGTTTTATAAGGTCCATGTATATATATATAATATACACCATGCATGTCATGATAATCCTAGGTATCTATCCATTATTCTTAGCATGTCAACATTTGTATTACCAATTCACATAAGTACTATGTATACTTATGGTCTAGATCTCAATAAAATCATTAAAATTACAATTCATAACTCATTGATCAAAATTCCAGATTTTTCCCAAAAACTGACTTTGAAGTCTACTATTCTTGATCATTTAGACAATCAAAATGAAGTAATTTGTGAACACTTTCTATTTGAAAATTGTCTTTCTATTTCATAAGTTTATAATGACACTAAAATCATTCAATTTGGATTAGTACTGTGAAAGTTATACTCCAAATAGTTTTGGACTATTTTTATTCTGAGATAGTGTTGTATACTCAACTTCCACCCAGAAATTGAAATTCTTAGAGTCCGATTCAGAATATAATTTCTTCACATCAGTTCTAGCCCTATGTCGCTAGTTTACTCTAAATCAAGAATCAGTCCATTTGGATAACTATAGAAAATGATATGCTCAAAATATTGAAACATATTTAGTGGAGAGAAAAGTTTGCCGTGGTGAGCTCATCTCGAGAGGAATTCTCGTGTAATTTTCACAAGTTTGCCGTGATAAAACATAGAATTGGATACGATAAACTTTACCAGAAAGAAATCCTAGCCAACCTTCAGGTTCACCATGGAGAATTCTAGATGTTTGCTGTGGCGAACTTCCACAGATGGATACCCAATTTTCCAACTTCAGGTCAAAGTTTGAGAGTCTTATAAAAAAAATTGGAATTCAACTTCTTCACAAAAAATGTAGCCATATGTCTCTATTTTAATCAAAATTAAAAATCATCTTATTTGGATAATTAGAGAAAATTTTATGACTAAAAGACTGAGGCATACTCAGTGAACATTTTCTGATCAATCATCCTCAAACTTTCCAGATTTTTATACCTAACCTAACTTGTACAAAGATCACCATTTTCTACTTCATTTACTCCCTATTTTCAACTCTATTTCATCTCAATATCATTCACCAACAAAGCATGACCTAAACTTGGTCATTAACCCAAAAACAAGATATGTTCATATATCTATTCATCAACTCCCAATTCTCATTAAAACATCTTTTTCACAACCAATCCATCTTACAGACATGTGTAGCATAACTCATAATTTGTTAATCCTCATATACAACATCAATCATCCATAAAACAACTCCTAACCCATTATTTAACATTTATATGAAACAAAACATCTTTATAGCTCATTACTCATCAAGCATATATGTATAAACAAAAAAACTCACAAAATCTTCATCATCCACGACACATACGTACACCAGGCACTATTTCATGCATTAACCTTTAACTATCATCATAAATGCTCCATTTAACATTACCCATAAAATTAAAACATGAATTACTTGATTTAGCTACCAAATCTTCAAACTCTTCAAGAAAATCAAAAATACCTAACTTCAAACACAACCCACGATCATCACCATCTTTAGGGTTGGAAGGTTATGGTTTTTGGTGGGAATGATAAAGAGAACAAGGCGGAAGAGTAGCAAGTGGAAGATGGTTCGGCTAGGTTCAACGTGAATGGAGGTTGGAAGGATCGAAATGCATGAAGAAGAGGAAGAAGAGAAGCCACAAAGATGAAGAAGAAACCAAAATAAACTCCAATGGCTTTTTAAAAGAGAAGCATTGTGAGAGAACGAACAAGGGAGGGGGGATTCCTTTAATTAAAAAAATAAACTTAACACATATGTCACTTGCTCCAATTTCTAAATCATTAAAATAGGTTCCTTGATTTAACTAATCCAATCAATTTCAATTTCTACTCCAATTGTCTCTCAAATTTTCAATGGCATTTTTGAATAAATCCTAAAGTCATTTATTAAAATTTCCATTGACATTGGATAGTAATTTCTACTACCATTTGTTAATAGTTTTGCCACTTGGCAATTTTCCTAGTCCAAAAATACCTAACAAATTTCCAGAAATTTCTCCAAAATTTTCAAAAATTCTAAATCTACAAATACACTCTCCAAATCAATTTTCAACACATAAAAACCACAATTCTCAATAAAAATCTCATTTGGAAAAATTATACCTAGAATGTCAATGAATGCATGTACAATCATTTTCATGTGCAAAATTTCATTATTCATATGTATGGACATGTCATATTATGCATTAACATGAAATGCATTTTCTAATCTCTCAATCATCTCTCATATATTATATTTTAGCCGCAACATGGGTAATGGGATGTTACAACTCTCCCCTCCTTAAAGAAATTTCATCCTCAAAATTCTTACCTGATTGTTCAAATATGTGGGGACATTGTCTTCTTATATGCTCCTCCATTTCCCATGATGCTTTCTTAGTTGAGTGATTCCTCTATAAGACTTTCACGAATGGAATGACTCGATTCATCAACTGCTTGATCTGTGATCCCACTATCTTGATCAGCCCTTCAACATAGTTTAAGTTACTTGCAACCTCAATCTCTTGAGTTGGTATTACATGTGTCAGATCCGATCAATATCTTCGAAGCATACTCATATGAAACACATTATGTAATTGAGACATCTCATTCGGTAAAGCTAACTAATAGGCCAAAGGTCCTACACTCTTAATGATTTCATAATGAACAATGTACCTAGGGCTTAACTTGCCCTTTTTATCGAATCTTAATACTCCTCTCCAAGGTAACACTCGAAGAAACACTCTATCTCCTACATTGTACACTATATCCCATCGATGTTGATCCACATAACTTTTTTGTCTATCTTGAGCCATTTTAATTCAGCTTCGTATCAATTTCACCTTATCCACTGTGTCTTGTATCAACTATGGGCTTTTAACCATTCTTAAGCCCTCTTTATCCCAATATAATGGCGACCGACATTTTCTACCATAAAGTGCCATCCCGATACTACTGTGGTAATGGTTGTTATAGGTAAACTCAATCAAAGCTATGTACTGATCCTAAGATCCTTAAAACTTCAATACACAAGCTCTAAGCGTATTCTCAATCGTCTTTATTGTCACTTCACTCTGTCTGTCAGTTTGAGGATGAAATGATGTACTAAAGTTCAATTTAGTACCCATAGTAGACTGCAGGCTTTTTAAGAATCTTGGAATGCATATGGGATCCTTGTCCGATACAATGGATACCAGAACCCTATACAATCTCCCCACTTCATTCACATATCTCCGAGCTAACTGATCTAGTTAGTTATTTTCACTCACTGGTAAGAAGTGGTTTGACTTAGTCAATCGGTCCACTATAACCTATATCACATTATTTTGTCTCGGAGTCTTGGGTAATCCTATAATGAAGTCCATAGTGATCCGTTCCCATTTCTACTTCGAAATAGGCAACGAATGTAGGTTCCCTACTGGAGCTTGATGTTCAGCTTTAACTTGCTGGCATGTCATACGCTTAGACACATACTCTGCCATTTACTTCTTCATTTCGAGCCACTATAAATGCTACTTAAGCGTGTTATACATCTTGGTAGTACCAGGATGCATAGCATAGGCGGCCATATAAGATTCCTCAAGAATTTCCTTCCTCAGATCCTCATCATTAGGCACTCATAGTCTCTGCTTTAACCACAAAGCCTCATCTCTCAACTCAAACTCAGAATCTAAATTCATCTCCACTTTCTTTATAAGCTTCACCATATCGAGATCCTTCGTCTGTACTCTTCTGATCCTATCATGTAACATCAGCCTAAGTTTCAATGTAGCAATCAAGGCCTCATCGAGTTCTAGATTCAATTCCACATTCGAAGCTCTCAACTGATCAATTAAGTTCAGTAACCTCGATAACTAAATCTGAGTTACACTGGTATTAGACTTTCTATTCAAAACATCAGCCACCACATTTGCTTTCCCTGAGTGGAAGTCAATTGTGCAGTCATTATCCATCAGTAACTCGATCCATCTCCTTTGTCTCAAGTTCAACTCCTTATGACTCAATAGATACCTTAAACTCTTATGATCTGTATAAATCTGGAAGGTCTCTCCATACAAGTAATGTCTCCAAATCTTTAGAGTAAAGACACCTATAGCTAGCTCTAAATCATGCACTGGATAATTAATCTCGTGAGATCTTAGTTGTCTTGATGTATAGGCGATCACCTTGCAATACTGCATCAATGCACATCCCAATCCTTAATGTGAAGCATCACTATATACCACATATCCTCCAGTCCTTGATGGAATAAGCAACACCGATGTTGTAGTCAACCAATGTTTAAGCTCCTTAAAACTCTTCTAACATTCCTCGTTCCATTTAAACACTACATTCTTCCTTAGAAGTTTTTTCAGAGGGGTTGAGATCAAAGAAAACCCCTCGAAAAACTTTCAGTAATATCCAGCCAAGCCTATGAAGCTTCGGATTTCAGACACGTTCCTTGGAGCTTCCCAGTTCATCACTGCTACTATCTTCTTTAGATCTACGTGTATTCCTTGTCTAGTTACTAAATGTTCCAAAAATACTACTTGATCCAGCCAAAATTCACACTTACTAAATTTGGCATACAGTTGTTTTTCCCTCATAATCTGTTGAATCACTCTCAAATGCTCAGCATTTTCTTCTCTACTCTTTGAATACACCAAAATATCATCTATGACCACAATTACAAAGTGATCTAGGTAAGGTTGAAATATCTTATTCATCAAATCCATAAAAGCAGCTGGGGCATTGGTTAACCCAAAAGGCATCACTAAAAACTCGAAGTGCCTATACCTGCTCCTGAATGCACTCTTAGGTACATCAGTCTCTGCTATCTTCAAATGACAATACCCCAATCTCAAATCCAACTTAGTAAATACTTGAACTCCCTGTAACTGATCAAGTAAGTCATCGATCCTAGGCAACGGGTACTTATTCTTCATTGTAACCCAATTTAACTGCCTATAATCAATACTTAACCTCAAAGTCCCATCTTTATTCTTTACAAACAACACTAGAGCTCCCTAAGGTAAAACGTTGGGTCTAATAAAACCCTTTTTTAGCAATTTTTGCAGTCATTCCTTTAACTCCTTTAGTTCCTTAGGTGCATCTTATATGGAGGGATGGATACAGGAGCAGCACCTAGAACTAAGTCAATAGTAAACTCCATCTCTTGATTTGGAGATAAACCAGATAGCTCGTCGGGAAACACATTTAGAAATTCCCTGAATATAGGAATTTCTTACCCATTTTGTTCAGCTCTAGTATTAATGACATAGGCCAGATAAGCCTCACATCCTCCTTGCATCAACTTCAATTCACTCACAAATTAGGGGTCTTAGTTTGTCAGTTGAAAAAAATGATTGTTGCAATTTGGGATGTATATTATTTTAGGGAGAGAGGTAGAATTACAAGAGTGCAAATTTTGTAGTCAATCTAGGTTCAAACCTAGAAAACATTCTATGAAATAGAAATTAGTACTTTAGATGAGGATGCATTATGTCCTGCTAACTCTAAGACTTCAAAGATTATATGCCTCTGATGTTACTGCATCTCATTAACTCGGAGACTTCAAACACTATATGCCTCTGATATTACTGCATCTTATATGAGATGGCATAATGGACATGAAAAGGAAGATTGAATAATGAACCATCCATCGGATGCACTCATTTGAAAACATTTCAATAACATCCATTTTGAGTTTGCAGCTAAAAGTTGAAATGTTAAGTTGGGATGCATTCCAACCTTTCGGTCAATTTAGCTTCATCATGGTCAATCATAATTACTTTGTATAATTTGCCTCCATAGATGTGTAACATCCCACCCTCAATTAGAAGGGTAAAATAGTAAATTTGACATAGGATGGAATAGATTTGGAGTGCATAGGACTGTTCATGCATAATAGGATTG
>JANIHY010000006.1:60697668-60711798 GCA_027479065.1 Erythroxylum brevipes | reverse complement strand
TGATTACGAGGTTAGATGCATGCATTGTCCATTAATGTTCTTGTTTTTTATAAAAATATTATAATCTTCATTATTTTATTTAAATTTATTGAATTCATATATTTTTGTTAAATTTTTATTTAAAATTTAATTATATGTATAAGATTAACAAGGAATCAAATTAAATTTACATTTTAAACTTAAATTTCAATTTTATTAAATTTAGTTTGAATAAATATAGTATAATTTGTATATTCTTATTAAATTATTTGAAAATTTGAAAATTGAATTAAAGTATAGACATGACATTGATGATGATAAATTTGAATAATTGAAATTAAATTAAATTAAATCAATTCATGAAATAGTTATCCCACTAAATTGGTTCAATGTACAAGTGACCAACAAAGTCATGTCATGCAGCCGCAAAAATATCCTTCTAGAGACGTTGGTTTCATATGACCTTTTCCGGTTCCGCCGTGTGGAATACGGAGTTGGACTCGGAATGTGACCTTTTGAAACCGGGTCAAAGTCTGGACTCGGTCAGAGGGATAAATCGGTCTTTTATACGCGCCCTACACAATGGACTCGGTTCTACTAAAGCCCGTAACGAATCCAATTTGATTTTTGACCCTTTTTCTTCCTTTTGGACTCGGACTGTGACCTTTTTGAAAACGGGTCAAAGCCTGGACTCGGTCAGATGGATAAATCTGTCCTTTACACGCGTCGTACACAATGGACTCGGGTCGACCAAAGCCCGTAAAAGAATCCATTTTGATTTTTGACCCTTTGTCTTTTTTTTTTTTAATTTCTCCAATTTAAATGGCTACAATTAGACAACGTAAGTACACTCGAGACCACCACACGTACATGGGTACCACTTAAATATGTGGTTCCAATGGAAACTATCCACGTGTAACAAACATGATCCATAAACTCTCCCCAGATATCTCTGTCTTCCATTCTAAAACTGCCACGCCAGACGGTGTTAGATCTCGGCCACGTGTGCACTCCCTTCTCTCTCATACTTGTACGCTTTCTTCACCGTTGATTCACGAGATCTCTCGTTTCTAGCCGTTGATTTTTCTGAATCGTTAACTCGTGGACACAAAAATTTACGTATCTATGATGATTCCGGCGTCAGATTTAAACGTATTTCTCATGCAAGATTCTTCTCGTTTGGTGTATCTGACGAAAATCTCCGAACTTCGAACCTGAGATTCAGTGATCCCGTGTTATTCGTAATAGGTATAATCTTCCCTGTGTAGCTAGTTCGTAGTTTTATCGTTTTTTTGTTCTGTTTATTAAAGATAAAGATGATTATGAGAGCTTAATCTGGAAAATGATTGGAATTTTTTTTATCCCAGTTTAGGTAATTGAGTTTTTTGTAATGGGTAATTATTGATTCTGTAACCTTCTGAAGAATTCGGTTGAAAGATTCTACTTTTGTTTAGTGTAGTTTTGGGTCGTTAAACGGTGGTTCATGTCTGTCGCAAGGTGCGTAGGTTGTTTTGGTAGTGTTCGATAAATTATCTGATTCTCGAATTTGAAGTACTAGGGCTTGTCCTGATACTTGAGGGGTGGGAGCTGAAGAAGTGTTGGTAAATTCAGATTTTATTGTGTTTGTGCAGCGAGGGAAGTTCTTCTAGAGGCCTTATTTTTTGCTTGCTTGGAGAATTTGGCATGGGAGTTGTTACTGTTTCTACATCAGCTGCACGGACACCAGTGAGATTGGGCACCGGCGTATCGAATCAGAGATTGGCATCGAAAAGACCGCTGGTTGTAGCATTTAAGGGTGATAAATCCAACAACGCAGCTTTAGTATCTCCTTCTCAGGAGCAAATCATGTTACCTTTAGAATCAACCAAGAAGAAGAGATCAAGCAAAAATAGCAATTTACAAGTTTCACAGGGGACATTGGACTTGGATTATAATGAAGCTGCAGCCAAGCTTGAGAATATATACAAGCTTAGCCCTGAACTTGGTGCTTGCAATGTGAGTGATGAGACTTCTGTAATTAAGAGGGGTCGACAAAGGAAAAGAAAAACCAGTGATGTTGTTGAGAAAACAGAGAAGAAAAGTGGAAAGTCCGTTGTTAGGAATCATGTAATGAAGGTTAAAAGACTTAGTCTTGAAAGGAGGATTGAATTAAGGAAGAGCAAGGATGAGGGCGTTGTAACTTCAATGAGGAAGAAACTGAAAAACGATGAAGATGAAAGAATTGAGGAACTTGTAAAGGAGTATTCTGGTTCAACTGATTTGGTCAGCCTGGACTGGAAAAAGATGAAAATACCTCCTGTTCTTACTTCTTCCGAGCAAACTTGGTTGTTCAAGTTAATGCAACCAATGAAGGTTAGTTTTTGCGTCTCTCCCTGATTACTTTTGTAGGTTGTTCGGTATTTTAATTATGTGAATTTACACACAGGCACTCCTCCAAGTGAAAGAGAACTGGCGGAAAGATATTGGGAGGGAACCGACTGAGGGTGAATTAGCAAAGGCGACACACATGAATCTGGTTCAATTACGGAGGAAGATAGAGGTTGGTCGAGCTGCTAGAGATAAGCTCATAAAGGTACGTAATCATCTGTTTCCACTCAATAGTCAATACACTGACTCTCTTATTGAATTGTCGGGTTAACCTAGACAATAGTTGCTGATACTATTTGCTGAAAATATAAATTATAACTGTTGCAGCATAATCTTCGGCTTGTATTGTTTGTAATCAACAAATATTTTCAAGACTTTGCAAATGGCCCAAGATTTCAAGACCTTTGTCAAGCAGGTGTTAAGGGACTAATTATAGCCATCGATCGATTTGAACACAAAAGGAAATTTCGGCTTTCCACTTATGGTCTGTTTTGGATCAGGCATGCAATCATTCGATCGATGACTGTATCAAGCTTTACCCGTGTGCCATTCGGTCTCGAATCTGTATGTTTCTTTCTGTTTCCTTCCTTTTTTTATTTTTTCTCCCATAGCCAGAAGCAATTAAAAAGTTCCTAGATTTGTAGTCATGCCTAGATGATGTTACTATAGTTCCACGAAGCTACAGACTTTGTGGCCAGGTAGTGACTACAGCTGAAGCTGAGGATAGTAGTAATGTGGTTCTTAATTATGGATTCTTGGTACCTAAATTGCAACCACCTATGCGATTAATAACTGCTTAAAGAAGAAAAGGTCTCAATTACGACTGTTTTTGTTTAGATTGAAGAATAGATATGATGGTAATGCATTTAACATCCAACTTCTGTAAATGCAGGTTAGGTTTGAAATCCAGAAAGCTAAGCTTGAGTTGTTGTTTAAGCTTCAAAGAGAGCCGACAGAGGAAGAGGTTATTGAAAAAGTTGGGATCTCCCCAGAGAGGTATCGTGAAGTTATGAGGGCCTCAAAATCTGTTCTCTCTCTGCATTCAAGGCATTTAACCACACAAGAAGAGTTCATTAACGGAATTACAGATGTTGATGGGGGAGATGACCGGAGGCAGCATGCTCTTCTCAGGCTTGCTCTTGACGATGTGGTAATCCACTCGATCTCTCTAACCTGAAATTCGCTCTTGCTTACTCCAATCTGTTCATCATTGATTATATGAAGCCAATAGAGTTCAACTGAATCCATGTTTTTTGTGTGTGTTGTCTAATATAAACAAGCAAGATAAAGATGGATGATTTCTTTAGTTTCTTCTGTGTTTGCCTTGCATTGCTTTGCTCATGTTTTAATCAAAGTTGACAATATATTTCCAGCTGGATTCTCTAAAGCCGAAAGAGAGCTTGGTGATCAGGCAGAGATTCGGGCTTGATGGTAAGGGTGATAGAACATTGGGAGAGATTGCGGGGAACTTGAACATCTCCAGGGAAATGGTTAGAAAGCATGAAGTGAAGGCACTGATGAAGCTCAAGCATCCAGCAAGAACAGACTATCTTCGCCGATATGTCGTCTAAGTAGATAATCATCTTCGAGGTTCATGAGCTCACTTGTCACCGGTCATTACTGTATACTAACGATCTGTATCATAGTCAACTTTCAGCAGAAGAAAGTTTAGGGAAATATATAACAATGTAATACACTTTTACAGAACTACACTTGTAATATTGCCTTTCCTCCATTGTCTGCAACATCTTATACCCTTCTTACATCTTCTTGACTCCTGAACTTTTGATATGTGAAATTTATCATCAATTATTGTTTATATCACTTAATTTTAAATTGTAAATTTATTTAAAATATATTATTATACTTTATTTTATATTTAAAAATTAATTTTATTCCTATTAGCTTGTGTGATGGGAATCACGTATACTCCATCAACCTTAACTCAGAAACAACAAAAACAGATGAAACATGAAGATTCGAAAAAGAAATGTTTGAAGACATCGAAAACAAAAAGAAAAAGAAGCTTACTCTTTTGAAGTGTCTCATGTGGGCATGTCTTAAACTAAGTCATTTAGTTTCTGTCTAATTAGAAGCATCTGAACACAATAAATAGTCGTTTTTAACTCATGTTTGAAGCCTCAACTCAATGCCTTGTCGTATTACATACATAGAAGACAAAATGTAGCTTCAAACAATATCATATGTAGACAGAAGTAGGAGAATAATTAACTCACGTGGGAGGCACATGATCATTGTCTGATTCAAGCAAACTCCTTCGAATGCTACTCCATTATGCACCTATAAAAAGGAACAGATACAAGCATAAGAGGAAAGAAATAAAGACATTGCATTTTCACATTTCATTGTATTCAATTATTTGTGAGTGTAAGAATAGATTGAGAAAAAAATCATACAGTGCTAGAGTAATTACCAGTGGGTATTAGGAGAGTTTTGAAGGCTCTTTGCAAGTGTTTCTAAAACTCTCAATCTCTGTACAAAGTCTCATATTCTTCTTCATACTAGTGGAAACCATATCAGTGAGAATCTTGAATGTAGGTAATATTGAAAGTTATCGAACCAAGTAAAAATCTTGAGTTCTTTACTTTACTACATTTCATATTATCTGAAAAGTTAACTTCTGTATTAGTCTTTGTTAAAAAGAATAGCATTGCAACACATCTATCCAAACAAATTGTGTAAGCAATTTACGTGAAACTTTCTTTCCTAAATTAATTTTAAACTTAAGGACATGATAATTGGGAATTGCACTTGTTTTAAGGTCAAGATCTATTATTTTAACTTGCTTTTTTTAGTTTGTTTTGTCTTTTTAGTAATTTTTTACATTTAATTTAAGAGTAATTTCATAACTTTTCTTTGTTAATCACGACTTGTACTTGAATCAACTCTTACATTTTAGCTCCTGGCAAACTTATTAACTTATTTTAGAATTCAAAATCAAAATTTAAAAAGCTCAAGGCTAAATCCAATCCAATACATTGTGACCCCTAATTTTAAGAAATCATAAAGACTTACTAAGACCTCAAGTGGTTAGAGGCAAGTAAAGAATTCCCTATCCACTTGAGCTTGATTTGTTCATCCATTTCATGATAAGGTACTCTAAAAGCACCATTATACTAAAATTTCCTGTCATTCAGATATAGTATTTGGGTCTGAAAAGTCTGAAGAATTCAACCCTCGATCTTAAGTTTACAAAAACTTAAATTAAAATAACGAATTTACTAAAAAAAATCTTCAATACTCTGTGTGTATTCGAATCAGGTGTTTTTGGGATCGAGTGAGGTGGAACATAATGTGGAACTTGTAGACTAAGAGGAATTCTGTCTCCTTAGATTCTTCAATCAGTCACTAAAAGATTTGTACGAATTGAAATGGAAAATGCTCTCAACTCCTCTGGTACTGACATTCATGCTGCTAAGAAAGTGTGGATACGGGAGAGGAAAGAAGACCCCCTTCCTCCACCTACGGATCTACAGAACCCCCCCAATGAGCTACAGTGTTGTGGTCTCTGACACTTCCGATGCTGGCTCTTATGTAAACGATCTGGAATGGCCAGACGATGAAATCATTGAACTAGATGAAGGGGATATTGCCATCATTCAAGGCACTTATGGTATGGGAATATAATTGTCAAACACATTTAAGAAGAAACTAGACCAAGCCTGGGATACAGCGGTGATCATCAAATTACTAGGACGGAAGCTTAGCTTCACCGTGCTCAAATCAAGGCTTATTACCTTATGGCAGCCTAAAGGGCCACTGAAATTAGTTGATCTGGACCATGATTTCTACCTTGTCAATTTCAAGGTTGAAGACGATTATATTCGAACCCTCACACAGGGTCCGTGAGTTATCTCTGGGCATGCTCTTTCAGTCCAACTATGGTATCCCTCCTTCCGCCCTTCCACTGGTAAGATCACCCATGTGGTGGCCTGGGTGAGATTCCCCGAGCTCTCTGTAGCTCGATACCACCCTTCGATCCTCACTGCTTTAGGCAACCTGGTGGGTAAAATAGTTAAGATCGACAGTACCACACAACTCACTCACCGAGGGAAGTTCATTAGGGTGGCGGTGAAATTGGACCTCAGCGCTCCCCTACGGGCGTATGTCGAATTGGATGGCGAATCGATTAAGGTTGCGTACGAAGGTCTTCCTTCTATCTGCTTCATGTGTGGACTCGTCGGACATGGCTCTGAATCTTGCCCTTCCCGGAGCCCCAACCCGTCGGCACCAAATAACCCCCCTTCTGAACAGCCACCGCTCGGGCCTCCTACTGCTAACGTCGCCGCGTCAACAGCTGACGCACCCACCTCGCCATTTGGACCTTGGATGTAGGCCCATCGACGCTCGAGGAGACCCACTCACTCTCCCAACTCGAGCCTTGCCTCTACCCCCGCCGCTGGCCCTGTCCGTCGTCTGGGGTCGCGCTATTTCGTTCTATTCGAAATCGACCCGTTACACTCATCTTTGTTTGCCTCTCACACAATGGTATCAGTGACCCATCAATCACCTAACGGTCCTCTTCTCCGCAGCAAAGGGAAAACTAAATCCCTAGGACCACAGTCTTCCCATGCTCCACGCATCGTGCGTGCGTCGTTTCACCAGGCGCAGAAGGCATCTAGCTCCCGCACTCCAACGACGACGTCTGCAGCAATCCAGCTCTCTTGACAGCCCCAGCCTAAGCTCGTGCAGACCCAGCCCCCCAGGCCCCATTGTTGGTCCAACCCTTCCCATGCCCTGACCAGACTCCTGGCCCAGTTAGCCCACGTCCAGCCTCACTGTTGGGCCAGACCACCACCCTTCCTTCTCCAAGCCCATCCAAGACTCATGATGCCGTCACAATCCCTTCCCATACCGATATTGTTATCCATGACCTGATGCCTACTTTGCCCATTTCGACGGCCTTGGACTGTCGGGCAATGGAGGCCGAGCCCACTAGCGAAGGTGCTATAGGGGGTTCGGCTGCGCCCACCCAACTCGTCTTGTTACCCCGTCACGCCCTCCAGACCCGAGGCCTACCACCACCTCTGAACATGGTGCGCACCCTGAACCCGAAACCCAGATGGAGGAATCTCCCCCGCTTCAGATGGCCTACCAGACGCAACAGGCCCCCGACCTTGTGGTTTCCTCGAGTGTTGTTTAGTTGCGCAACCTCTTTCCATAATCCTTTATGTCGATTCTTATATGGAATTATCAAGGGGCTGGAGGGTGGACCTTCAAGCGTATTCTCAAACCCATATCTGTACCCATAAACCGATCCTCGTCGTTCTCGTCGAGCCTCGTATTAGTGGGTTACGGGCTCAGAAGGTCATTCAGAGTTTGGGCTTTGGACAGTCATTTCGAGTGGAAGCTGAAGGATACTCAAGGGGTATCTGGCTTCTTTGGAGAGATGATATTAAGATTCGTGTTTTACTCGCCCACTGACAATTCGTCCACACTACCATCCACTGGTCTCAACAGATCTTTGACTTCACCGCAATATATGCTAGACCCACTTACTCGCTGCAAAATTTTTTGTGGCACTATTTGCGTCAAATCGTCGGGTTCACTCTGTAGCATCCCACTCTCGCAAGACCCGAACCCGATATCGATGGTGATATCCGAGCCCGTGCCTCACGAGGGTGGTATGCTAGAGCAGTCAAATCAGTTCAGAAACTCAGTAAGACATTTTATTTTTGAAAACAATCAAGTGCGCGGAAATCAGTAACCATATTGGCCCACTTTAATACGAAAACAATTCAATCAAAACATAATTTCAGTCATAAAAACTTTCAACAGCATTTAATCACTTTATGCACAAAAATCTATAGCCAAATTAGGCTCAATGTCATTTCTGAACATTTTCAGTAATCACATTACAATACAATATTTATCAATTGGGCCCTCTACAATAACAGTACTAGTCTGCAGAAATTACAGAAATACAAATCTTATGCAAAAACAGAGTAACACTAATGCAGACGTGCACTGATCCCGACCCTTTACTCTAACTCGCGTGCTGTAAACATACTCCCATTTGTCTAACAGGGTACTCTTCAATTCCTGAAAAATATTTGCAATGTTGGGTGAGTTTGCGAACTCAATGAGAAACCATCATCAGTCAATTTATGAAGTCATACACACTAGGATTTTCTCAAGAAAGGCCTCAAATTCAGTATCACTATTCTCTAGATCAAATTCACCCTTTAAGCTTAGTTTCTAAAACCCCAATAGCATTTCCTTAAATTCAGAATTCTCATAATTATACCCCAATTATCATAAAACAATACTGAGGTTGTAAAAACGATCTAAACCCAACTTTCACTCACAAATTGAGATCTTAAAAATCTGAATTCAAACTTTCATTCTTCATATCGATTGTAGACCTCTTTCTCTAGATCATACGAATCAAACATCACTTCAATTGGAGGTCTACACCATTAGTTATACCCCATAAACTAAAACACATCCCTTCAGAAACTTGGAGGTCGCCGCGGCCAAAGATCTCTCGCCGCAGTGCACAAAGGGTCGCTCGTCGTGATGCACCAGACGACTCGCCGCGGCGTACAAAATGGGGCTCGCCGTGGCGTCTCACCCTGCTCGTCGCGACGAGGATTTATAATCGCTCGTCGCGACGAGCGCGCTCATCGCGACGAGTACTTATTTACTCGTCCCGACGAGGCCTCTCAGATGTTGCGACGTGCGGGGCTCCTCTGTATTCTCCGACTGATTTTTTGCCATTACTCACTCTAAAACCAGTATTAACTCACTCTAAACTACCCAATCTTTAACATTTAAACCCATGTATGCATTAAGGTAACAAATAAACAACATTAAATCATTTACTTACCAAAATCAAGCTTTAAATTCCAAACCACCGAAATCTTCCAAACTCCATCACTTTTCTCTAACACCCACGGCCCTCTCTTCTCCTCATACAATACTTCATCTCTCAAGGATTCAAAACAAAGTCTTGCACAAGGAGAAGAAGCAAGCAAGAATCTTGTAGAAAGGATCGAAAATCAACCAAGGGAGAAGAGGAAAACGTGCCCTAGGTGAAGGAGGAAGTTTACAGACAAGCTTTAAAACCTAAGGCATTTAAAGGTTAAACAATTAAGCCTCTTGTCTTTTTCCTCACAATACATTTAAATCTTTTTCTCTTTTCACAATCATTTCCAGTCCAATTTGACTCCAAATTTCAATGGCTTGACATATTAATTTCTAAAATCATATATCTAATTTCTCATTGCCATTGGACAAATATTCAAGTACTATACAATCAATCAGTCCTTCATTCGAAAAATTTTCGGTCTGGACTTTTTCTCCCGCGAATTTTCAGAAAAATTCCTAAGGGTCATTGTCAACTGGCAGACACTCTAAAACAGTTCCAACTCAATTTTTCAAACCTAATTATTCCACAATTCTCAAACCAATTAAAATCAAACATACTTATCTCGAAAACCATAATTCATATCATAGTCCCAATAAAATGCCGGAAATTATCATGAATGCATGTACCTATATGTGCATGTGCCAAAAGATTTATTCCTCTAAAATTAGAGGCCAATTGTATGAACAATTCAAACCATGCAATTTACTACTAGCCTGACCCAATTGACCGATGTACCCTTCCCATCGGGGATGGGATGTTACACTAACTCAGATTGTAACTTATGACTTAGTCATGGAGCGATGAGACTGCACCATGAATGAGTTTGATCATGAAAGATGGACTTGTCCATGGACGTGCATTGATGGACTTATATGCGAATAGGTTATGGTGAAGACACATCAGCAGTGACATGGCAATTGTGGATGATGTGGCGGATAAGATCACCATGAATGAACATCAACTTTAAGAGATAAAGATCACATGGAAGGATAATCTGAAAATAGAGGACATCTTCGTGGATAAGAATAATCTTTCCTAAATAGGGTAGATCTTTTAAATGTGTTGTAATCTTATTAGATAGGATAAGATTGTGATCTTAGCTAATAGAGTTCTATTAGAACTCTTAGTCATCTAGAAGAGCCTATAAATAGCTCATTAGAGTTGAGACCTATTCATCGTATTAAAGTTGAGAGCTTTTGAGGGAGAGTTCTCATTATAAGCGCTTCGAGTAGGGAGTTCTTGTAAGGGCTTCGAATAAAGAGTTCCTTGAGTTCTTGGAGTAGGAGGTACTCGTGTCTTTTATTAACATTTTGTTGAGAGTTAATGAAAGAGGTAGCTTCGGCTACATTTAAAAATCTCTTGTTGCTTTCTTTACTCTATTACACTTGTGTTCTTTTCGTGTGTGAGGGGTCGCGTGAGATGTTTGAGGGCTAACGGAATTGTTCAGCAATATTCACGTGAGAAGGCTGAATCTTGCTTAAGTGGACCTAAGGGGGATTGCCATACAAAGGTGGGCGTGACTTACGGTGAAAGTTCAGGTCCAAGAAAAACCTTTGTAATAACTTGTATCATAGCCAATTGAGAGTGATGGCTAGTGGAAGTAATCTAACAGAAACTCTTGAGTCTCTATCCTCAACGGATGAGGGAGTAGTTCCTTTATTGGAAAGTATAGAAACCTTGGAGAGGGAGTTTCAAGCTACTATGAGAGCACTTAAAGAATAGGTGAAGGCTCGTGAGAAGATGAGCTATGATCTGTTGGTGTTCAAACGTGCAATGTCAAGACACGAAACGAGTGTCTAAGTGGAAAACACTATGGTGAAGGTGCGAGAGTCACAAGGCGAAGTCTTACGAGTTGGAGAGCAGAACCTGAGAAACTTGCAAAGTACTCGTGTGACCACGCGTAGGCGCGCATTGGCGAAAATCTTCAATGAGATGTAAGATTCGGATGCGAGGCCGTGCGGATTTAGAAAACTAATTCATGCAAGACCCGATGGTGTATGAGAAGGGGCAAAGGTGTATGAGACCCGTAAGGATGTGCGAAAATTTCGGCAAGGCAGGTCGAAGGTATGTAATATGTGCGAGGTTAAATACCAACTCAGATTGTAACTTGTGACTTAGTCATGCAACGACAAGACTGCACCATGAATAATCTTGATCATGGAAGATGGACTTGTCCATGGACGTGCATTGATGGACTTATGTGCGGATAGGCTATGGTGAAGACACATCAATAGTGACATGGTAACTGTGGATGAAGTGGCACATGATGACGTGACGGATTAGATCATCATGGATGAACATCATCTTTAAGAGATAAAGATCACATGGAAGGATGATCAAAAGATAGAGGAGATCTTCGTAGATAAGGATAATTTTTACTAGATAGGGTAAATCTTTTAAATGTGATGTAATCTTATTAGATAGGATAAGATTGTGATCTTAGCTAGTAGAATTCTATTAGGACTCTTAGCCATCTGGAAGAGCCTATAAAAAGCTCATTAGAGTTGAGACCTATTCATTAGATTAGAGTTGAGAGCTTTGAGAGTTGGGAGCTTTTGCGGGAGAGTTCTCATTGTAAAGGCTTCGAGTAGGAGGTACTCATGTCTTTTTTTAACATTTTGTTGAGAGTTAATGAAAGAGTAGCTTCGGCTACATTTAAAAATCTCTTGTTGTTTTCTTTACCTTATTACACTTGTGTTCTTTTCGTGTGTGAGGGAAACAATTAAACACTTGCGTGCGCGTGAGGTGTTCGAGGGCTAACAGAATTGTTCATCGACATTCACGTAAAAAGGCTAAATCTTGCTTAAGCGGACCTAAGCGAGATTGCCGTACGGAGGTGGGCACGACTTGCGGTGAAAGTTCGGGTCCAAGGAAAACCTTTGTAACACCCTCCATAAATAATAGATTACTTGTTGGAAAGAAGTCTTGATGATAATTCTATCCCTCTGACCTAACTTAGAATATCGAATGATAAAGTTCAATGTTTCATTTCAATCAAAAGAGAACCTTGGAAATCTAATCTTGTGCAAAGTTCTGTTACACACTGATTTGCTATATCTGCACTCAAAGAACAGATAGTTTCTACTCTCATTTACTTGTTTACATAAGATACAAAGAGGATCATAACTCTCAAACCAACTGTCTTTAATTCTTAATATGTTCTTTATAACTAACCACAAGAAAATGGCAGTTTTGGGACTCAAAACTTGCTTTCGTATTGTTTCTGCCCATAGGACTGACTTCATTGATGTCACCAGTAAATTATGAGCCAATTTATTGTTAAATAACCCGCTAGCATGTACAATCCATACCACCTTATCCTTCCTTCGCACAGTAGGCAGCTCAGATAAATAGTTTTCTAGCAATTGAAAATGTCTAATATTTCGGATCCTACTCTTTTGGATGAACCATACAACTTTAACCTCTTTAAGAATTCTACTCCTTAATACCTGTAAGTCATTATGCAACCAAAAAGAACTAAAATGAGTCCAATTGTTAAACCACAACCAAATGTCTTCACATCCCCTAACCTATACTTCAAAAGTTAGTAGAACGTTTTCTAACTGGAAAAGTCTCGTTTGTTTTCTTATCTACCCACCATTAGGCCACTATCATTTTCCGTTTCGTTGTTAACATGGATGCTGACAGGGGAAGTTTTACCGCCTGTTTGATAATAAATACCATGTGATCCACGTTCTATATTATACCCATAAGCGTATAGGCAAAGACGTGGAGGCATTCGGCTCTGGATTGCCGATAAAACAATGCCAAAAGGCATTGACATGGTTGAAGTGAGGCCAAAGCAATTCATATTAAGGGGAAGTTTGACTCGCCTGTTCGATAAAAAATACCACGTGATCCACGTACAGACGTGTAATATTGCAGGTCTAGTGGAGATACTATTTGATTGATGATTGCCAATAAACAATGCCTAAGGCATTCAGATTCTCCCTCGACCTGGCAAATCTAACTTGTGGTTGCTTTTCTTCCTTCCGTAATTCCATTATTGTTATTAACTTTTGTTGAGGTGTCACGCAGGATACATGTGGTTGCTTTTCTTCCTTCGGTACTTCCATTATTGTTATTAACTTTTGTTGAGGTGTCACACAGGATGTTAACAACTCAAGGGTTTGTGTATGTCTGCCACAGGAGGAGTACTTTTGACAATTATTACTAATTAAATTTAAAATCTTTGGTGCGGGTTAAGAATAGTCTAAATTATTAAATTCAAATCCTGAATCATTTAGTGGAGAAAGAATTACATTGCTCGTATTCTTTTCATTTATCCCAGCCAGAACTCTAGATATGGCCTTTTTCTAAAGGAGGATTAGTGGTTAATTAAGATTTCCCTTGCAAAATCGATCTTATGTCCCTTTTTATAATTCATTATAAAACGACACCACTTTCCTCTTGTTGACACAAAAGTAGTCCGTTTCTGGATCCTACTGCCTGTTGACACTGGCTCCCTCTTTACATGGAGGGACGCTAGCATTGAATCAAATATTTCGGTGCCGCAATAGTTGAAAGAAATTTAAAAAAGGGAAAAAGACAGTTGTAAGCAGCTGTCTTCAGGCGACGGAGTGCCTCCCTGCTTCAGAAACAATACAGAAAACAAAGAGAGAAAACCAGAACATTGTTCTTGTTCTGAAGTTAGGAAATATATTCTTAAAGGGTTGGTGAGTGACAAAATAGTGAGGTTATTATTTTTTAGGTTGAAAAACACCTTGTGAGCCACTATTTTGATTTATCTCTGTATACCCATTATTTGTAATAGTAGAAGAAATATTCTGAGTTTTGTCCTTGGACGTAGCCCAAAATTAATGGTGAACCACATTAAAAATTCTGTGTCTATTTTGCTCATTTTATTTTTCCTATTAACAAAATACACCCAC
>JANIHY010000006.1:60473158-60483159 GCA_027479065.1 Erythroxylum brevipes | reverse complement strand
TAATTCAATAGTTTTGTCATAAAGTTGTAGATGAATCTAATTGAGTAGAAATTTAACTCACAGACAAGTCTTTTGTCACTAGATTCATCTATTAAATGCATAATTTACATTGGTAAATCATGAATTATTATTGGTCTCGAAATATATGTAGCGAGCATATATTTTTAATTTTTTAATTTACAGTTACTCAGACAGTTAATATTTCTAACATTAAGTGTGATATTCCCGAATTAAAAGGTGACAACTATAAGGTCTGGAAGGAAAGGATTCTACTTCATTTGGGTTGGATGAATATAGACTATGCTATTAGAAAGGATGAACCACCGAGTATAACTAAGACTAGTACTCCAAAAGCTGTTGCTCTTTATGAAAAATAGGAGAAATCTAATTGTCTCTTCGTGATGTTCATAAAGACCAAGATATCTGTTGGTATTCCTACTTATGTCGAACAATATAGTAATGTCAGAGATCTATTGAAGGTAATTGATGAGCAATTCGTTACATCTGATAAGGCCCTTACCAACACCTTGATTATGCAATTGTCATCCTTGCGGCTTACTAGAATAAAGGGTGTAAGTGATCATATCATGCGTATGAGGGACATGGCAGCTCAACTGAAAGTGTTGGAGATTACTATATCAGAATCTTTCCTGGTGCATTATGTTCTGTGCACTCTGCCTCAACAATAAGGCCCTTTCAAGATCTCTTATAACACATATAAGGACAAGTGGTCAATCAATAAACTGTTAACCATGTGTGTGCAAGAAGAGGGGAGGTTGTTGATGGAAGAGGGTGAAAGAGTCAATTTGACCGTTTCAAGAAAGAAGAGGCAGGATGATGCCAAAAATAAGGGAAAAGGAACATTACTCCTCAATCCGATATAAAGAAGTCGTCAAAGTGTTTCTTTTGCAAGAAGAAATGACACATGAAGAAATACTATGCTAAATTTAAGGACTGGCTCGAGAGGAAAGGTACTCAAATTTTTTTTGTTTTTTATGAGTCTAATATGGTTAATATTAATTATAATACATGGTGGATTGATTCTAGTTTTACAATCCATGTTTCGAATACCTTACAAGGTATGCAAAACCTAAGGAAGTCGATGGGAAGTGAACAATTGATCTATTTAGGAAGCAAGATGAGTTCACATGTGGAATCTATTGGCACTTGTAGCTTGGTTTTGCGCAGTGACTTAATTTTGTATTTTGAAAAGACCTTTTATATTCCAAATTTCTCTAGAAATTTGATTTATGTATCAAGACTTGTACCTTTTGGTTTTTCCTTTAACTTTTCAAATTTTGATTTCAGTTTATGTAATGAATCTAAAGTTATTAGTTATGGTACATTATCTGATGGTCTTTATTCCATTCAATTGAAAAATGATGATGCCTACAGTTCGATGCATATCACTGCTGGATTAAAACGATGTGTTGTGAATGAAGAATCCTCTGTGTTATGGTACCGTAGATTAGGACACGTCTCCATTGAGAGAATTAAGAGATTAGTAAATGAAGGGGTACTTAGTACTTTAAATTTTGCTAACTTTGAGACTTATGTGGATTACATTAAGGGTAAGCAAACTAACAAGTCTAAAAAGGGTGCCAAGAGGGGCATAAACTTATTAAAAATCATACATACAGATATTTGTTGTCCAGATATAGACACAAATAGTCCAAAATACTTTATCACCTTCATAGACAACTATTCGCTATATATGTATCTCTACTGACTTCGTTCTAAGGACGAAGCTTTGGATGCCTTCAAAATGTTTAAAGCTGAAGTGGAGAATCAATGTGAAGAACTGATTAAAATCGTAAAGTCAGATAGAGATAGAGAGTACTATGATAGATACACTGAAATTGGATAAGCACTTGGTCCTTTTGTAAATTTTTTTAGGAACATGGGATTGTTTCCCAGTATACCATGCCTGGTTCTCCAGATCAGAATGGTGTAGCAGAAAGAAGAAATCGAACCTTAATAGACATGGTGAGAAGTATGAGGAATAACACAAAACTTCCTCAATTACTGTGGACTAAAGCTCTAAAGACGACTGTGTATATATTAAACCGAGTTCAAAGACACCTTTTGAGTTATTTAGGGGTTAAAAACTGAGTTTGAGATATATACGTGTTTGAGGATGCCTGTCTGAAGTGAGAATTTACAACCCATACGAGAAGAAGTTAAACCTAAGGACCATTAGTGGGTATTTCATTGGATATGCTAAAAGTTCTAAGGGGTAAAGATTCAATTATCCATCTCACAACATTAGAATTGTGGAATCAAAAAATGCAAAATTTCTTGAGAATGACTTGATCAATGGAAGTGGTCATTTTCCAGACATAGTTTCTAAAAAGGGCCACTATGAAGCTCAACCCTCTGGCTCAAATGATAGATTGATTATCATTCACACCCCTCAAGTTGAAGCGGGTGTTAGACAATTAGTTACTGAAATTCCATAAGCTGTTAATACCAATCCAACAGATCAAATTGTAAATGACGAACAACCAAAAATTGTTGAGCAACCAGTTGAACAATAGGTTGAGCAATAGGTTCCTCTTGAGGAAGATGCTACAACATTGAGAAGATCTACTAGGGTTAGAAGGTTAGCAATACTTAGTGATTATATAGTGTATCTATAAGAGTTAGATTACAACATTGGAGTTGAAAATGATCCTGAAATGTTTTTGCAAACCATTAGTTCTAAGGAATCGGACTTGTGGTACAATGCTATGAAGGATAAGTTAGATTCTATGGCATCTAATCAAGTCTGGGATCTCGTTTAGTTTCCAAATGGTGTGAAAACCATTGGCTGTAGATGGGTATTTAAGACAAAAAATGCCTCACGAGGCAACATTGAGAGATATGAAGTAAGACTTGTTGCCAAAAAGTTCAGAGGGAAGGAATCAACTACACAGAGATGTTTTCTCCTGTATCTAAGAAAGATTCTCTTTGTGTAATCATGACATTAGTAGCTCATTATCTTAATTTACATCAAGTAAATGTGAAAACGGCAATCCTCGATGGTCAACTAGAGGAAGAGGTTTATATGAAACAACCTGAAGGATTCTCTTCTAGTAAAGGTGAGCATTTATTGCAAGCTTAATAAATCCATATATGGATTAAAACAAGCCTGTTGGTACTGGTATTTAAAATTTGATGAGGTTATTATTTCATTCGGTTTTGAAGAGAATATAATAGAGTAGTGTTTATACCGGAAGGTCAGTGGGAGTCCGACTTGCTTTTTATGTTGTACATAGATGACATTTTGTTTGCAACTAATAATAAGGTTTGCTATATGACGTGAAACAATTTCTTTCAAAGAATTTTGATATGAAAGATATGGGTGAGGCATCTTATGTCATTGGCATCAATATCCATAGAGAAAGATCTCGAGGCATTTTAAGTTTATCCCAAGAGACCTATATCAACAAAATTTTAGAGAGATTTCAGATAAATGATTGTGCACCAATTGTAGCACCCATAGTCAAGGGTGATAGATTCAGTTTGAATCAATACCCGAAGAATGAATTTGAACAGGAACACATGAAGAACATTCCATATGCTTCAGCTGTTGGAAGCGTTATGTATGCTCAAGCCTGCACCCAATCTGACATTGCATATGCTGTTGGAATGTTAGGAATGTATCAAAGTAATCCAGGTGTTGACCATTGGAAAACTGCAAAGAAAGTTATGAGATATCTTTAGGGCACAAAGGACTGCATGCTTATGTACAGATGAACTGAGAACTTGGAAGTAGTTGGATATTTCGATTCAGACTTTGCTAGCAGCATTGATTCAAGGAAATCAACATCTGGTTATATTTTCATACTAGCTGGCGGAGCTATATCTTGCAGAAGTGCCAAGCAGACCTTGATTGCTACTTCTACTATGGAGGCTGAGTTCGTATCATATTTTGAGGCCACCTCACATGGTGTATGGTTGAAGAGTTTCATATCTGGGCTTAGAGTTGTTGATTCAATTTCTAAGCCATTAAGATTGTATTGTGACAACTCCTCTGCGGTTTTTGTAGTTAAAAATAATAAGAGTGGAAGTCAAAGTAAGCATATCGACATTAAGTATTTAACTATAAGAGAATGTATTAAGGAAAGAGAAGTTTTCATAGAACATATTGCGGATCCTTTACCTAAAGGCATGCTACCTAAGCAGTTTTAGATCCCGTAGTGCAAATGAGACTTGGTTCCATAATATGATTTTTTTTAAAGATTTATTGCTTCAATGAAACTCTTATTCAATTTGATATTTTCTCATATATTTTGTGCACACATTTTGATTGATTTTGAGAAATGTCATTTAATTTGGACCTAGAATAAACATATGGTTTATTTATTAAGTTTATGGGTTAGTAATGAGAAATTTTATATATGTAATACATAGAAGATAATACTCACTATAAGAGGACCTATCGCCACGATTCATATATTTGATTTCTTGTTATGTGTGGTATTAGGTTAAATGGACCAAGTGGGAGAATGTAAAGTTTTTTTAAAAATTACCTAACCTTCCTACTATTCATGGTTCATTTAATGCATTACCCTCCTCACCACACAAACGTTATCGCCCATCCCTTAACCGTTGTCTTCTCTGTGATGGACAGAGGTGATGAACGGTTAACAAACGTTATTTTGAGTCCCTATCTTTACTAAGCATCGGAGTACACCATCGGTCGTGCTTAAGGAGAGGATAGAAGATTCAGAAACAAAGAGATGATCATCGACTAAACAATGGCTGGAGGTATTTATATTCATTAAGCTTCCGTTGCTGTATATTCACATACGACTTATATCTATGTGGTTCTGCCGGATTCTGGCGAGGTTGAACGCTGCCGTTAGGATCCATGGAATGGCTGCTTTCTGTAGTAACTTTGACATGAAAGTCCCTGCAAAACAAAGAAGGCATGTCGGGGGTTGTGTCCCGATTAGCCCCTCCGACGCTCAAGTTAGTCTTTTTTGGTGAAGGTGAGGTCACCGTATGCAGAGAAGAATAGAGTTGTGATTACGTACCTCTGTTATGGTGGAATTATACCTTATATATGGATCAATAGCTAGGTTTAGGTCTTTACGTGCGCATGGAGGTCTCTCAAATGCAGATGGGCTGAGGAGAGCGTGGATCGGGCTTGGGCTTGACATAGCCATTAGGTATGAGACTGACCTTTGAAGAATGGACCGATCGGCCCACGGGTCGTTTTGACTGGGTCCGGGCCCAGTACGGCCGACCCGACCAATATCAACTTTTCTTGTTTCTACTAGTGCTGGGGTGCTTCAACATTGTCGACAGCTATGAAAGGCTGTTGATTTTGGTGTCGTTCTCATCTTGATTCTGCAGTTTCTTCTACAGTTTGTGAAACATAAACCAGAATATCAGTCTCTCGAGAGCCTGCGTCTATTGTTACGTTATAAACAAAAAATATATAAATTAAATTTTATTTAAATTAATTAGGATAAGCACATCCTGTCAACAAGTAATATATAATAGTAAGAATCCAGATATCGTATCTAAGAGAAATTCAACACACAAAATAATTAAATTAAAAGATAAAAAATTACTCAAACGATCAAGAATTGATTGATTTGAAAATAAAATAAAATAAAGTAAACAAATCAAGGGAATATGAAAAATGCAAGGTATGAGTTAAAACGACTTTAATCAAATGAAAAAAAATCAGTTAAGATGTTAGATCTCAATTGGATTAGACACTAAAAATAAAATTGTAACGGTGGATTGATTTAAGAAATACTTCACTTAAGTAAGGCAAACCCAATGTTCATGATGTTCTCTTCCCTTCTAAATCCGAGTCACCCACTTAGTTCATAGATAATTCGGAATAAAAGACGTTAGCTACAAGAAGACTAAAACTAAGCTCGTTAATCTTAGGTATCCTCATACAAGATCCTAAGATTGATCTACACTTTAATCTCAAGTATGTCGCTTGATTAATTTTTCGACAAATTAAATCCCATTGATTATGGCATTCAATCATCTAAAATCTTAATTTAGGTGATTAAGTTAAATTAGGACAAAATATGCATTCAATCAAGCAAAAATTAATATCACAAAAATTATTCTAATCCAATATCAATATTAATCTTAACTGAAAAAGAAAAACTTACTCACACATATTCATCAGTGGAACATAAATGATGGTCATAATATATATTTTCATCGATTAAATCCACATAATTAAAATAAAAAAAGGAATTAAAAATAAAGTAAATCCCAATAAAATTGTGATTGCTAGGATTGAAAAAAAATGTTTTAGCCAATTCTCCAAGCTTGCGTGAATAGTTGCTTGCGTCTCCTCTCCACCAGCTCTAAATGTTCTCCTGACAGCTGCAACGTTGATGCTTCTGCCACCTTGCGTCCACCAGCTGCTTCATCAACGTGAGTGGAGAATTTTGTTAAGCCACCAGTTGCCCAACAACGCACCTCTCCACTAGCGGCTACAACGTGAGTTTGGAGTATTTGTTTAAGCCACCAGTTTCCCAACAACCCACCTCTCAACCAGTAGCTAAAGTTGGTTTTTTTTTTTCACTAGCAACTCACGTTCCTCCTCTTCACAAGCAGCTCACGTTTTCTTCAAACCAGCAGCAAGATGTCATATAACGTTGTAAGTGGAGGATTTGTTTAACAATAGTGCAATGTGAGTGGAGTCCAACGCTCCCTTTTTGTTTCCTCCAGCTAACATATTAAATCCCCCTCACCAGTTGTAACGTAAAAGTCTCCAAAAGGCTCACGTCCTCTTATCTCCACGGCTGTCACTTTATTCTTATACCACCACCGGCCTCCTTAGCCACTTGCATGAGCAGTTATTTTAGTTTGGTTTTTTATTTTTGTTTGGTTCTTTTTCCTAATGTCCATGCCACCAACTATCTTTTTTTCTTTGATTGTGCCGCAACTGTCATGTTTAATTTTTGTCTCTATATTAATTATTTTTTTTAAGATTTTTGATCCCCTTCTTTTTCAACATTTACGCCTTCATTTTCTTCTATGCGCTGCCAGCACTGCTTCAAGTTACCAGTTGCTTCAACTTTTCTATCTTATACCTTGATGTGACAAATAAAAATTGTAGTTTGGTCCACCTGTCATGCAAACCTAGCCACGCTTCTTGATCACATTTTTTCTCTTCCCACTGCCAATAGCTGCTGTTATTTTTTTTCTTTCTTCCCCATTCAATCTCCATGCTTCTCTTTATTTGATTTTATGTATTTGAATAATTCTAGCCCCTCTCTTTTCTCATGCGCAACTCTCCTTATCTTCCAAAAACGTTAACATTTTTTAGGTGACTAAACGTTAACGATTTTATTAATCCAATATGTGCCTAAATTAAAACAAATAACTCTTAATTAGTATAATTTAAACATTAAATGGATAAGAGCTTAGCAAATTATGTATCTAAAATCAATATAAAATGTCAATTAACAATACCCCCACACTTGAATTGTTGTTTGTCCTCAAGCAACTTACTTAGATCAAAACTAACATATTCTGTCATTTCATTTTCAATGAAAATCAAGTATTTGCAATCCCTTAAAATTCGGCAAACTCAAGTATCAAGCTACAACATGTATCATAATATTTTCATTAATGCACATAAACAAAATCAAAGGTAGATATCTTTGATAAAAAACAAGCATAAAATTAAAATGAACTTTCCTCACGATATTCACTCATATCACTCAAGTATATAAGGGTTGTGTTTCACTCAAAGCTTCCTATAAGAAATTACACTACCATAAGCTTACAAATTCACCTATTTTTCACTACATAGAATACATGCTATCATGGATCAAAAAGGGCTTTTACTAAGGGTTGTAATGGGGCTTAGCTTAAGGTGAGGTAAAAAGGACAAAGGCTACTCACAAGCATTCACAATGTACTAAGTGACGTGGGATAATCAAAAAACAATTTTGAGGTATGCAAATAGAAACACGTGATTACAACTACTCATCATTCTCCAATGATTTGATCTTTTTTTTTTTGGTTTTTTTCTCTTTTATGTCTTTTTTTGTTATTTTTTGTTTTTTGTAACAATAAACATAAAAGAAGATAATAGTAGCACAAATCAATAACAACTGAATAGATGTACCTTTAAAATATCTTAGAATAGCATTTAAACCTAAAAAAATTCAAAATAACTCAAAAAAATGCATTAAAAGAAACGCAAAGGAAACAACGAAAAAAGAAAAGAAAGAAACTACAGTCCTATTGAAAGTCAAAATTATCCACAAACCTGGGCATATACAATTTAGCTCATTGCCCATTTACCTTGAACAAGTTTTTATTTTCTCGTTTTACTTCAAGGATCCCAAAAGGAAGGACTTGGATCACAGTGAATGGACCACACCACCTCGACTTAAGCTTCCTTGGAAAAAAAATGAAGACGGGAGTTGTAGATCAATACCTGGTTGCCTACCTTAAAGTCTCGTTGGAGGATCTTCTACTTCTTCACACGTTCCTTATACAACTTCGAATTGTTATAAGCATCCAAACAACTCTTCAAACTCATGAAGCTGCATAAGTCTCTTAACACCTACAGTAGACAAATCAGAGTTAAGAAATTTGGTAGCCCAGTATGCACGATGCTCTAATTCAACTGAAAAATGACAAGACTCATCATACACTATCTTGAATGGTGACATGCCTATGGGTGTCTTAAATGTGGTCTTATATGCCCAAAGTGCATCATCTAGCTTTAAAGACCAATCCCGCCTAGAAACATTAATAGTTTTCTCTAGTATTTTCTTTAATTCCTTGTTTGAGACTTCAACTTATCCACTAGTTTGCAGGTGGTACGGAGTAGAAACCTTATGGGTTACCCCATACTTAGCTAATAACGACTCCATTACTAATGATAGCCCTAGGTGTGCCAAAACATGTAAAAATATTCTTCTTAAAAAACTTAACAACACGTCTAAACTCATTTGTGGGCAATGCCTCTATTTCCACCCACTTACTGACATAATCAACAGCAACCAATATATATTGATTGGAAAAAGAATGGTCCCATAAAGTCTATTCCCTAAACATCAAAAAATTCACAAACAAGAATGTTTGTTAATGGCATGTCATGTCTCCTACTAATATTTCTGACCCTTTGACACCTATCACAAAATTTGACAAATGAATATGCATCCCTAAATAAGGTGGAAAAATAGAAACCACATTCTAAAACTTTATGAGTTATCCTAGATGCACCATAATATCCCCCAGCCTCTCTAGAATGACAATGATGTAACACAGAGAACATTTCCTCTTTAGGAACGTAGCGCCTAACAATACCATCCACACAAATCTTGTAAAGCAAAGGATCATCCCAACGATAGTATCTTACCTCAGGCAAATTTTTTTTCTTTTGAGCATAAGAAAGATCAGGGGGATAGATATTACCAGTAAGGGTTCTTACATAGTCTACAAATCAAGGAGTGACCATCATAACCATCAGATGCTCATCAGGAAAAGTCTCCTGAATGTCTTTCTTTTTTGCACTCTCCATGGCAGGTTCATCTAACCTTGATAAGTGATCAACTACAAAATTCTCAGCTCCCTTCTTATCCCTCAACTCAATGTTAAATTCCTGTAAAAGTAACACCTATCGAATTAGTCTTGGTTTAGTGTCGAGTTTTGTCATCAAGTATTTCAAAGCTATATGGTCAATATACACAATCACTTTAGACAAAACCAAATATGAGCGAAACTTGTCAAAAGTAAACACAATCGCTAAAATCTCTTTTTCTGTTGTGGTGTAATGACGTTGTGCGCTATTTAGTGTCCTACTTACAAAAAAAAGGGATGAAAGACCTTACTTCGTCTTTTGCCTAAAACAACACCTACTGCATAATCACTTGCATCATACATTAATTTAAAAGGAAGAGCCTAGTCAGGAGATATAAGAATAGGTGCAGTCAGAAGCATATCCTTTAACAATTGAAAAGATGTCAAACATTTATCATCAAAATTAAACACAACATCTTTTTCAAGCAACT
>JANIHY010000006.1:60204045-60215454 GCA_027479065.1 Erythroxylum brevipes | reverse complement strand
TCTATAATACAATGTATTGTTTTATTTTCTTAGTTTTCAATTAAAAAAAAAGTATAGTTTGATAATGAAATGAAAATTTTGCTACCTTTTGAGCTTTTTCTTCTTGTAAGTCTATAAGCAAGAATTGAATTCTTGGAATGAGCATATAGTCACCGAACATCTTGATATTTCTTAATAAGCTACAAATTGGGATAATTTGAATGGTGTCTATTTATTTGGAAAGGCTATATTTTCTTCTTGAGAAAATATATCGATAATTATTATATGTTCTCTATTGGATTTTCTTTCTTTAACCCTTATTAATAGTTTTTAATAGTAACATTTTGTCAAGACCTCAAAGCTTCCAACATTCTTTATGTTCAAATATTTATAGCTCATATAAATACAACTTATTGACGTAATTAACATAACAAAAGAAGTTACTATAATTATCTTGTTTATGTTTTTTTTCAGAGGTATGTATATAATCATTCAACAATATAAGGAAACATAATAGAGAGTTCCAATTTGGTACTTGACAATATACCAAGTGTAGAAAGGTATCTTCACCTAGGTTGGTAGTGGTCGTGGGTAAGCTTGCTCCCTTGTTGCCACTGCCGGCTCTCTTATGAGGTATGTAGTTCTCTTGCCCTAATTATATAAGATTCTTAAATCTTAAAAAGATCATAAGATTAGAAGCTGAGTGTGGATGTTTGGTGAGTGTGAGATAGATGGAGGGAGATGTAAACCTTAGGATTATCAGCAAAAGCTTTGATTATAATCTTTGAAATTTGTATGTCAACCACAAAGAAGAAGATGGAAAAGACCGATACAGAGAGCAGAGAGTAAAGAGGGACAATGCCGACATAAATCAATCAGCTATCTTCAAACGCTTCAGTAATAAAAGTTGGTAAAAAAATATTTGGTTGGGTTGAATCAACCAATCCAAACAACTCCTCACCAAACATATAGGGAGCTTATTGACATGGGTCAAACAACTAATTTAAGTCAAATAGCTAAAAAATATCTGAAAAGTTGTTAACCAAACACGACCATTGTGACCATTATTAATGAGCATTTTGATATATTATTATGATGAAAGTCGAATGGAGCTCAATATTCAATTATGCAAGCAATTTCACGAAAGTTATCAACAATTTTAGTTTCCAAAATTGCTTCTAAATTCACTTTTAGTACTAGTGGTCAAATAATGAGTTCTCATCATAGTTGACTTTATCCTAAAACTATGGAAGCCTAATGTGTGTTGAAGTTAGCTAGGCGTTGAAAATGTTTAAGGAAAACTGTAATCTTGTTCATGCAAATTCTCGAAAATGGGGTTCTGTTTGATGAGTTCAGTTTGCCTTGTACTCTTAAAGCTTGTTCTCAATTTCGTGGAATGAGAGAAGGGAAACAGGTTCATGCCCAGGTTGTGAAATGTGGGTTTGGTTCTGATGGGCTTTGTTTCCAAATGTATGGAAATTGCGGTGACATTATTCTTGCCAGGAAACTGTTTGATGGAATGTGTGGAAGGGATATTTTTACTTGGAATTCAATGCTGTCGGGGTATGTTAAGAACGGGTACTATGAGGATGTCATTAGGTTGAGGGAATTGGATGTTGGATTTAACTATATAACATTCCTCAGTGTTTTGCCGACTTGTGGTAGATTGGGTGACGTAGAGCTGGGAGAGTGGATTCATGAGTTTGTAAGGAAAAATGGTCTGCGGAAGGGAATAGCATATTAATCACTGCTCTTGTTGACATGTATTCAAAATGCGGTGAGATGGATAAAGCACGAAACTTGTTTGATGGACTGGATCGGAAGAATGTCATCACTTGGAGTGCAATGATCTCTGGTTATACTCAGTCAAGGAGATGTAAAGATGCACTTGATCTTTTTAATGAGATGCAAAGGGCAAATGTAGATGCTAATGAGGTTACTATGGTTAGTGTGCTTTCTTGTTGTGCTGTACTTGGAGCTTTGGAGACTTGTAAATGGGTTCATGTGTACTCAGGAAGAAGATTAAGATTACCCTCACTCTTGGAACTGCACTTATAGACTTCTATGGAAAATGTGGATTAATGGATGGTGCAGCCGAAGTCTTCCAAAATATGCCTCAGAAAAACGTGTAACTGATTCAAGGTTTTGCTAATAATGGACAAGGAAGGAAGGCTCTTGAGTTCTATCAGAAAATGAGGGAAAGTGACATCGAACCGAACAATGTGACTTTTATTGGGGTTCGTTCTGCCTGCAGTCATGCAGGTCTGGTCAATGAGGGTCGTGAATTCTTTATCAGCATGTGTAGAGACTTTGGTATTGAGCCAAGTTTGGAACACTATGGGTGCATGGTAGACATTCTTGGTAGGGCCGGGTTGATTGAAGAGGCTTATCATTTTGTAAAGGAAATGCCCATCCGACCCAGTGCTGTGACTTGGAGAACATTGTTGGCTTCATGCAAGGTGCACAAGAATGTTGAGATAGCAGAAGAATCATTGAAGCACCTGGTTGAACTGGAGCCCATGCATAGTGGGGATGACATACTCTTGTCTAACATTTATGCATCAGTTGGGAGGTTGTCAGCCGCCACGAGAACTAGAAGTGAGATGAAAGAGAGAGGAATCAAGAAAATGCCTGGCTGTAGTTTGATTGAATTGGAAGGACAGATTTATGAATTTCTAGCTGTAGCTAAGTTACATCCGTTTAAGGCAATTTATAACGCAACTGAAGACATGATCCGACGAATCAAGGCAGCTGGCTATGTGCCCAATATTTCAGATGCAAGATTCGACGCAGAGGAGGACAGGGAATCTGCAGTGTCACATCACAGCGAGAAGCTCGCTATAGATTTTGGTCTTTCTAAAACTCCTCCTGGAACTACAATTAGAATTTCCAAGAAACTTAGGGTTTGTACAGATTGCCATAATGCGGCAAAAATAATATCAAGGGTATATGACAGAGAAATTGTACTTCGTGATAGCAATCGTTTTCACCACATCAAAGAGCGATGCTGTTCCTACAACGACTATTGGAAACATTGCGGCCAGATTCAAGGCTATGTATAATGTAAAGAAAGGTCTATTCCGTTTTCCCAGTTCTGTTAATTTCACTTGGTTTCAATCAATTTCCATCATACACAAACAAAGTCGTTCTTATTATTTCATCTGCCGTGTGTTTTAGGATGTTTTTCTACAAGCATTCAGCTTATTTATTCGGTTTCAATCACAAGTAGAGCCCATCAATGGATAATGGAATAAAGGATATTCTATTCGAGATAAAACTACATATTTCCGTTTTCTCTCATTTTCAGAGAACTCTTTCAGAATGAATGTATCCAAAGTTGCTTCTCCTGGGAATTAATATTGCTCGGTTATGTTTCCCTCCTACCGAAAAATTGACGTTGAATTTCAAGGTCAGTAATCAGATTGCCATGCTGTCTTAGAAACAGTTAAACATCACCTTCAGAGATGTTTCTTTCTCACTATTTCTTTCTCACAAACCATAGTTCATGTCCTTTTAACCAAATCTACCCACATCATGGAACTTTTGGCGCACGGAAATGTTATAGCGTTGCTCCAGGATCCCTTATAATTTTGGGGGACAAAGGGCAGTATCCGGCGACTACCATCAGGAAAGTGTTCACTAGCTTGTATGGACACCAAAAAGACGAATTTTATTGATCAAAAAATGTCGTCAAAATGTGTTCCTGGGCTAAGAGCCTGTTCCCGACTGAGCTATCTTCAGCCTCTTATCCCTGGGAAACACACCAAGGTTGTCATTTTCTTTTACAAGTAGGGTGGTTTAATAACATTGGTTGAAGCAGAAGAAGAAGCCTTTTGGCTTGTTTTCCATCTCTGCTTTGGGGGTTTCCCCACAGTCATCACGCACTGTCATTAAGGAACTTGTACCCGGAGATTCTGGTGGCAAGATGGTGTTCTTTGATGTCAAAAGACGAGGAGGAATAGCTGGTTCAGGAGGAGCAATGGTGGATAGATAATTCAGTATCATGTGAATTATTTGAGTGAAATTAGGCCGAGCATTTGCATCTTCTGTCCAGCATGAAGTCAGAATGATGGCCAATTCTTCCGGCAAGTTTTCAGCACTAGGTCTCACGTTCTGAAAAGTTAATATACACCATCGTAGTTACAAGTCTTCAACGCTTTCAGGGAGAATTTAATCAAAATTTTAGTTGGCACAACATAATTTTCGAGTGAATAGACCAGAGGTCACTACCTTAAAGGCAGCTGCATATGCAGCCTGAAGATTTGACATGCCTTCAAATGGTAACTTGTTGTGTAAAAGCTCCCACAACACAATTGCAAAGCTATAAGCATCCACCTTATGATTGTAGTGCTTTTTCTCTCCCTGCCTTAAGGTTACAGTGCTATATAACTGCCAAGAAAGTAACGAGTATAAGGGGAAGCACTCAAGAGAGAAGGTAAATTATAAAAAATCCATTTTTTAAAAAATAAACAAAAGCAACCATTCGCCTTCCTTGAGTTCAGTACCTCGGGAGCCATCCAACGATATGTTCCTGTCTCAGCAGTCATCATTTCTGTCAATGACTCTTCTCTTGCTAGTCCAAAATCAGCGAGTTTCACAGTTTTGTGATCCTCAGTCAAGAGCAAGTTCTCTGAAAAGTAAAAAAGTGACTTAAGTTGTGAGCGTTTTAACAAATTTGAAGTCCCATCCTAACCAGTAAACATAAAAAAACAAAGGGATGACCTTCTTTTCGAGCCATATGACCTCACTCTACACGGACACAAGTACCATTTGGCTGACATAACATTTATGCTACCTAATGATACCAATTACTTCTGAGGATCATGGGAAGTGAAATTGTCAAATTCTCTCAAAACTGAAATGGCCATAAGATGGAAGATTTCATTTCTTATTTTGGGCATAAGGAATATCTGTACATGCTAATCAGTTCAATAAGCCTTTAAGACAAACTTGTAGTGACAACGGAATTTAAGAAAATTATCGTATCAATGGGTTCATGACTCCTCAATAAGGAGAAAGCAGAATTGCCAAATCTTAAGCAGACACAAAGAAGCTTTCATACACAATTTACCATGCTAAATTAGCTACAATGCATTATAGGTGAAAGGCCAGAAAGATTTGTATGATGTCACTAATCAGCAGGCATCATTAGCGGATGACGTTAATGTTCAAAAAGGTCCCATTGGACATAGAATTAGTGAATGACCTCTTGGAACATTAGTTAGCAAACGACCTTGTCAAAATAGTGACTTAAACTTTGTACATAGTGAGTTCTCTATTAATCGGTAGGGTGATAAAAATATTACCAGGTTTCAGGTCACGATGGATAATCCCATGAGAGTGCAAGCATTCCATGGCTCGAGCAATATCAAGTGCAAAACCAATAGCTACATGTTTGTCCAAGCACCTTGGCCGCATACTGCGTAGGTATTTCCGCAGGGTCCCTCCCAGCAAAAGTTCGGTGACTATAACCATCTCTGGCTCTCTGCAGGCACCAATAAACTGTTGACACACAAATTTCCAACACCCAGTTTTAGTAACAATCATTTGTTATTCACTGAAAACTGTTTAATAGCCTGCAACTTATATTATGTCTAATGAAGCAAACTTATAATAACATCCGAGAGCTCAACCTTCACTAAGTTCTTATGTTGGACCCTAGACAACATTGCAACTTCCCTAGCAAATCGTGCTTCTCTCTTAGCGATCTCCTCCAGGGTCTCTCCCTTATGAACAATCTTAATGGCTACGGTCTGGTTCTTATATCTGCAAAGGAATCCAACCAAGTTGATTAAGACACAGTAACATAAGCAATCGCAAAAAGCATCAAGGAAAGTTCTTTGCATCAATTTGGATAACAGTAAGAATTTCCTTCTAAGATTTTTCTCCGCTCTCTCACTCTTTAGTCTTTCCCTATTTTTCTTCTGTTTGTACTGCTTCCCGTCTGGATCATTTCTCCTAAGTTCTTAAATTATAAAGAAAATTTAACCTACATCATAGACGAGCTTAATTCACATACCAAAAACGGCTCACAAGCAAGCAAGCAGAGATGTTCTAACAACAGATTACAATGGCAGAAGCCTAGACTTAAGGTTTTGATGTGCAAAACAAGAAGATGAAGCGAAAGTCTTGATAAGGGAATAAACTTACTTGCCCTCATACACTTTGGCATGAGCTCCCTCACCAATCTCTGGGCCAACGAAAATAAGATTGGGATCAACTAACCATCTAGCATCTAATCTAAACTCATCAACTGAGTAAAATCCACTCCCAGATTCCATATTTTCAAAGGACAGAATTTAGCACCTGCACCATACGACGACCTTTGCTACACAACCCCAATAGAAACACAAGTCATAAGCTCACTCACAAAGACAAAGTATTGAAGGGCTTATTTACAGTGTTGAGTGGATAAGCTGACAAACAAACAGAGAAGTAAAACAAGACATGCTCTGCGCAGTGTCCTGCTACTAACCACATCTCAAGAATCAGGTCCGGTGATCCAAACTCAAGAGATTTTAATGTTCACAGGTCCTTTTTAACGCAAAAGTAAAGGAACCCCACGTGGGTATAGAGAGAGAAAGTGAAAGCTGAGACCTGAGACCTGAGACCTGAGACCAAAGAAAGCTAAGAAACAAAACTCAAACCCCAAAAAGGTTACTTTCAAATACACGGGGAGAAGAGAAGAATCTCCCCCAGAAAGGGAAACAGAGTAAGAGACCAATCAAGCAAACTTCAACTCAAAATCAATCCTCTCCTTGCCCCTCCATACCTCCTATCTCATAAACATTTTCTTCTTTTTTTTTTCCTCTTCCCACCAAAGAGTTTAGTTTAAATGGAGAAATGGGCTTAAGTGCTTAACAGTTTATTTAATAAGCGCAAGTTCAGAGCTCGACTCCTGATCTAGAGACAAAATCATAAAGGAATCGAGAAGGTCTTCGAGAGAGAGAGAGAGGCGATATTTTATGGGTATTGTAATAAAGACCATGGGAGCCCATAAAAACTAATCAAGAGCACATGCCAACTAAATCTTGTCAGACACTGGGACACCCGACACTGGGAGTTGCCTGGACCCGACCACTCGGGGACCATCTGTCCTTACAAGTAAAATAAAAGACCCCTCATCAAGCTTTCGAATCTGGACTGACTTCCCTTACTTATGTTTATTTACATTCTCTTCGCTATTTTGTAGGGATCGTTTTGTACTTTGGAGGGAAAGTGAAGAAGCGAAGAAGAAGACATAGTAGAGCATAAGACCACCTAAAATCAGAAATTGCAGCAATTTCTGTGAATTTGGGAACTAGAGGGAAATTAAAAAGAGTTGTAAACTCCGTTTTACAAATATTAGTATCTCATATCATTTAAGTCGTTTAACAATAGTGTATAACTTCCTACATACATCACATAGTTCAAAGAGAGACTCCCATTACACAAACGACTAGCTTCAAGTATTTGACCCAAATTACAACTTTGTATTAAATCAAAGACCAGTGCCACCCAAGGGCCCAAAGCATTCTAAGGTGGTAGGCCTGTACTCGCAGTATCATCCGCAGTGACATCAGGTTCCAGAAGAGACAATCTTGTCATTGGTGATGGGGCGTCGTTTGTAGGTAAATTTTTAGTAACGATCAAACTTAAACTTATGCTTCGCTGATTGAATTCAGCCCTCTCCAAATATGAATTGTAAAGTTGCTTAGGACATTCATCTGCTTAACGACGTTTAAGTTAGAGGTCAACTACGTCCATTGCAGTCAGGGGACTAATTCAACTCGCCTTGAAATGAGAGGGATAAAGATTCCCATAATTTGTGATACATCCAACAAAGAAAGTAATTTAAAAGCTTTTTTCAATTATCTTAAATACATTATAATTTCTAGGACAAAACTGCACATTACTTAACTTCTTCATACTTTACATTTCATCTAGATTCTCACTTAATTGTTGTTGTATGTAACAATTTGCAAGTTAGAACAAAAATATATGATAGATGATATTATTAAATAATAGAAAATGTAAAATTTAGGTGATTTTATGTTACAAAATTTCAAACATTTATATTAAGTTGTTAGAAACATGCATATATCAAGAAATTTGGAATTGTTTTCTTTGAATTAATTATAAAATATATCAAAAAAAAAAACTTACAAGTCAAGAATGCCACAAATCCATCCAAAGTTGATGAAATGAACGAATGTTGTCTATCTAAGATTATCAAATGCAAGGGCTTCAAACGGCCTTATTGCTCCTAACTATGATAGGTGTTGCAAAGATCACTTTGGAGCTCAAATTTTCACCGAAGTTGATCATCGACATCCTTTACACAACACTCACTTAGATCCACTTAAGTAAGACTTAAGCCTTCAACAACCCTTGAGGTGTTTATCTCGCACCCTTGAAGAAATAATGCTACAAAGGCAATAGGAAAATAAAGGCAACTAGAAAACAAGAGAGATACGATAAAACCAACCTTTATATTACTTTCTCTCAAAATAATATAAGGAATGATCTCTTTGACTGAATGAGGAGAGCAAAGCTCTAATGAGTTATATATAGGCACTTTAGCTTGGAAGTCAAGTTACATTCAGAATCTTACTTAAATTGAACTGCATAAGATCGTGTTAAGATCATGTCTATCTCTATTTGATTACATCACATAGATCAATTGGATGACACGCCAATCCAAGTAGGGCTCTAATTAATAAGATAGAATCTACAAGATAACAGAAAGATAGAGTTTATGTTTAAATAGGAAATTAACATCCTTATCCTCGAAGATCTTCATTATCTTTAAATGTTAAGACCTACTGTAACTCTAACTCTTAGTTATCACCACACCATCTAAAATTTTCCCACGATCTCTATCTATTGATGATGCAGTGTGATTTTGCCAAAGCTCACATAACACACTAACCTAATCTAATGCTTCCCACAATAAATCTACTAGTTGTGGTCCATTCATCTAAGCATGAGCCAAGTCTTTAGTCTATTAAGTTTTTAGCTTGGGTCGAGTCAATTTTCGCAAGGTCCAAGACTCTATCAAAATTCGCATCAACAATAAGTCTGCTAGTTGTGGTCCATTCATCCAAGCATGGATCGAGTCCTTAGTCCATCAAGTCTTTAGCTTCAAGTCAATCTCCACAAAGCCCGAGACTCTACTGAAATTTACACCAATTTCGATCCCACTCGCCCATGCTTGCCTTAGTATTTTCGCATGCCTCCCCTATACGTGTAAACCAGCTAATGCCTAAGGCGCATCGTGAAAGTCACTGAGAAGTGCTCCAAAGTTTAAGAGTTTAACAAACTGCCCCCACCAGATGGATTTGACACCCTCGTCGAATTAGTCTGTTGGCACTCCTCCATGAGAGGTTTCTTCAAAGACTCCTTAGTCAGCTCTTGAAGACGGTAGCAAACCTTCATATCGATTGGCACTTCACCTATGTATTATTTTCCCAATCCATTAGAGTTGTCTTTGCTTCCACTTGGGCTCACCTTCTCAAGGCTCATTGTGCCCACCAAAGACATGTTGAGAAGAGCTCCATCCGCTGAGTTTTTCCTATTACCTTGATCCTCTGCGATTTTGGCAATGATATGCTCCTAACATGCCTTCTATTTCAAGCTTTCTCAAGCATAGTTTGACTCTTTTTCAATGATCATAGTCGACATTTGTGATATCGGTGTTATAGTCTCCTTCGTCCCACCAATGAATCTAAAACAATTAATAAAGAAAGATTTTTTATCATGCATAATCATCATACATGTCAAACTTGGGTACAACACCGTCTTTGTTTCCTTAAGGAAGTTGATCCCTAATATCATTTCGAAATCCTCAAGTGGTACGACCATGAAATTCATCTTGGCATGCCAACTCCCTATGCTTACTGGGACGTTGTAAGTAGCTCCCATCACTGCTTGTGCCTTACCCATAGGGGTTTTTAACTTTGTCATACTCTTATACACTTTAAGCCCCAACTTACACACCATCCTTTCTACCACGAAGGAATGTGACGCACCCGTATCTACTATTACGTTCACCTCTATCCCTATATTCTCACATACATTACATCATCATAGGGATTAGGTTCTTTACTAACCACATTTAACAACACAATTGGATTTAGCATTGAAAATGAAATGAGAATAAGATAACAAGTTTGTGATGTAATTGTTGTCATTGATTGTATATATATACAGAAGTTTTTATTTTTCGTACATCATACAGGGGAATATTTACAGCTAAGTTTGTTACAACATACTGGCATATTATTGAGTGTCTTGCAGGTGCATTCCTTTTCCATGAGGATACTGAATATTCTGATGAATATTTGATCTTACGTTGGAGCTGTATTTAAAGCTGTTACTTGGGCCTGTGTCATTCTCAGCATCATTTTGCCCCAAAAGCATTTGGTCTCTCACATCCCCTCTCAAACGAGACATAGGATTTGTGACAAGGTTGAGTTTGGATAATAAGTAAGAAAATCGTGTCATTGGTATGGGATTTGTAAGTAAGTCAACTACTTGGTCTGTTGTACTAACATATCTGACTTCTAGAACACTATCTAAAACTTTGTCTTGGAAAAAGTGGATGTCAATTTCCAAATATTTAGTGGGAGAGTGAAACATCGGATTGTGAGTTAAAGATCGAGTACTATTATTGTCGCACCATAAGATAGGTTTTTGAGATGAGGTGAACTCTAGTTCAGAAATCAAGGAGAGTAGCCAGATGAGTTCAGTAGAGACCTGTGAAAGCTTCTGATACTTTGCTTCAGTACTAGAGTGAGTGACGATCGATTGTTTGTTCGAGTTCCAGTATACAAGATTCCCCTCGAGGAAGACACAACCACTGCTTGTGGACTTCTGATCATCAGGAGAGCTAGCCCAGTCTGAATCACTGAAAGCTTGAAGCTAAAGAGGAGAGGATGAGGGTCAAAAATGAAGGCCTAGATCAGTTATCCCTTGAAGATAACGAAGAACCCTTTTTAAGGAAATCCAATGTGTAGTGGATGGATTGGTAAGAAATTGGCTTAATTTGTTAATCCTATAGCTAATATATGTCCTTGTGTTGCAGAGATATTGAAGACCCTAAACCAAGCTGCGATACAAAAAAGGAAAAAGGGTAGACCATCATGGAGCAAAAGCTTGGACCCAGTGGAGATGGGAGTGAAACATGGTTTGCAGGAGGACATATCGATGCGTTGAAGCAAATCCCACACATATTGACTTTGAGATAAATACAACCCTGAGCATTTCAGTAAACCTCAAACCCAAGAATGAAATTTAGACTTCCTAGGGTCGTGAGAACAAACTGAGAGTTTAGCTTAGTAATAAGCCCTTGTATAGCTTTCTAATTATTTCCCGTAAGGAGAATGTTGTCAACATAAACCAAAGCAATGTGAAGTAAACCATTATGCCTGTAATAGTAGAGAGAAGTGT
>JANIHY010000006.1:60091063-60102395 GCA_027479065.1 Erythroxylum brevipes | reverse complement strand
TGGGAGTTAATTATACTCTGAGATGATAATGAAGGTTAATGAGATCCAAGCGAAATGATATCAATGAGTGACTATGACCTATTTATATTAAATGGAAGAAAAATTGAAAAAAAGCGTATCTCAAATGCCATAAAGACGTAAATAGATATGATTATCAATTTTTTATTTAAATAACAATTAATATGTGGTTCATTCATCAAAAATTGCTACTGATTGCTGTTTAATAGTGTAAGCTTGGCAACCGCATGGAGAATATAGAAATATACCGCGCGAGTTAAAATGCACGTTAATGGTCAATATTATTCTTGCCCTTCTAATCAGTAGAGATCTTTGTTGTCTGTCTTTCTCGTCAATTGTCTTCTGATGTGTGTGACTTGAGTGGCAAAATATTACCATTGAATATAATATACAAATTCTTTGTTTCACCTAACTTCACTGAACCATATATAGTAAACTAGGAAGACCTAGAAGAGCCATGAAAGTGATCTTCTTGAAACTCGATGTGGAAGAAACAATCATGAATCACGTAATTAGAAGTTTCCTAATGTTCACATTGCAAACCAGGCAACCAACAGAGACATGAAATCACCTTTGTGAAGACTTTTTTCTCATTAGGTAATTACTTGTCTTTGATGAGAAGCTAAAACAAGACTTTGAACTTAAGTAAATGATCTTTTTATGTAATTTAAGGTTGTTTGGTCTTTCATGTTTAAGGCCATCATTGCTGTTAAGCCTAACAACAAACTCCTGTTGAAAAACCTATCATTCGTTTGCAGGATGGCCTCAGTAGCAATATTTCTTTCACAATCTTTCTATGGTTGAGATGATCACTGCCTCTTCTCTGTCAACAACTATTATTAGTAGCCATCCCAAGATTAATTTGTAGTTTTGTTTCCTTGTCACGCCATTGAAAAGGATTAATAAGCACAGAAGCTTGGCTACGACAATAATTCTTTTGGAAGCAAACTCCAAGAATCTTCAATTGTTTTTTTTTTTTTTTCACAAGGGAATTCGACATTTCTAATTAAAGTCTTGATTTGTGCATTTGTTAGGGTAGCTCGAAACAATAGTATAATTACACGTTCTTTTATTCATATGCAACTTTAGAACAATAAAGATTTGACTAGAAATTATATATATATATATATATAAAGAGAGAGAGAGAGAGGGAGAGAGATTTAAATCCTGATAAATGTATTTGGTGAAAATTTTCTAATATATATTAAAGTTCTTTAAGGTATCTAAACAAAAAAGATGCTTGTGTATCTACAAGATTTAACTAAAAAATATCCTATATAATATTGGGGATGACTTGTGTTAACTTTTTAAAATGGGAACTGCATTATTAATGCTCTTACAATGATTAATATAACCATTCTAAAAATTATTTTTTATTAATTAACATTTGAAACTTAAATTGAAAGAAAAAACTAATCAAGAATATTAGATTTAGTTTCAATATTTATAATTTTTTAAAAACTATTGTTTTTTAATTTAATTTAATTTGATCAACTATTTGTTAATATATTATAATATCAACCTAACTTAGTATTATTTTAATTTATTATATTCGAAATATCGTACCTACCCTACTATGAGCAATACTGTCACCGTCTCACCGAGACACCATGCCTGTAATGAGAAGTACCAAACTCAATTCAAACAAGAAGGTATAGGCTCTACCGTCATTTTCATTCCTTTTGTGTGAACTTGCAGTTTCTGTCAAGCTTTCCAATGTCAAGGTAGACTAGCAAATCCATTAAGAACTGTAGCTCATATATTTTCTTCCCTTTTCAGTATATTAATTTCTACTTTCTAATCATGTTTTGTTAGTTTAATTGTCTATATGCTTATTTAGCAAGACATTCCTTAGCGATAAAACAGGTCCACAGAGAGATATGCATCCGATCAGAATGTAAAAGAATGTGAATTCTAGTAGATATTAAACCCTTTTCTCCTTGAAGATTGTTTTGAAGATTTAGTCTCTGGAAATCGGTAAATTGCATATAGTATGACATGGAAAGGAAACTCTGCTTTACTTGACCAAATATGAAATAACAAAGAAAGGAGCTCCTTATCCATTATTTTTATGATAACCTTCAATTATAAATACTAGATTCATGAACGCTACTTGAAGTGTTGACTTTTGACATTTTTGGTTAATTATTAGTAACATACGAAGATCAGCCGTTCCCTGTCGGTGCAGTCTAAGTTTTTACCTTTGGGATGTTTCGATGAGGCATCATTAGATAAAGCATATCAATATCTCTTGTCGGACACCGTTATTTGACCAAGAAAAGCAGCAGCTACTATATACATCTGACACCATAATAAGGTTACATGTTACTTAGTAGTTCTCTTCTTCAGTTTTACCGCCTTTATGTCCGTCTTTTCCAAAACTTCTTTTCATTCGACTAAAACGTGTCTTTAATTGTGTAATTATGTAATTATTTGTTGGCATTGCCTTCTCTATCTATCTTGCATGTGGAAGGAATAAAAGTAAAGATTAGGATCAAAGGTTAACATTCTTTTTAGAGGATTGGAGTTTGGCCTAAAGACTAAGGGTAGATGATTTGAAGGTTTTGATTATTTAATATCACTTCAAAGGCTTTGTTTATGACTTAAGAATTTTAATCTGTATTGATAGTTTTTATCAATCGAAGTTATGCACGGGTCAAGAATAGAAAGGCATATGCGACCACCTTATTTATAGCTATAGCCAAGCATAGAGTTCATACGTATATGGTGAAGCAGAAACATTAAAATCTGGATTGAACAAATTCCGGAGTATATAGAAACAATAACTGAACTGCTCCTTAAGGTATTTCATATGCATCTTTTACTGCCAGCATCCTCCTGTAGAACAAAGTTGTGGTTTTGTTGGTATAGAACATAATTAATGATCAGGTGACTTTCAGGTCAATTATGCCTCTTGAACCAATTCTGATAGTGACTTAAGGCATACTTCATGTATCGATCATTTTAGGACACGACATCTTATGAGTTTCAGGTGTTTGATTTGTTTGAACTGAAAAGAGTTACCGACACTAAACCAAATTTTCCAAGCTTTCTGGAGCAAGCGTTGATCAAGTGCCTTAGGCGCATATTTGCCAAAATCTTGACCAACAGCAACTTGTCGTCATGTAAACTACGATTGTACCATTATTTTGCGTCCTGTATTTCTTATTTTCACATGTTCTTTACTTACAAAAGATTCGAGTCGGTTTCAGATATGCAGAGATATATGCATAAAAGATATGAACAATTGATGAAGAGACAAGTGATGAGCATGGTTATGGACCTTCTTTCCCTCTCTCTCTCTCTCTCGCTCTCTACACCACGAAACAAGCTTGTTGCTCTATTGCTGAGTTTTAAAGTTATGATGGTGATAGAGCCCTCTTCATCTCATCCACAAAAGATCGAGAACCAAACATGATTGAATTCTGTTGAACCTTCTATAGTTAGTTGTTGTTGTGTTTAAGTTTGACCTCACCCCTCTCTCTCTCTCTGCGTGTCTACGTGTGTGCGCAACTCTCTTAATTTATCTTATCTCTCCAATAATGGAGAGAGGTAGCCAGGGACAGAATGGCCAGGCAGCCAAGTTTGGCCTTTTGGGAGGAGACTCAAACCAGTGCATGGAGGGTCCTGGAAATAGCAGCTGTATCATATACCAGGAAATCAGTATCTTGGATATGATTACAGGCCCTGGATAATCTTCTTATTATTTACTCTCTCAGTCTCTGCCAGCGAAATTAAAATTTCACAATCAAAACCCTACCCCACATCCCGACTTCTCTCTTCATCATAATTCATATTTCTATTAATAATGTTCTTGTACTATCTTCTTAAAATAATAATGATCTTGAACTCCAACTTGGTCTGCCCGTTACAAATTTTGAACCAGAGAGACTCGAATGTTGTGTACGTTTGGTGTGTTTTTTACTTCGAAAAGGAGGGTCTTAGCTTTAAGTACGAAAAGGACTTGCCTTGAAAATACTGCTGTGACAGCTAACTATTAGTCGAGACCAGAAAATTTAGTTTTCACTCTTGAAACTGTATAATGATGAGTACATTATTCCAAAGTCCAACTGTTGAAGGAATCAAATACAAAATGATAGAAGAGAGAGAAGAAAAAACCAGGAGAAAAGAACAATACAAGTAGAACTCAAAGAAAGATCAGTGCTTGTCTCTTTTTTTCTTTTTCTTTCTTTCGGAACCTCGTTAATAGAAATTGAAACCCTCAAACATTCCCGTACTATCAACATCTAGTGTGTTTTTGGATAAAGAGAAAGCTGAAGAGAAATGGTAAAAGAATGAATTTACAGTTCATATCTGATTGAAGAAGTTAAAATTTGTTCCTGTTGGATCTCCTGATAGCGACGTCAACTGATAACTGCTAAAATCTGCTGTATTATCAATATGTAGATGCCCTTCATGCCATGGACTTGGTTTCAACTCTTCCGCCTTGATATCATTGACATGAAATTGAAACACCGACTCTAATTTGTTGGCATTCCATGAAAAAGCTGCATTTTCCACCATGTTGTTCATCGGAAATCCTGTGTAATTGCTGATGTTTGAGCTATTACTGGAACTTTCTTTAGGCTCGTTTAGGAACAAAGAACTCATTCTCGAAGCGGAATTATCTGAAAATTCTGTCCCACTGATGCTGCCATGGTCGAAACTTGTTAAGCTTGGCATTGACGTGAAAGCAAAATTGCTACTTGTTTCAATTGGGTTATGATCGAAGGTTCTGAAAGCTGCCTGAGAGAGGCCGGAGAGACCCGGGTTATATCCAACCTGATCGACACCGGTTTGGAATTCAAAGTAGGACAAAGGATCATAAGTTTGTCTGGTGATGAATTGGTCTCTTGAAGCTTCTGTCAATCCACTGCTATAGGAAGTTGCGTCGTTACCAAAATATACAGACTCTGGCTCAGCTAAGATCGATATAATTGGCAATCCTTTTGATTCTGGCAGTTCCAAAGATGCCTCATCTATGGAATTTTGCTCCTTTTTCACTTCTACTTGGCTTAAAGGCTTGTGGGTTGTTGGGTCGATACCTTGTTTCATTAACTTCTTCTTCAGACAAGAGTTCCATAAGTTCTTAATCTCATTATCTGTTCTTCCGGGTAACTGTGCTGCAATTTGAGCCCACCTGCATTTCAAAATCCAAAATATATGAGTACCTATTCCCATTTTCAACCCACTGGATTGTCTAGTTGACATTAATTTACCTGTTGCCCAAAACTTCATGAAGACTGATTATAAGATCTTCCTCTTGTTGGGAAAACATTCCCCTTTTAAGGTCAGGTCTCAAGTAATTTATCCATCTCAACCTGCAACTCTTTCCGCACCTTTGTAAGCCTGAAATAAGCAAGCAGCAACTTAATTAAAATCATTCAAAAAGCCAAGACAGAAACTTTAGCTCAAGAAAGACGAGAAAATGCCAAGTTGTTATCACCTGCTAACTTAGGAACAGAACTCCAGCAACCAACACCAAATCTCGTTATGTAATTGTAAAGTTTCTCATCCTCTTCAGGCGACCACAAACCTTTCCTTAGTTTCTGCTTTACACAGCAGGAATGTCGTCCCATTTTCGTTCAAGGATTAGACTGAGGAAGGATTAGACTGGCAGACGTGTGTATATATATAGATATCTATTTTATGAGCAGCAAAAAACAAGAGTAGAGACTTAAACCATACTTAGGATTCAAGGTAGAGAGAGAGAGACGAGAGAGAAGGGCAGAGGATGGTGAAGCAATCAAGTGGAAATTACGCAAATCTGGTACTGCTTTTGCATAGGACTGGATTGGTTTTTAAGATATCTCCATCTCTAGAAATTTTGTTTATAAAGATGATTTAAATGAGAATAACCATATGAATGCGTACTCATGATTAATAATACAATTATATGTTTATGTCTCGTAACCATAACACTTTATTAATTAATAAGCTTCCCTTGTCTGTTAAACCTCATCCTCTTGGACTTTAACTAATAGCTTTCGTTAATACAAACATTCTTCACTAGAGTGAATTTAAGCCCACAAATAGTTTACATTACCTCAACTAATTAGAGGTAGGTTTACATATTACTGGAACTTTCTGAATGCTTTGTTTAAGGTAAATTTCTACTACGTGCTGTTGCTGTTATTGTAAATAGTTTACATTAGTTTAAAGATTATTACTTACATTAGAATATTTAGTTAAAACACATTCAAAATAACTTTTTTTTATTTTAAAAAGGGCATCTGAATTGTCTGTACTTTTATTTGCATGGAAAAAAGAATTCAAAGAGTAGAGGTGCGGCTTGTTAAGGAAAATAAAAATCATATGTCAACATCTTCAGGAGAAAAGAAATTACTAGGAAGATCATAAGTTCATTAGCCATTTGTATATTTTTCTTCACTAGGATATATACCTCCCTATAAGAAGTTTCCGACTTGATAGGCCTTCTTCTTTTTAAACTTGGCTTGCCAGGTACTACTATATAGGCAGGGAAATTCACATGTATATAATTTGAAATATTCACATAATAAATGTGGGGCTACAAGTACAGCCGACACTAAAAGCTATCTTTTAAAGTGGGCTCCATGTACCTTGTATATTTGACTCTTGAAGGAAGGAGAACGTAAGATTCTATATTTTTAAAATGGAGAAAGGGACAAAAGGGTGAACAAAAATATTCACACTAGAGGAAAACAGGAGCATTTCCTTCGCCGTCTTAGCTCTTTACCCTTTTGAATGAGCCATAAATGGCAAGCATTTGGAGGAACACTTTCTTCTCTAATTATTACTAGACTGGTCATATACATACTACCATATATATTTAACAGGAAGAAAATAAAATAGAGGTTATGCTTAAAGGTTCTCTTTTACTATATGGAATGCATAGTTATCAAACTTGTACAACCAAAGGGAAAGGAATTAATGATACCACCAAGTTAAAAGTCTGACCGTAAATTTTAACAAAATCCTAAACAAGTGCAAATAAGATCATTAGTCTTACGATTAAATTGAAGGAGAAGGTGATCGAAGATGTTTCTATAAACTTGAATAAATGTTGCATTAACGTGAAGTTCTTGATATGGATGAGACTTGGGGATGATTAATTTATCTGCAAATTGCCCTCAGCCACCCTGGAATCTCTGGCAAATGGGTCTGGGTTAAGAGTGATGATGGAACCGAAACTTGGGAATAGAGTACCTAACTGAGCCCTACTCTTTTGGTAAATGATTAATTGAACATCTAAGTAATGCATGAACCCATCAATGCAATCAGTTCTCTCTATCCTTGCACTCAAATTCTTTTGTTGTAATTAAGAGGATTTATTTCTAATTTTGGCTAAATGTCCACTAACCATAGTTAAGATCTTCCACCTTGTGTAGTTTCAATGGAAACCTCAGACCCACTTTCCTCTAACCAGGCTTTTATTGCAAGTTAGATTGGACAGCTTGCCAATCAAGATTACCTAATTTCATTACAAACTAGAAGGGAAATCATTAACAGAGAGGGTTTGACATTGAACTTTGCTTTTAATACTTATGTTGTATTGTATTACACCATTATCTTTTTATAGAAATCATACAATATTGTCTTCTATCGAATATAAGCAAATAATCATGTTAAACTTACTAATAGTAAAAACGTTGAGTATGATAATTTTAGAGAATATGCAACTTACCAAAATCTCTATTTTGTTTTAACTTTATAATGGGATAATATTTTTTTATTAAAGCTAAATTGTGATACGGGAATTATTACCTTCAATGATGAGGGCATCGATAGACGTCCACGACCGACAATGTCCACGTAGGAAGATAAGTCTCGGAAAATACGTACCCTCGCATCACAATACTTGGCCTCTTTCTTCTCGTCTGTCATTCATCCATTCCATGTTTTTTGGGGGGGAGGAAGGAACACAATAAAATGTTCTTATTTTATATTTTTTTTGTAAAATATCACAATCCCATGTTTCGCTGCACCACTATTCAACATGATTCATTGGACCAAAGTCCTCTGATATGTACACTCAAACGGTCGTGATAGGATCAGATTCGAATTAGTTTCAAGGTAATTTACTTTACTATTTAATGGGGCCACGAGGATCGCGCCTCACACGTGATATTTAACTTGTCGGGATGTGAAAGAAAACATCATGCCCAGAGACACTTAATAATATTGGCTGTGTATGATTCCAAACTAAATAATGTCTATGAATTAATTGTTTAGGTAGGAACTAGATATAATATTACTAAAATAATATAAAGTTAATCAATTTAAATTGCATGATTAATTAAGTCTTAATCTTTTAAAGCAACTGGGCTATTATTCCAATAATCACACGTGTCTTGGCATGTGTTATTGTAAGACAAGACAAAAAGATTATCAATTTGGCGTCATTTAGCTCTAAAAATTTCCTCCGGAATATTTTGCTTTCAATAGCATACCCAATTACTCACAGTCAATTATTGTTAATGAAATACGTAAAGAATTGAATGTCCTACATTTTTTTATAAGAAATACCATTGTACATCCCTTTATATAAAAATTTGCTCTCATCACAAATAGAAGTTTGCGAATAAGCCTTGAATTTGATTTTTTAAAAAAAAAAACAGAAGGCTTGAATTATTGAAGTGAAGGAAATAAACAGTATTGCTAATTTCATTATAACACAAACTAGCTATGATATTAGCTAGCTATGGCCCAATCCTCTAGTAGCAAAACATGTTGTTTGGGGATATATACCCTAGAGATTACGTAATCCATGCCTTTTTTTTTTTTAATGTTACTTTTAGTAGAGCTTACGCAAACACATATTTTCACATCGTCCTTGGTATCTTTTAAAGACTTTTGTCACCATACCGATGTCAAAAAGTAATGAAAAGCCAGATAAAGACTTTACATTACCCACCATGTATGCTTTTCATTTTATCGTTTTTTCAATCTTGATTTGTGGCTTTCAAACCCAACAATATTGACATAAGGCTACCAAGTTTTAGTTTTAGTTCACACTTTAAACGTAATTAGTTTTTTGTCTGTTTCTTCTTGTTTTCAACCATTTCATTAGGAAAGAAGAGTTTAATTTGTTAACATTAATAAAAAGTAAAAAGTTAATTGAATTTTAACATTTTCATTAGAATTTAATTTTAATTTTAATTTAAAAAACTTATAACGTTAAAAATATTCAATTTATGAGTGCCTATTTAATTGTTGTGGATACTAAACTCATTTCAAATATTGTCTTTACTTATTATAGATACTAGACTCATTAATTGTTGAGCATGTGGCTCTTTATGCAAATTTTATGAGCTTTAAGCTCTTTATTACGTTGGTCACTCCGGTCACAACTCCTTTGTCTGATCATGTATATCAATGTCATGGAATGCATCATTTCACATCTTATGATATTAGTAACTTTCATTTAGTATGCACAGTCATTTAACATATTCATTGGATCTGAGTCTGATATTGAACATACAATTGAGAACACATTTCATACTGCACATTGAATTTGAAAACACTTCCAGTACAATCTTGAATATCAAACTCCTCAAGCCAACAATGTTTGAAATATTACAATCATATCAGTAAAAGTTTAATATCTGAAAGTTAATAAAAAACAATTCAAACATAGTGAAAAAATATCTAGATTAACTCACAGTATGCTCTAAATAACTATTGCCTTGACAATCTAACAATGTATGGATGCTGCCACTCTATTTGTGCTTTTGTCTACCTCAAAGATCAAGCTATTTAAGCTCTCCATGCATGCAAAAATTATCACAAATTCAAGGTAACAACAGGTTGTTTTCAGCTATAATAAAGGACAACAATAACCTGATTCTTTAACTATCTTGTGAAGGGTTAAAAAACATAGATTATTGGTGTAGCAATTGAACACAAACATAGACAAAACCTAGGGATGTAAAGTTGAGAGGATTCTGGTGGTATGAGAAGAAAGAAATGAACAAAACTGATTTTGCTCTTGCAGAAGTTTAACACCTTAGGTGGTAGGTGTCACCTTATTACCATGACATATGTCCCTAAGCATGTAAGTCATTTGTCCCTTCCTTAAGCTGCCAATTGTCACCAACATTTTAGGCCATTTGTCACTCTATGATCAATTCCATTTGTCAATTAATTACTTATGCCAAATGTCACTTAATTATAGATTTAGTCATTCTAATTTTTTATGTGTTCACTTGTCTTGCTATTTGGCATTTTTTCTAGACTAAATGTAGATTTAAATGCATCAATTTTTTAATGGTAACGATTAATTTCAAGTTTACTAATTATAATCCACCAAACTAAAGTTCAAAACATAAACAATACACAATTCACATCATGATCATTTTAAACCTTTCATATATCGAAATGTGTCAATTGAGTATATATATTATCTTTGCAATGTATACTAAATCATAATTAATGTATGTATGCTAATAATATGCATGTGAATGAAATACATTTTATGAATTCTTAATGACATGACTTATATGCAATAGTCTACGATTCTCATCCTTCAATATGAAAAACTGCCTAATACATGAATAGCATTGGTAAGCCTTGTGTGATTCTACAATTTTGAGTCATCATTGGAGCAATCAATATTTTAAGAAAATTTGGAGAATATGATCAACAAAGAGCAAAAATCGTTAATTGTTCTTATTTGAAAGAGTCGAACTTTTCTTAACTAAGCACCTAAAGTTTAAATCTTAAAAGTATTAAAATATTTCGTACTGCTCAAGATAGACGAAAGGAAAAGGAAAATAAATAAAATTTAAACATATTATTTTATTGAATTAAAAAAGAGAAAAAGTTAAATTCTAGCCAGTATTTTTTAAAATTAATAAGAATAGTAATAAAAAGTGAAAAACTAAAATTTAAGCAATTAATAAAAAAATAAAGTTCAAGCAAGTACTTTTTGAAGAGTGATAAAATAGTAAAAATAAGAAATAAAAGGTTAAACTTTATCATTTTAATTTTTCTAGCCTCGCTTTTTGGGTAGGACGCATATTTCGTAAGGAAATCCATAAAACAATTATTAGTTAGAATTTTTAGAGTAAGAAGTTGATGGAGATATTAAGATAAGGTTTATATTGAACTTTTGTAAAATATTAATTTTTTTTAAAATATTAAAATGTTTGAATTTAAATTAAATTATAAGTAAAATATTATAATTTAATTTAACAATTTAACTTATAATAAAATGATAACTTTCTTACATGAACTTGAATTCCATTCTCTCAACTACATTTTGTATGATATGAAATACCAAATTTAGACATCATTTAGAAATAAAATAGATTATATATATATATGAATTATT
>JANIHY010000006.1:59464360-59482822 GCA_027479065.1 Erythroxylum brevipes | reverse complement strand
ACACAACATTCCCATAGAAATTCATAAAACTTCAAAAATCACAAAAATGAAAAAATGCTAAGTTAGGCTTAGGTTTAACCTACCCATAGTCTATCTAGGTTGGAAAAACCAAAATCTAGTTTAGAAATGCATAAAAATCCATCTAGGGTTTCTCCTCTTTCTTCCTACACAAACTCATTCTCTTCTCTAATTTTGTTTTTCTACTAAGCAAGAAGAAAGATGATACTTACCTTAGGTTTAGCCCAAATCTTCTTCTTTCTCCTTTTTCCCTAGCTTCCACGCACTTTTCTTTCTTTTCTCCTCTCTTCTCAAGACTTTCTCTTCTCTTTTGAAACTCCCACGATTTTCCTCCTCTTTTTTTAAATAATACCACATTGTGCTTTCTCTTCCCTTTTTACCCTTCATTTAATTGGTTCTCCCAATTTTGCCCCTTTTAGTCCATCAACTATTAACATCTTAACTCCTTATTTTGATCAAGTAAATGAAGAAATTTGATAACACTTCCTTCTAAAAAAATGTTCCCCATATTCTTAAGTTTCTAATGACACCAAAATCATTCAATTTGGTTTAGAAATATGAAAGTCATACCCTAAACATTGTTTAACTATTCTTATGCTGAACTAACACTCTATGCTCAACTTCTATCGAAATATTGAAACTCTTATAGATGGAATTAAAACTTGATTTCTCCATACACTTTGTATATCTATTTCTCTAGTTTACTTCAAATAAAAAATCATCTCATTCAGATCACTACGGAAAAAGTTATGTCCAAAATACCAAAATATATTCAGTAAAACAACACTAGTTCATACCATTTCAATTGATTCTCTCACTTTCATTCAATAAATCTTTTTCAAATCAATTCAAAATCCTACAATTTTTTTGGAGAAGTAGAAAAATATCTTATGAATCCAATGGTTCAAGAATTAAGTCATTTGGAGGTCAGACGAAGAAGTTATAGCCAAAAAACTATTGGATGCTTATCAGCCTCTCAAAACTTCAAAGTCACTATTGTGCTTTTGCTATCAGCTGATAAACATCCAATAGGTTTTTGGCTATAAGCGAATTTTGCTATCCAACTTCCAATTCGTGCTTTTTCACTTCTTCTTCTTCACCGACATCTCAACTTTAAAACTCCATAACTTTTGATCCAGAACTCTAAATTCTGCAAAATTTATATCAATACAAAACTAAAAGAAAGATTTACAAATCTTGTCAAAATCTGCCTAGATCAACACAGAAAATTCATGAAAGCTCAGATAAAAAATTTAACTCTCTCCTATTATTCATTCCTAAAATTTTTAGACTTTCAATTTTCAAAAACCAACATTTCAAATTTATTTCTAGTTTTCCTACTCCATTTCAATCAATTCATTCACCATAAATTCACACTACTCCAAAATATGCAAGTTTAGTCAAAAATCATCAAAAACCCAGAATTCATAATCAACCTATTCATGCTCTGTTACTATTCTGCATTTTCAACTTTCATGCTCAATCACTATTTTTCCTCTCAACTTTCTTTTAAACTCAATATCATCCATAAACAAATTATAGTCCATAATTGACATACACACATATACCCACTTATCATCAACTTACTACATTCACTACCTTAATCTTGTATATCATTTGAAATTCAAGAATTCTCCTTTTTCTATACTCGTGACTAATCACTAACAATTTATCATTTAATAGTTTTAATTTCCAAGAAAAATTTAGGGTCTAATACTCTAAGATGTTCAATTCTGGGTGGAAGTTGTACATAGTAAACTATTTTTGAATAAGAACAGTTCGAAAAGTTTTGAGGTGTATCTTCCAAATTTTTGAACTAAATTGAGTTATTTTGGTATCAATAGAAACTTAAGATATTGGAAAATAACTTTGTAGAAGGAAGTGTTGCCTAATTTTGCCATTTACTTTATTAGATTTATTATGCAAAGTTGATCCGTATGTATATTAGAAGAAAATCTGAAGTGGTCAATGAAGTTGTGTAATTGGTTTCACATTGCTTTTTATTGGTCCAAATTATAAGTATACATGGTATTAATGAGGGGTTTGATATCTGAATAATTTGTTCATAAAGATCTCAACAAAGTACCTCGAAATTGTCATTGAACATGCATTGTGCATATTGTATAAGTATGTTTGCATTAAGGAATATTTGTACAGGTGTGCAAAAGTATGATATTTATAAATGTGTTTTGTATGATATAGAAAAACTCATTGGACAACATTGCCTAACCATACAGACAATAGCATTTTAGAGCGTACTGTAAGTCAACCCAGATGATTTCCTAGGATTGATTTATTTTTTTATTTGATTTGTTAAATTAAAAAAAGAAATTACTGAACTGTTTGCGAATTGTTTCTGAATTTCGGACTTAAGGTCCAAGGAGTTTAGTGGTTGGGAATGTATTAGAAGTGTTTTGATTTGATACGAATTCCTGAATGACTTCGATTCTTAACGAAAGCTAAATGCTGGACTTAGGTTCGATGAATGTGAAAACTTTGTCTAAGCATTTGTATAAGATTGTGATATATGACATATTCAGTATTTGATGCATTTCATAAAATACATGCTCAGATAAAGGCGTTGTGAATTGAGTAGCCAGTTTGAAGCACTTCCACGTGAAGCTTTGCTTCGTGATTTCTGATTCTACACATAAAACTATGCTTCATGATTTTGTTTGACTGAGCCCTATGAGCCAGTATTTGTATAAGTTTGTGATAGGCACTCGGTCACAACAATAAGAACGAATGTGTGTCTCATGCATATAGCATTCATATAAGACTGAAATTTATGAATGATTTGCAAAGTTGTATTGAGTAATCCTATGTTGTGTCATGTTGTGTGAGTTATGATGTTTTAAATGACTTTGATAAGTATTTTGTAATTGTAAAGGGCCCAAATGGCTATTGAAAATTTTGATGATTGTATTACTATGATAAAAAATGTTTATGAATTAAAGTGAGCCCGATTTGGTTATCGATTTCCACACTTTATGTTTATGGTTTCAAAAAAAATTGTACTAAGTTATGAATGATTTAGTACTCTAGCATGCCATCCTCGTGGGACACGGACTCGAATATCCCTCAGGATGTCGAGCACGTTTCTTGCAAGAGTGGAGTGCTACATTTATTCCTCCTCCAACTACACTTCCAGCCTTGCCACCCTTTCTGAAGCAAACTGGAATACTTGTTGCCACAATCGCTTCTTGTTTATGTTCCCACGTATAAGCCTAATATATGGTTTAAAGGTCCCTCATTCTTACAGTTAGTCCCAGCTACGGCTTGAGTCCTTTTAATAAAAATCCCACTAAATATTATTTTGATAGTGTAAGTTTATTCGAGTACCTATCAAATAAGCCACAATAGTCTAGTACCAAGCCTTCCCATTGTAGCTCTTTTATATCCCCTATGGGATCTTCAAAAATGTTCTCGTCAAATCGCTGTCGTAATAGAGTAGCAAATTTTTCCCACTTCATATCGTTTACTTCCTTAAGATTAGGAATCGTCAGCTGATATCGTTCTAATGCGATTCCTTCCATGTGGAGGGAAGCCATTCTTATCTTCATATCATTTAGTGTTTGATCCATCGTGAAAAACTATTCACACCAGTAGCTCCAGCTCCTCACCCCCTTACCGTCGAAAGTCGAGAAATTAACTTTGTTGTCCCTCGTCGGTCTAGTGAAGCGTCCTCCATCTCCTGAACTTTTCATATAAGTTTCAGTCTCTTCCTTGTCCATTTTTTGCATGAGTTGTTGAAACATGGATTTAATATCACTAATTTCCTTTTCATGTCGCAGTTGAGCCTCCATAAGGTTTTTCATGCTTTCCTCTAAACGACGAACTTCAGCTACGCGTGTGCTTTCTGCCATTAATTTCTGAGGAACGTTTGCTTTGATATTAGATGTTATGATTTTTTACTCACACACACACACCTTTTGTATGTCACACACCCACACAGATTTAGAGAGGGAAGAGAGTTGAAAGAGAATAGAGATTCCGACATTCATTAAAGATTTTTCATGCCTCCCTCATTTGGTTACAATGACTATTTCATACAGTACGTAAAATATTCTAAACTATCACATGAGTCTTTGGTTGAGACCGTTGCTTCCTACGTTGTGTTCTGCTTATTCGTATACGTGTAGTATTCAATGTCGTTCCTGTCTTCTTCTTCTTCTTGTCATATGTAGTCTATATTTTTGTAACAAAATAAGTCTGGGAAAAGTACTTACATCATCAAGATGGTTGTGAGAGGTCATTAGCAAAACCCTAACAAGAAAGATTGGAAATTTTAAATCAAAATTTGGACTTTTTTAGATTTTGTGAGGAGAGGGATAGGGTCTTTCTTCTTCCTCTCGTGTGACGCGGCAATTCTGAAACGAAGAGGAAGAAATTTCTATGCGGATGGCTCCATGGAGTCCAATTTAGAAACTTTGACGTGTCGGATGCTGGTTGGTGAAGTCAGAACACGGAGTGGTGTGGAGGACCATGATGGACTCTATCTAAAGGGCCACAAGTTCTTGAGATTATAGATGAGAAGAAATTATCAGCACATTGTAATGATTGGGCTTGTAAATATCAATTTCTCAACAAATGGTGCTCATCTCTATTTAATGATTGTACAAATCTTTTATATATGTTTGGTATTTTTTAAACATCAACCGCTTTTTAAAATTTTCAATCATAATTTTTAACATTAAGATTTTCTTGTATGTATAAGAAGTTATAAGTTTTTTTTATAAAATATGCATTTGTTTAAGGTAAATAAATTTTCTATTTTAAAATTTTAGGATAATTAATTAATTTAACCTTTATTAATCAGCAAGTTCTCTTAAAATAAATAGATTAAATAAGAATTTTTATAATCTTTTGAACGAAATGTTAAATTTACCTTAAAAAATGGATATGAGGATAAATCTAATCTTTAGATTGAATAATCATAAGAGTTTGTTAGAGTTTTTTTCTTAAAATGGAGTTATATCCAAAGTGTAATTCCTTCGTATTGCCATCTTTACAAAAATTTCATTAGTTACATTTTTAATATTTAAATTAATAAGAGAAAAGGTAAATTACACGTTACATCCTAATTCACTAATTTGCATAGATTAAAAGAACCAACTTCTAGCAAGGAAGATATGACTTTTAAAGTTATTATAATCCCAAAATGGAACTGGATCAATGATTGAATGTGGAAAACTGTTTCAAAATATTTGAATAGAGGAGGAAGAATTTTTTTGAAATCCTTTTGGCAGTCCAATTTTGAAGCAAGACTTTGATTAGAATATTGGATACTCGTGGGATATCTTCTGAAATTAAAAAAGAAAAAGCTAGTCAGACATGGGAACGTGGAACTTTTTTTATTCAGTTATTTTATATAACATGTTAGAAAATATTGGGAAATGGGGGTGTTGTGGATCTTTTAGGGTTGAGAAGATGACGATGAAGACAAACAACCTTTTATGAAAATCTTTGATCTTGAACCACCTAATGCACAAAAGAAAGATTAGCAATCTATTGCTGTTTAGTACTTGACATGGATAATCATGCTAATGATGTAATAGCTAATCCAATAATATATGCATTAGGTAAGGCATCTCAAAATGCAAACACTACAATAGCCTACATAATCCAATACATGCGATGAAACTGCCCTATTGTCTTGTCCCACTCTCCCGCAATTGCCTCCTAGTTTATGGGGGCCCTTTTCAACTCCCAATTGATGGATGACACATGTGAAGTGACGTTAATTAATTACCCTCATTAAAATGTAATCCAATGAATCCTTTGAGCTTGATCATCACATCATTGATGATAAAAGGTAGTTAATTTGTCATAATGATCGGTGGTTAAGTGTTCACAGTTTGTGTCGGCAATGGTTTTTTCTCTTTATTAGCAACCCTTTATTCTTTCACTTTCTTCCATTTAACAAAAGTATTTGATGCTTTGACTTTCTAATAATAAAAATAAATAAATGTTTAATCCCAACAAAAGAAGAAAATAACATGTGAATTCCACTCGATACATTCCTTGAGATTTGATATCGTTTCAGCCTCATAATCATAAATGGAGAAAAGGGTTGTTGAGATATTTGTAAAAACAACAGTTGCAGTGACTAGTGGTTAATTTTCATTGGTTAGGTAGCTCAATGGACTTGCTTCATGTCTAACAAAAACCAAGTCTTACGGTGATAGAGTGGAGTTGTTGTGCACTTGGTAACTTTAAGACTACAACTTTATTGATTTCTCAACTAAGAAAACGAGATGGGATGTAAAGAATAATGATTCCTGCCTTTGTCTCAAATTCAAAAACCCAATGAGAATGCCCCTTTTCGTTCTTGATGCAATGCAAATTCATCTTGGAAGTAAGTATATGGACAAGGTTGAGTAGTTAACTAAAAGATCAAGCAAAACAAACTTGTGGTCCAGTAACACTGGCTTAAGACACAAGTTAAAACCCTTCGCCTTTTGCATCATGAAAGGGTAAAATTTTCCAACAAACAATATTAATGGCCGGTGAAAAAGGTGCTTTTCATTGATATATATATAGACTATGCTTATTAACATTAATCTAATTTAGAATTAAAAGAAATTAATTGTAACCCATTAAAATATTTATAAATGAAATAAGATTGAGAACATTAAAAATCTATTAATTAATTGATAAATAATTTGATCTATTAGTATAAATGCATTATGTTAAATAGAATATGAAAATTAGTTGAATTGGTTTTTATTTTTTTTCTCACACAACAACTTGTATATAAATTTCTTGATATAATTTATTGGTTATTATATATATATATATATTAGCTTTAAAAAACAGAAGAAAGAGATTTATTGAAGTGTCATCAACAAATTGATTCACATACACTCTAGTTTAGCGTTAAAAAAATAGGCTGTGCACTACAGTTTCTGTACAGTTAATGAGAGAAAGAAGGCAAAGTTAGGAAGATGATCACATGTGAAACAAGAAGGGAAGTGTCTCACTAAGTTGTGGCAAATTGATGAGTAGTGTTGGCAAGGTTGGAGACCGAGGCGGGGTCCCTAATGCATAGGTAGCCAGTTCATTCCATTTGGAGGAGTCAACCTCAAGTGCTCTCTTTTAGTCCATCAATCCTCCGACAATGGCTATCCTTTTTCTCAAAGTGAAAGGATTGAATTTCTTGGCCATGTCGACCAAAACGAATTTGTGATCAATGACGCGGCAAAAAGCACCCTTGTCTCCCAGCTCTTACCTCCTCCCTAGCTACATCATTTTTCGATCTTTGTTTTCTCATCATATTACATGTAATTATCACTTCTTCTTCTTTTTTTTTTTTTCTTTTTTCATTATAGATGCATTCGTGTGGCTACTCTACATGGAGCCATGATCAATTTTGTTGGATGATTTTCCTTTTAGGTGGTTTTATTTTATGAGTTTGAAATGCTTATACTAAAAGCATAAATGATGATTTTCCTCTTCTTCTTTTTTTTTTTAACATTTTATGCTTTATTCCAAAATCTTAAATTCAAATTCTCACAAAAAAAATTAATTTTATTAGACCTTTTGATAATTTTCTAATGAAACCAAGTAAATTTTTGAATTATTTTTACTAGTTTCTGATTAATACCTAATCGCATCACTAGAAGAACACCAGTCATAAAATTGTATGTATCAAGTTCAATTTTGTAACTCAGATAGATGTTACATGGTAAAGTATATATCAAAGCAATTGCAATAGTAATTACTTTTTCATATCAATAATTAGATTGGGTTTAGGTTATCATTAATTTAGATTTTCACCACTTTAGTTTTATAGAGAATAGAGATAATAATCATTTCAACTCAAACGTCTATAGTTAACAACCATGAGGATTCAATTCCAAGCCTCATGGCTGGGAGGACATGAACCTCGTGCAGTTAAATTAACGAATAGTATTGTATAATATGGGAGTAAAATGCGGGCCGAACTAAGACTAAGTAGCAAGTTTAGGAATTGATTATCTGAATTCCTCTGAAGATTTTATGTCTTGATCACTGTGTGGGTTCCAAACTTCTGATTCAAGTCTCACTACAGTTAATCTTCTTTGCTACCTTCTTTCTTGTCTAGAGAATTCTGAAAATGGTGTGCGGCAGGAACATGTTGTCCCTCTCCTTTGAATGGAAATAATTAATGTCTCAAGACATGATTACCTAACTATTATAGAGTGACATGATGGATTAATCGTGGCCATGCCAAACAGTACAAACCAGCAAGCATATCAGAAGAAAGTGTATGCCCAGATGATACCATTTTCACAGGTCAAAATTTTCCTATTTGAAAGAACAATCATCCATTGATGTGATCTCACCACAATTGCATTTAAAGATTTAACGAGATCATACCATTTTCACAGGTCAAAATTTTCCTACTTGAAAGAACAATCTTCCATTGATGTGATCTCACCACAATTGCATTTAAAGATTTTATGAGATCATACCATTTCGACAGGTCAAAATTTTCCTACTTGAAAGAACAGTCTTCCATTGATGTGATCTCACCACAATTGCATTTAAAGATTTAAAATTCAAAAATAGATATCCGATTTTCTTTTCATTTCTCCTCCACAACAATGAAATTGAAGTCACACAATGTGGAGAGAATCATAATTAATGAGAGAAGGGATACAGACAAACCGATGGTTCATTTCCTACAATCACAGAATATCATTATGAGAAATAAAACGCCAAAAAGAAAATGGTGTATTCCATAGTCACCAGGCTTAAAGAATGTGCTAGTCACTGGACCACATTTAGAAGGTGGTATCAGCCAATCATTTCACCTTTTGTATATATATAGGGTGCTGACATTCTGACATGTGATTAGTGTAATTACCAATTAGTCAAGATTGCTTGCCTAATGCAATCTTTCCACAACAACTATGAATCTCTTGCTTCTTCCAGTAATATAAATGTTCGTAAAGCGTCCAAGAATTGATATCTCAAAATCTTGTTGAACAAGTAAGATTTGAGCATTTCAAGGGTATCCTATAATTCAATATAAGATCACAATCTTTACAAATTGTAAAGTTTAAATGATATGTGTAGCTGTAATTTACAAACTATTCTTCATTTTAATATTGCTTTTTGCTTAGTGGTAATTAACTAATTATTTTTTACTAACTTGAAATAGGACCATGTCACGCATTTCAATATAAATGGAGTCCAGACTAATCAATCATATAATATGGATAGTCCACCATATCAACATGTTGAATTTGCAAAAATAGATTAATAAATATACTATTGATATTAACCTAAAAATGGAAGAAGCAATTCTTGTACATGAAGGTAAAATAAAAACAAATCGTACCATTTTTACAGGGTTAGGAAAGACTTTGCTTGTTAAATTGGTATGAGGAAGTGAACAAAAAGTTGAGAGATACCAATTTCCATATCCCAAGAATTCTTCTTCCTAATCACATATATAAATATATGTACTACGTTCGTAGTCTCGGCGGTAAGCTGCTTCTCTTGTTGTCCAAGATTCTAGACATCAACACCATCATGAAGGGAACTTTAAAGTACTTGGCAGGCATTGCAGGGCCAAGTGGCTATGGCTCCAATGCAACCGCTGAGCAAGTTACTGAAGGCCATGCTTTCTCAGTCCCTCACCATCTCACTGCTATTATAACTGGTTAGTGGCTAATTATCTCCACCATCTACTGAGATAGTATTGTAATCCAATCATATTATCTTTTCCTCTTGACCTTCAAAGCAGGTCTGGTGCATGCAAATGCCCTACCATGTCGTTTTTGGCCTCAGATTTGGGTTACTTATTTCTTTGTTTCCTTCTTCTTCTTCTTCTGAGTGAATCAGATGAAAATTGTAGTGTTATGAATCAAGGTAAGGGTTTTATACCCAGGCGATATACTCTTCTGCCTCCTATGGAGTTTCACAAATATGGTGTTTACTTTTAGTTTTTGGCATCTCCAACATCATTTCAGTCTGTTCTCCTCACTTTCTTAAAAGCATACGAGTCTAAGGTAGGTTAGTCAAGACATCTCTTCACTCTCTGGTTCATTCTCCCCAAGAAAAAAAAAATTGGGATCGGTTCATGATAATCAAACATTAAGATCCTACTTTAGCCAAGTAGAAACATCTTTGGTACCCTTCTGCCTACAATCTGCATATTCCACAGAATGCTTATTTTATTCGTGGCTCTTTTTGGTTTTGGTAAGATATGGTACATTTGTCTCTTCTGAGCACCATATCCTCCCTCAAACTCATCACTTGTTTCTGGGCCACATTTCGAAACTTGCCATACCGTGCAATTTTATTACTATAAAACTCATCAAAATTACCACCAACACTTACGATTCAAGATGAGAACTAAAATTCTTACATCTTTTACTCGTTGAAAAGGAAAAGCAGAAGTCTTTCCGTGGACAAGCTAAATACTTGTAATTTGTTACATGAACTAATAAAAAGGGATTCATATCTATTGTTTTTCCGTAAATTATATACAAGTGAAGAAGTTTCGTCCTAATCCCTTGAAGGTGCTACATCGGGCATTGGAGTTGAAACTGCAAGGGTATTAGCTAAGAGAGGAGTGAGAATAGTTATGCCTGCAAGGGATTTGAAGAAGGCAAGTGAAGTAAAGGAGATGATACAAAAGGAGAATCCAAACGCAGAGATCATAACAATGGAAATTGATATGAGTTCACTTGCGTCAGTCAAGAGATTTTGTTCCGACTTTCTTGCTCTTGGACAGCCGCTTAACATCCTCATGTGAGTATACATAATTTATGACATTGAACTTCATTTCCCTCTTCACCACCAAGTTGATGTACAAGGTTTGTTTAGATATTGATAGTAGAAATTGGACTCTCTTTTTCAGAAATAATGCTGGTATATACTCTAAGAATTTAGAATTCTCTGAAGACAAGATTGAGTTGACATTTGCTACGAATTATTTAGGTATGTCTTAATTTTATTTTTTAATTTATAATTTTTCCCAAAAATAGGAAAATATTATTCCATCTCTATTTCTTCCCCTTTGAATATTGATAAATAAAAACGACACCCAAAAATTAAGGTAGGGAAAGCCATGATTTTGGTGACAATGACAAGAAGAAAAGTTTGGTATTCACTTTGATGCTTTCCCACCATAGTACACAGAGATACATGCATGTGGTGCATACTTGCAAATAAAACTTGTCATCATAGTCTTTAGCTGAATAAAAAAAGGGATATAGATTGTGGAGAACTTAATTATGATGATTGTGAAAATATAAATTAGTAAAATCAGACACTATCCATTCTACACAATGCAAAAAGAGTCTATAAGGCTTTTATAGAGGATAGACCACCGTAAAGATGATGGCGTAATTTGCACAAGTGTTGGAATTCTGTATGCAATAAGAGAAAACAACATTTTTATCTTTTTGTTTGTTCTTTAATTAGGAGCAGCAAGGTGATATTTTGCTTCTTAAAAAGCAAGGGAAAGTATTATGTTCAAATTTGTTAGTGTTGTTGGTCATGAATGTTGCAGGGCACTTTTTGCTGACAGACTTGCTAATAGAGAAAATGATGGACACAGCAACAAGGACAGGGATACAGGGAAGAATAGTAAATCTATCTTCTGTGATTCACAAATGGGTGAAGAGGGATGAGTTTTCATTCAACGAGATGCTAAGTCCAAGCAAGTATGACTAATCTCTTTCCTTTATCCACCTTGCACTGCTGTTTTAAGACATTAATGAGTTGCAGCTTTACTTTCTCAGATACAACGGAACAAGGGCATATGCTCAATCCAAATTGGCCACCATATTGCATGCCAAGGAAGTTGCAAGGCAGCTGAAGGTGAAATTTCACAATGTTTTCACTTTAGAATTCTAAATTCCGTATGCCATCACATCAACTGTAGTCAGATATAATTAACTGAAAAACTTTTCCGTGTGTTACATTGTTGCTTTTATTTTCGTCTTTCTCGAAAACTGTCATGTTTTGTTCTTCTGACAACATTTGCAACGTGAATGAAAAAAATAGAAAAGAAAAGTTCTGAAGATGACAATCATTTGGTTGCCTGACAAGGAAAATATTGCAGGCAAGGAATGCAAGAGTGACGATAAATGCTGTCCACCCTGGCATTGTAAAGACAGGAATCACGAGGGCTCACAATAGTTTTGTCACAGGTACAAATTCTTTTTTCCCGCTTCGGAGCATTAATTACTACAAACTACCAGTGACCGTGTGTATCAATTCCTTCTTTGATTTCTTCTGGACATTTATCTTCAAGAAACTTTTGTATGCAGACTCTTTGTACTTCATTGCTTCCAAGTTACTGAAGACTACAACACAGGTCTGTCTACATTTCCCTTGTCACTTCTCTAAACCAAGAGATTCACATTAGGAGAGAAAGAGACAGTACTTGCCTAGTTTTTGGACTGTAGTATTGTAGTACTTAACAGTGCATGAAATGTGCGTCCTTGCAGGGTGCTTCCACCACTTGTTACGTTGCTATGAGTCCTCAAGTTGAAGGCACCAGCGGCAAATACTTTGCAGACTGTAACGAAAGCAACTGTTCATCCCTGGCAAATGATGAAACTGAGGCATACAAACTTTGGAGGCAGAGCCGTGCTTTGATCCACAGAAGGTTTCATTCACCACCAGCTTGAATTATGTTAAACAAAGTACAAATCTAGGAATCATGTATATATGCAGGTTATAAACCTTTCCTTTTTGTCTTATATGGGTGTAAGGCATTTTACGATAAAATATCGTAACTCACAAAGATAGGATTTACATGTAAAATAAAAAGGGTCCTTCCCCTTTTGGCCTTTTCACGCTATTCCTTACAAACGTTGATCTTGCTAAAATAAAAACCTTTCACTTCTCTAATGACGTCTCAATTCAACATTGTTGTTTCCGAGTCCACTGATCAAGGAAATTAAGGCAACCAATATCGACCAGTTTTAATGGTAATACTAGAAAATAGGAGTGATAATGTTGAATAATTTCGACCTTTTCAAGAGATTTTACGGTAAAGCTCTTAGTTTATGTTTTTTAATATATGTTTATTTGAATTTGAAAGTATTCCTTGAAATTTTAGATAATGTTTGTTGTTTGTTGAATTAAGGAATAATTATGTAATTAGTAGCTACAAAATTAATTTTATGTTTAAAAATCTCTCTCATGTCTTGTGTTTAAGTAGATTGATGAAATGAAATTCAATATGTTGAGAGGAAAATTCATTCTTCAGTTCTCTTCCTCCCACTATTTCTAACAAATGGTATAGAACATTCCTTTTAAGAAAATGTGAGCTTTTTCTAAGTGAATTTGGGAGCTTAAACACTTGAAATTAATTAAGAGTACAAATACTTGATAATTTAAATAAAGGTTAGTTTATTAGTTAGTTCAAAATGGTATCAAGCAATTTTTCGTGCCTACTCCTTGTATTCTTATATAAAAAATTATTGATGGTAGATTATTAAGATGAAATTTTACATAAGGGCATTGAGTTTGTAGGAGGTTATTGAAACTGATCTAGCTTCCTTTCTGCAAAATTCAATATTAGCACAAATCAAGAAACATGAAGAATATTTGATTAAAGACCTAACGCATTCACTTGCATACTGAAAAATTCAAGAGGTTAATTATTTCGTAAACTTTCCACAAACTTCTTTACCATCAAAAAAATAAAAAAAAAACAAAACCGAAATAATAAAAACACAAAAAATTTGGTAATGTAGTTCGGCACACCTTGTCTACGTCTGTGGGACTTTTACCCAGTTTAATACTTTCACGAAAGTACAATAGATTTACTCAAGACTTTATTGAACCGACATCACTCAACCCTTGACACTATCTTTTAACCTCACTTTTCGTGAAAAAATTTCACACCCAATAACACAACCGACTTATGTTAACTTCGTCAGATTTTCTAAACAACTTTTACTAAAAACAATAATAAATAAAAATAGCTCAATTAAGTATTTAGACAACTGCAAATTGAACAACGAAATATTTTAGAAAAAAGAAAGACTTGCTTATGGTTTTTATCTTCTTGAAATAACCCAGCTAAAACTCTTCACCATAACTTACTCTTTTTTCACAGAAAAACAATTCACGGTGTTCCTTCAATTAAAAGCTAATACCCACTTCACCAGAAATGATCTTTATTGTATCAACAAATCAAAATGCATGGTTCATACAAGAAGGTCGTTAATCACTATGCTGAAAAATAATACTGAGTCTCCACCAAATTGTCTCATGTTTGCACACACCATTCACTGTGAGACCAAAAAACAAGATTGTTGTATTCCCAGTTTTCACATATGCACAACCAACAATCTATTTTGCAAACATACAAGTGACTTTCTCTCCACTGCAACACCCATGCACACTACCTCTATCGTGTGTCAAACGTAAGATGCAAATATTTATATCAAATCAAAATGTGCACAGCCAATCATTTTTTTGTTTAAAGACACACAACTTCCGCTACCTCAATTACGCATTTCAATGTACAGTTGCCGCACACACTCCACTATGTTGGTTTCTCCACTTACATATTTTAATAGACTTCATCAATCATTGGGAAATGTGCACACCACTCTTCATTAAACCAACACCAAATCCATCTATACCACACCCACGTAAGCTTCGTTCCATCTTTCATATGTAATTAATGCCCACACGCATTACTATGCCACACATTCATTGACAATTAATGCACACACTCTCACAATCGTTATCCAATCTTCATATGAGATATCCTCCAACAGTTAATTGATGCACGCACACGATACACACAAGCTATGAGAGTCCCACTTCAACCAGAAGATTATTCATATACCTTTTTAATTAAAATCATTATCCAATTAATATCTTATATGTCTAATTAATAAATAATGCCAAAACTAAATAAAATATATATAACAATATCCTCCTTTTTAGCATTGTTTGTTACAAATATAAAACTCCCCCTAAATAACATAATTGGACATATAATCATCAAATTCACAATCCACATGAGATGAGAAAAAGAACTCCCCCTTAATCAAATATCAAGTTCCAAATTATCAAATCATTCAAATTTCTCCCCTTGAGACAAAAAGATGTCAAAAAGTACGACGAGTAATCATGTATGTACCTTGAAATCTCCCTATGAATGGAACATTCACCATAAACAATCTGATGTCTTCTCTTTGGAACAAAACAATATCAAAACGTATAATCATAATAATCAACTATGGGTGTAGTGAAAGAATCATAAGCATGTCAAGATGACAATTTACCACCATTCAAAACACATGCCAACATATCACTACTTACTTCACTTCCATCTTCATCAAATTGATCAAATTCATAAACCCAAGTAATGAACTATAAGTGTTGTCAATGTAAAGAGAGAGAAAGATACCCGAGAGAGAGACCCACACTAATGAGAGAGCTGAGGAGTCATCGGTGGAACCAAATAGAAGTCACAATGTAAACTACTAAAAAAATAAGACGACAATAGCAACATAAAACTAAAGAACTAAAAAATCTTTTCTTTTTTTACCTTTTGTTTCTTTGTTTCTTTTCTTTTTTTAACATCCCAAAAAATACTTCAAAAATGTAAAACATACTGTCCTTTTACGCCTCAAAGAATCTCAAACTTAGGCTTACTCCTCGTCACATTATCTCGGTCATCGATTTTTTTATAAAAATAACTGACTTGTTCTCTATTTGACCAGTTACTTCACAAACAGTAACTAATTGTGAATCTATACATTTTCTTGTTTTTCCTTCATTATGTTTTTGTGCTTGTATTTGACCCTTTCTAATCCAAGCTTGCTTCGATACCATAGGATGCTGCTAAAAATTTAATGGAGAGCATCTAGATTTTTGGTTTTGACCCATTTGAAATATCATTTGTAGTAATTGATAACATCTTGGCCTTATATATCTAATGACTCCACAAAAATGACATGTAGGTATAAATCTTCGATTTTTTCTTAATGTTTCTTCTTCTTGGACAGATTTGGATATGTCATCTTTCTTCTCATTCACTTTAGAGCAATCACCCATTTTTCGTACATTAATTCATAAGCCTCGTAAATGTTCTCCATTTTATCACTTGACCCACTTTCATTACTGTTATAATCTAAAATCGAGCTTTGAGCTGAATCGTTTGCATTTTTTTCAAAATTTCCAAATTTACTCATATTTTCATCTTCAATTACTTCCTTCTCAGTTACTGTTAAACAAGTAACTGGACTTTTGCTGTACAAAGTAACTAGCGTATCATTATTCACAACTTCTTCTTCACTTCCGAATTCGTTATCACTCCAAGTGCTTGTATAGGATTTTTCTTTTCTCTTCTTCATAGTATTAGCACACTCTGCTTGAATATGCTCAAAGTCTTGACACTCATAGCATCGAATTCTCTTTACTTTTCTTTTTTCTTTTTGAGTTTTGGCTTGTTGATTGAAGTTGCTGTTCAATGAGCTCCTACCATTTTGCCTAAACTCGGGTCTGTCCTTTTTCACTCTCTTCGACTACTTACTAAAATCTCGTGTTAATAGCTCTATCTCCTCGTTCTCGTTGGATTCATCTTCTAAGTCATTCATGACTTTACCCATCTCGGCTTGCAATGCTAATCCTTTCTTCTTCTCTCAATTGTCCTTCAACAAATTCATTTCGAAATTTGTAAGAATTCCAATTACTTTCTCCAATGACAAATCATTGATGTCATGAGTTTCCTTGATTGTTGCAATTTTTGGAATAAATCTTGGAGGTAGTGATCTCAAAGTCTTCCTGACAAGTTTCACGTTGGAGTATTTCTTCCCCAGTTGATGAGCATGATTTGCTATATCTCGTAATTTTTCATGAAAGTCTTCAATAGTCTCGTTCTCATCCATCTTTAGCTCTTTAAACCGCACAGCTAACGGATATAGTTTCGATGCTATCATGGATTTTTACCTTTCATGAATAGTTTACAAAGCATCCCGCGCTTCTTTTGTTGATTCACAAGTTGAAATTATTGAAAAGCGTCCCTCATCAACAACACTGAATATCATATGTATTGCTTGTGAATTTTTAAGTACACTTTCTTCTTCAAATCTTGTCCATTCAGATGGATCTTTTTGAACTACCTCTCCTTTATCATCAGTGATCATCGGATGCATCCACCCATCTACTACTGAATACCAAGCTTTTGTGCCCTAAGCTTGAATGAAGACTCTCATCCGTGATTTCCATGTAGAATAGTTAAAGCCACCTAACAGTGGTGGTCTGATAATTGATGTTCCTTCTCTTATGGCCATGTTCGCAAAACTAAGATCTGCACCAATTTGCACCATGTTCTGAATTGGTGACCTTGCTCTGATACCGATTGAAAAAACAAAGGGGTTAATTATTTTGCAAACTTTTTGCAAACTTCTTTGCCACCAACAAAATAAAAACTAACAAAACCGAAATAATAAAAATATAAAAAATTTGGTAACGCGGTTTGGCACACCTTGCCTATGTCTACGGGCGCTCACCTAACTTAATACTTTCACGAAAGTACAATAGATTTACCTAAGTCTTTACTGAACCGATACTACTCAACCCTTGACACTATCTCTCAACCTCACTTACCATGAAAGAATTTCACACCTAATGACACAACCGACTTGTGTTAATCTCGACAGAAGATTTTTCTAAACAACTTTTACTTAAAATAATAATAAGCAAAAATAGCTCAAGTATTTAAACAATTGAAAATTGAACAAAAAAATACTTGAGACAAAAGAAAGACTTCCCTATGGTTTTTATCTTCTTGAAATAACACAGTTGAAACTCTCCACCATAGCTTACTCTTTCTTCACAGAAAAACAATTCATGGTGTTCCTTCAATTAATAGCTGATACCCACTTCACCAAAGATGATCTTCACTGTATTAACAAATCAAAATGAAGGTCATTAATCACTACGCTAAAGAATAACACTGAGTCTCCACCAAATTGTCTCACGCTCGCATACACCTTTCACCATGAGACCAAAAAACAAGATCATTGTATTCCCAGTTTTCACATATGCGCAGCCAACAATCTATTTTGCAAACATACAAGTGACTTCCTCTCCATTCACTATAACAAATATATACAATCCACGACGTTTTATTAAAAAACGTCACTAATTGTGAAAATTTTTTGTCACGTTTAAAAAACGTCACAAAAAATTTAAAATTTTGGCAACGTTTCGTAAAAACGTAAGAAATTTGTAACATCTTTTACGACGTTTTATTAATAAAACGATGTAGAATTAAAACTACGACGTTTAGTTGAAGAAAACGACGCGGAAGGTGTATGTCTTTTGTTTAATTAACGCGCGTTAATTTCCACTTTTTTCCTTCTCTACATTCTTCCCACCCAGCGTCGCTTCTTCTTCCTCCAATAACATTATGAAATTCCTTATTATTATAAAGTGTATTTATTTATTATTATTATACATAAA
>JANIHY010000006.1:59201795-59220935 GCA_027479065.1 Erythroxylum brevipes | reverse complement strand
ATTAATTGATTGAGTAAATTTTAGTCTTAATATATTAGTTTTTTTGAACTTTTTATTAACATAATAGAGATTGTTTAATCTAAGGCTTTACAAAATTATAACATGTATTCTTAACAAAATTAAAAAAACATAAAACTTTATGATCATTTTATAAGAATGCAAACAACAATATATTGTGCGCACATTAAGAAAATAATTTGTTTTTCAATACTTTAATAATTTTTTGGACTACGTTTGGGTTATACAAATTATTTTTTCTCCTCTATAAATAAAATTTGAATTCAGAATATGTTTTAATAAAAAAAGTCTTAATCTAAGATGAACTATAATAATTAGGTTATTTTATTAGTTATTAACAAGAAATTTTAGTATCCTCACTTTATGTAACTATCCAAATAATAATTTGAATTTTAAAATTTTCTTTACATTTTTATTGAATAAAGAGTATATAATTATTAAACGTGTATCAAATAAACTATTGTTACTAGCTTAAAATTAAGAAATGACTATCATGGACTCAATTTAATTATAAGCATCTTTGCAAAATGGGCGCCCCTTGTTAATAAAAAATCAATTGGAATTACTTGTCATTGTCCAATTAAGTCTAATTTGCCACGCTTATTAAAGACAGAGAAATGTGAAATGTGCATCGTGAAAGTAATTTTATAGTTGATTATTTGACTAAATTAAGTCATGATATTTCATTAACCTTTTAAATTTGAGAGGAGATTCCTGATATCCTCTTTTTAATTATTTGAGTTGATGCTTGTTATATTTTTTTGTCTATGATAATTTTAATTTTCTCTACTTATAGCTAAAAAAAAAAGAGATAGAAATGTAGAATTTTGCGTTTTGCATAAACGGCATCTTTTTTCCTACTCATTATTATCACAAATTTTCTATTATGGAAGTAGTTAAGTATTCTGAAAATACGTTCACTTATTTTTTAAATTTTCGGGTTCGAAGATCCCCGTCAAATATTACCGGCGAACTTGCTTCTTCATCAACTTTCTCTCTCCTCCGGTCTAGATTCTAGAGATCTACTCATCTACCACCACTATTTATATCGATTCTTCTGTTGTTCGCCGATATCTTTCCCGCACTCCACTGCCTCCGAGGCCTTCCTATCAATCGTACTTTCTACGCTATTATCTCCTCGAATCAACGCATTCATTGGGACTTTTACCTCTGTATATCTAGGGTTTCCAGTTCCGCACGCATGCACACACACAAAAAGGAATATAAATTGAAAAATGAATTGAAATTTTTTAAGTGTTTTGTCTGAGGCAATTGGTTTTCTTTTTCTAGGTATTGCCATTTAGACTTTTTTTTTTTGAGATATTAGCCATTTAGACTGTGCTTGTTGATGTTTATGGCGTTTGTTTGTTTCCTGAGAAAACGAAACGGCGATTGTCATTATCATTATTTATTTTTTCCGTGCTTTACAATTTTGCTCCTTGCTGCTACTCCGCCGCTTGTTTTACGTATTTAATTGTCTAAAAATGTGTTTTTTTTCTTCTGATTCTTTCTGGTGTTTTTCTTTCGGAAGGTTCGATATTATGGAAGAAAGTGAGTCTTTAATGTTGTTATTTGTACCTTCATTGGGTGTATGAATCTCAATGGACAGTTGTCGAGGACATATCTTCAGTATTTTTTAGTACTTACTTGGACACTCACTGAAGGTGTTAGGATTTTCTTGCATAGAAATGTGGACACACAGTAGGTGTAATGTAAATGGTGAAACGAAATTTTGTCTGAGCTATTTAGTACTTCATTCTTGCTACTTGTTGTCGGTTCGCAATTTATGGGCGGAACTCCTGATTTTTGCAAATGCGCGGAGACACAAGATGGTAAAGAAATTGTGTATAGTAGCTGTGAGGCTCTAGACATTTTTGTGCATCGTTGTTTCAGTGGTTTTAATTTTATTTTGCTGAACCTTGATATCTTTCTTTACCTATCGTTTTAATATATGAGTGATGTTATTGCATCTTGATCTGCATGAATATTTTGTTCGTCTCCAATGATTAATTTTCTTGCTCTTACGTGTTTGTTCTGTTCTGTTAATTCATTCTCGTGGTGGAGTTTTATGGACATTTTAATTGACAGGTCTTTTGATAAGGTCATTGGATGACCTTGCTAAAAAGAACTGAATTATGACATCGAGCATGTTGGCTGGAGAGCGCAGGTATGCTGATCTTATGTTTGCATACCTTTTGCAACTATTCATTTTTTATTGTATATGTTATTTTTCTTGCCAGATACAATGCTATGTCGACTTTTTAGGAAGTTATTAGGCTATTCTCTAGTTAATTCCCTGCCTCCATTTTAATATGCAGTATTTTAGCTTTTTGTGAAAATAATTTTTTGAAATTAATAAATGTATTTTTGATTTGGCTTGCTATTGCTATTTACATTTGATCAAAATTAAAATGCAAACATGATTCACATATTAGTACTTAAAAAGATCTGTAAGATTCTTGGATGCTCTTGAGCCTTCGCCTTTGGGTGACATGGTCTTGGGTTGGGTTTTGTTTTTTATTTTATTGTTTCTGATCTACGTACTCACCAGTGAGTGAAAGAAATTAGTAATGCCTAACCTCTTCTTGATTAAAATCATATAATGATTTGGACTTTGATTGCTGCATATCTTTTAAATTTGTTTCTCTCTCTTTCGGTGAAATGTTTATTTTATATTTTAATGTTATATTAGATTTTTTTTTCTAATACTCTAAGCTAGTATCAAGTTTGTGTGTATAATATCTTTGATCTTTAGTGATCAATGGATATTTCATGCCAGTCATAAATACATTTCAATATTGAGTATTATTTTTCTGTGGGAACTTTCTCTTGATCTATGTGTGTGAGTACCAATGTTTTTCCCTTTCTAGCATACATTCTGTTGCACTTTTACCAAATTATAATTTCATTATGATCGCTGAAACATGACAACTGTTCAGTGTTGTTAGATTAGTAAGCATAACAATGTAAAGATCACAGGCGTGTGAATGATTTTTATTTTTATACATGTTTTGAATTTCTTTCATTTTGGTAGGAACATTTATTGGATTTTTTAAGATTAGATCTTTTAGGATGTTCCTGAAGTATGTGAAATGCATATATATGAAATTCTTAGTTGTGGGTTGCAGATGGGCTTCTGCGAGAAGAGGTGGGATGACTGTCTTGGGGAAAGTTGCTGTCCCTAAACCAATAAACTTGCCCAGCCAGAGGTATTTGATTTTCCACTAAACTTTTTCTGATCATGTGACATATTTCTTCATATTAAATTTAATATTGTTCTATCTCTTCTTTTCAAGGTTAGAAAATCATGGTTTGGATCCAAATGTTGAAATCGTTCCAAAGTGAGTAATTCATCTAACCATGCTATTTTCTATATTTTACTATTTTGTTTCTTTTGTTTGTCTTCAGTTATTGTAACTTGTTGTCAAACTTATTATTTTGAGTGGGGATAGTTTTTCTTTTTTTTGCCTTTCTACTTGAAATGACTAATCTCTGGCAATTGACAGGGGAACCCATAATTGGGGCAGTAAATCATCATCTTCAACATCAAATGCTTGGGGAACTTCATCTCTTTCTCCAAATGCTAATGGTTGTTCTCCAAGCCTTCTCAGTGGCCGCCCTTCATCTGGTGAAAGTGGAACTCGACCATCAACTGCTGGTAGCGACGTAAACCATGAACCTATTACTAATGTGTCGGGTTTGAATTCAAGGCCATCGTCAGCTTCTGGAGCATTGACATCAAATCAGGCATCACGTGCAGCATCACGTCCTCGTAGTGCTGAAACAAGACCTGGTAGTTCACAATTATCACGGTTTGCTGAGCCTTTGCCTGATAACTCTGTAGCATGGGGTGCAAGTAGTGCATCAGAAAAGTTGGTATGGTGTCCTTAAGTTTTTTGTTTGAATGGTCATGTACTGTAGTTGTCATTATCTAGAGGTAAATCTATATGTTGTTCTATTCTATAATCGATTATATAGTCTGCATTTTAGCCAACACACCGAGTAATGGGATACTTATTACCATTAAATCAATTTGTGTTCCATTTTCCATGACTTTTTATTGTTTCTTTGCAAGTGTTATTTTGACTTGCGATCGTCAATTTTTTAACATTCGTTTAGATCTTTATTTAGACGCTGATTGGAGGTGACCTAAATATACTTTCAAATTTCTAGTTATTGTACCATTAATATGGAAAACTGATCTTTTCCTACAGGCATGGTTTTGAATTCTAAGTTATGAATTCTGAGCACCTTAATTTGCTTTATTAGTTATTCCAGTCGCAAAAGAAAAGGCTTATCATTCCACAAGTTTGCTCACAAATAAGAAATATATCATGGGGGTTTTTTAATCAAAACTGCTTTTGCTTTCTAATTTCATTTACTAATTGAATTCCTCTGTTATTATGTGTTCTAGGGGGTCTGTAGTTTAGATCATCATTTTTGTTACACTTAGTATTGTAGGGTTAGCTTGGATTTGCATTGTGTTTAGTGCCTGCTAATTCTGAAGTTTAAGGCTACAAATTGGATTTGGAATTTGGTGGCTCAACGTCAATTCTTTTGTTTGGTACAAATTGAGGATTCATCTTCTAATTCCAAAATTTGTTTGTTGAAATGCTAATTTAAAATATTTTTCATTATCTGTGGGACATATGCATTTTATTAACTTTTGGAAGAATAAGTTGTAGCTTGTGTTGTTTAGTATCGTAAGTGAATTGTAGGATTTGAATGCAACTTTGCCAATTTGTTAGCTTGAATGAATTTTACTTCACTTGAACTTTAAAATCATTTTTATATAAGTACCCCTTATCTCAGGTAGAATTATTATTTGATCTTTTTATGTTGCCCCTTTCCTCTCCCTTTCACCCTGATATCAAATATTCGTCATTTATTAATGGTTATCTGAAATGTTAAAGTCAAGCTGATTGAAAATCAATGTCTTACCTGACTTGGATATTATGACACTTCAGGGAATGAAATCTTCCAAAAATGATGGTTTTTCCCTGATTTCTGGAGATTTTCCTACTCTTGGTTCAGAAAAAGAACTTTCTGGAAGGAACCCAGATTCCCAAGGTTGAAATTTGAATATTGCTTTAAATTTTGCTACTAGTGAATCTTGCTTGGTTATTGGTACTGTTTATGATTGGTTTGGCATTTTCAAATGTGGTTGTTATTCTTGTTTTTTCAACAATGTTTGAAAAAATCTCTGGTCATTCACAATGCTAATTGTTTGATTCTTGATTGGCTCCTCAGTGATATCTTTCTACAAATCTTGGAGTTTTTAAATATTTTATACCTTTGTTGATTTATTGACCAAGTTTTATGATTACAGACCATGGTTATCATAGTCAGCCTAGCTCGTCTTCAGGTGTGGTGACAGCAGGGAAAGAGAGGATCGAGAATTCTGTAGGTTTGTTTCTTTGTACTATGCTTTGACCTATAGTCAAAAGTTGTCCTACATGAAATTTCTGTTATACTGATAGTTCTGTGCATTTTTTTTTCAGCTGATGTGTCTACACATGGAAACTTCAGAAGTGAAACTGCAACTTCTTTGAGAAAAGCGGATACAATATATGGTGAAGATCAAGCCCAAGCTGGTGTGGAGAAGTGGCATGGTGATCCTCAACTCTATCCTTATTCTAATATTCCCCCTCAGCATTACAATGCATGGTGCGTTCCTCCTGTAAATAATCATCCAGGTGGTGTTTGGTACAGAGGGCCTTCGGGAGGTTCAAATTTTGGTCCACCAGTTGCACCAGGTGGTTTTCCCATGGATCCATTTCCGTATTACCGTCCTCAAATGCCCCAAACTGCAATTGCGAACAAACAGCCTGTTCCTCCTCCAGGAGCTGGGCCGAGAAGACCCCATCAAGAAAATGGAGAAATGTTGAGACCTAATGTCCGTGATCCTTATGTTCGTACTGGTATGCCAGTTAGGCCTGGCTTTTATCCTGGTCATGTGCCTAATGATGCATATTATGGTCCTCCTATGGGTTACTATGGTGCCAGTGAATGCAATATTGCACTTATGACAATGGCCATGGGCCCTACTGCATTTAATGGTTATTCAGGACAAGATGTCCCTGATTCTGACAATCCTTGTGGTAGATACTCTGGATTTGGCCCTGATGGTAAATCAGTGGTTTCAGAACAGAAGGAACCTGGGAATCCTCAGGAAGCTCGAGGACCATACAAAGTTCTTCTCAAGCAGCATGATGGTTGGGAAAGAAAGGATGAACAGAATTGGAATGAGTCCGTGACAATTAATGCATCAGGTCCTGGGGGGGCAGATCATCCCATGAACTCATCATGGGAGAGTGGACGGAGAGGAGACAAGAAGGATGAAAGAATGCGCACAAGAAAGGCACTTGCTGAAGAAGCTTTGGAGGCAATTGACAATGAAGGAGGTATGGCTTTGAAAGCCAAGGCACCTGAAACGGTTGGAAATGCCAAGTCATCTGATGAGTGGCCAACAAGGAAACTTGAAAGTGCAGATCACTCAGCTTTTACTTTCCATGAGGTGTTATCAACATCAAAAGATCCCAGTCTGATTCAGAAAATAGAAGGTTTGAATGCTAAGGCTCGTGCTTCTGATGGAAAGCTTGATGTTAAATCCACTTCCTATAGGTTGGAGTCTAATAATACATTGCAAGTTCGTAATGCTAGAACTAATAACTCAAGGGAAGCTTCTGGTATGGATACTGGATTGCTGCATAGAACTGTTGGTTTTATCAACAGTGCCTCACATGAAGACCATGCGACCACTGGGGATAGAAGCCTTCAATCAACTGCTGCAGATGGAATACTTACCACCAGGTGGGTTTATGACTTGCTTACTTTAATTGGACATACATCTGAAATGCCAATCTTCAGAATGCACTAATACCTAGATTCTCAGATCTGCTAGTGGCATGCATGGTAGGGCTGATTATCATGGTAGTGGAAGAGTTACTGCAGAAGAGACTGGTGGATTTTGGAGGAAATCTCAGGTCACAGACCGACCAGGTGTTGTATCATCAGATTTTGAAAGTGCCTCTGTTGTTTGTCAGCGAGGCCATACATCAGTGGGGGCCCCTGAAAAATCTCATCGATTTCTTCAAGAAAAGGATGGAGAGTGTCTGCCTCCCGTTTCTAATGCTTGTGATAGCCAAGCACAGGTGGCTTGTATTTTTTTTCCATTTTATTTACTTTTACTGTCAGGTGAATATCCTCTTACTGATTATTGAGTCTGTTAATCAGCGCGCTAAGATGAGAGAGGTAGCCATGCAACATCAACAACAGCGAGAGAGGGAGGAGAAAGAACGAACAAGAGATCAAAAGGCCAAAGCTCTAGCAAAATTGGAAGAGTTGAACAGGCGTATGGAAGCAGGAGATGGCATAATTTCAAAATTAGAAACTGTTCTTGCTGGTGGTGTTGTTAATAAGAAGAATGTTGTGGCTCCAGCCCAATCAACTTTGGCTGGTAACAAATCCGGGGAATCAAACTCTACTGTGGTTTTCAACAGAAATGCTAATGAGCAGGGCAATGAAAACAGTGTTGCAGGGGTTGAGAAATCTACCACTTTGTCCATTGAGGTAGTGATGCAGGCACCAAAGCCTGCTTCTGTGGTGCCTGTGCTGCTTGAGCAATCGGAGTCGTTGCGACAGGATTTTGTTCATTCAGACTCTTCAACTGGCAATAGTCTCCGACATGTTCCTGATAACATTGCTGCCAAGCAGAATCACATGGGTTACAGACAAAAACTAAAAAGTCCATCAGCTACTGAAAAATTAATTTCTACCACTATTTCTGAAGCATGCAGTGGTAATGTTGGTGTGACAGCTAAATCTCCAGTTTCTTATGAGGATAGCAAGGAGATTGCCTTAAATATCAAGTCAAGGCAGCCCGTGAATCCAATTGTTGGCAAGTCTTCAACAAATAATGGAAAGATGAATAAAAGTGTAAAAAGCAAGCAGAGAGTAGAGGAGTCCTTACCTGCTGTGATAGATACACCTGCTTTGGAAAATGTGGTTCAAAGTGATGAACAGAGGACTTCTGAGCCTAAGTTGGATCCTGGATCACTTCAGCCTCAGACTGACTCTAAAGATGTACTCCTGTCTTCAGAGCAGCGTTCACCTGTACTCAATGAGGAAGTGCATACCCATTTAAAAAACCAGAGGAAATATCAGCATGCACGGAGGTTGCCCAGAACTATGCATGCTAATAAATTAACAGAGAAATTCCAGAGTGTTGATGCTGTTGTCTGGGCTCCAGTTCGGTCGCAAAATATAACTCAAGTTTTTGATGCAGTCAGTCAGAAAACTGCAGTTGAGACTTTTGGTGCATCTATAAAGATTCATCAACCAGTTCAGAATAGCCTGAAAAACAAGAGGGCAGAACTGGAGAGGTACATTCCAAAGCCTGTTGCTAAGGAAATGGCTCAGCAGGGAAGCAATCACCAATCATGGATTCTTCCAGCTATTCAGGTTACACCTGACCAACCTCCTGGAAGACCTGAATCAGGTTGTTGTGGTGCTGAAAGGTCTCAAACTTCTGATGCATCTGTTGCAAAGGTAGGTTCTACTCTGGAGTCCAAAAAAGTGGAAGATCGGCAAAATAGGCCAGGAAAAATGCGTGGATCATGGCACCAACGGGGCTCAGTAGAACCAACAGATTCTAATGAAAGTAGAAATGCTCAAAAATCGACTAGGCATCATCAATTGCAGAAATCGTCTGTGATTTCTATGAAAGATCAGCCGAGGTATTCAGATGAATGGAATGCCACTGATGGCTGGAACATTCCTGAGGAACCCATTCCAGCAGTTGTTACTGTTGTGAAAGAACAGGGTATGACAGCCAGAGGAAAGCGACAATCATACAATGAACACAGAAGTGCAGGACACAATCATGATTCAAGGGAGAGGAGAATTAATAGTGGGGACATTGAGAAAGTTCGTGTCCAATCTTCATCCTCTGATATGGTTCGAGAAGATGCATCTGGTCCTTCAAAAGAAAACCGAGATGCTGCGGAACGGTTAACCTCTCACTGGCAACCTAAATCACATCACTATTTGGCCACTAATCAAAGGGGAAGCAGGTTAAATGGTGGTCAGGATGGTGTCGAACCTGGTGCTGCCAATAAAAAGAATTCTGGAAGCCAGGGCGTGGTATCACTCCCACATGAAGCTGATAAGGTGCCTGTAGTCAGGGATGAACAAATTGTGTCTGAAAAGAGAAACTTGGTAGACACATCAAGTATGGGGCCTCGAGAGGCAAAGAAAGTGGGCACTCATAAAGGACATCCTGGTAGCCCACCTGAATCTCCTTCAAAGGTAGATGGTCGAAGTGATCAGTACACCCCTTTAGGCTTCTGCAAAGATGAAAACCAGAACAGTCATTTTGGCCTAGAATCCCATGGGGAATGGACTGTTTCTCGGAAAGATAACAAGCAACATAATGTGAACCGGGAAAGGCAAAGACATTACGAGTATCAGCCAGTTGGGCCACACAACACTACCAAAGCCAATGAGTTGGAACCTCCCAAAGATGGCTCCTCTAATTCTGGTCCAAGGTTCAGGCAGAGGAGCCAGAGTCATTCAAGGCGTGGTGGGGGTAACTTTCAAGGCTGGAAGACTAATGGTGTCCGGCTAGATGGTCGATATGACTGAAGAATGAGTATATGAGATCTGTGAGTTTTTGTTTTCTCAGGAACTGTGCCATTTGCATATGTATGTGGCTTAATCCCTCAACCATGCAGGTATTGTAGTTCGGGTAGTTATTTTGTGTATTTAGCTGGGCTCGAGAAGAAAGCAAACTGTAAGGCTGACAAGGAGGAAAAGGAAGAAGTTTTGAGTGATTGGGGTTAATATGAATGGCTGCTTTCGTTTTTCTTTTTCTAAATACTGACTGACCTAACAGTGTGATTTGGTTACAGCTTGTGTTTGCTGATATCCTCTGCGCAGTGCAGCGGTGATCTCAAATGAAGGAGCTCTCCCTTTTCAACTCTTAAGATCTGCCACTGCTTGTGATCCTGCTAGTGCCTTCAGAGCCTCGAAAATATATGGATTTTTTAACTCTTCCTTCTCTTATATAAAATTTTACATTTTAGAAATAAAACGAAATTTCTTAAGCCTGAAAATGAAAAAAAAAACTCAGGCAAGTATGTAATGTTGGTTTGAACATTGGAAAATTTGTAGATTTTATCAACTTAATCACGAATAGGAAAGGGCAGAAAGAGAAGCGTTTCCATCCTGCCAGCTTATCTGGTTTGGACCGGGCCAGTTTTCCCATTCCGTACCTCCACCAATTGCTTCTGTATTTTAATTAATTAATTACTTTTTAGTTAATTAAAGAACCTACTTTTGTTGTGATGCCAATGTATCTAATAAATTCTTTTGGTTTGAGAATGTTCGTTTATTCAATAATCGTTTGTTTTTGATAATTAGGCTATGATTACTATTCCTAATAAAGAGGAAGTAATCAATTAATGACTTTTTAGTTAATTACAAAACGTACTTGGGTTGTTGTGCCAATAAATCCAATGAGTCCTTGTGGTCTGAATAATCGGTTATTCAATAATTATTTATAGGGTAAAAGATAAAAATATCTATGTGCTTAGGCAAAATTTTTATTTAAATCCCTTCGAAGCTTGCATATGTGATTTCTCTTTTCTTACTAGCTTCGGACACTCTCTGACTACGTGTCATTTCTCTCCACAATTAAAGCACGCTCTCGTTAATTGGTAGCAATTCTCTTTATGGAATCTCCCGTAATACTTACATTTAGAAATAAGTGGCCTATTCTCATCTCCTTTTCTACTGCCTCTTATCGTTGAAGCTTGATGAAAAACAGTAGAAGTTCTTATAAGTCGAGGTCTGCTCGCACCATTACTCCTCTCCTCAAACTGCACAGGGAAAGTTTTGACACTTCTCTCTGGCATAGGAGTACCACCTCCCCTCTTGGACTGCTCTCTTCCCTTTCTTTTCTTGCTAACAACACTTTTGATGTTCTCGATGTTTTCAACCTTCAACGCTGCTTCAACTAATTGTTGGAAGTTACAGAAGTTCTGCACTATCATTTTTTCTTTGATAGTTAGGTGCAGTCTTAACTCAAACCGGTGACACTTAGCAGCCTCACTCAGCATCGTCTCGGTAGCATATCTTGACAACTGTGTGAACCGGCGCTCATACTCGCTAACTGTCAACTCCTTCTGGGCGAGACTCAGGAATTCCCTCTGCTTCTGCTGAATGTACACCTCAAATAGATATTTCTTCTTATAAGCAGCGAAAAAATCCTGTCATGCCAACCTTGTCGGTTTCAACTGGCTCCTCGATACACACTCCCACTAATGCAAAACATCCTTGAAGCAGACTTGCAGCATAAACAACCTTTTCATCATCTTCACAATCCATCTTCTCTAATACCCTCTTTGTCTTCCTCAACCAGGTCTCGACTTCTTCATGATCAGTGGTCCCATAAAAGTCCACTGCTCCATACTTCCTCAGCTTGTCAAATTGTTTCCCCCTTTTAACTGAGGCCGATGCAGAAGCCTGCGGTATCTAACCTATAGCCTGGACAAAGGCCTGAGTAAATGCCTGGAATAATCTTAGATCCAGTATAGGCACTTGCTGTGACTGACTAGGCAACTCTTATGTATGAAATTGGATGGACTCACTACTTTTCCATAAGGAAGCCTCAGCAACTCCCGGGGCTACCGACTCATCAGTGCTCTCCACCCTTAGTGGAGAGTCAGATGCAATTAAACCTTGCAGAACTCCTCGTGTCTTTCTACGAGGTGGTATCTTACTCCTTCAATGAAAATACTAATGATTAACTTACAATTCATTTTAATCTTAGTTCTTATATGTATGCATGATATGCATGTCACTTAATGCAAATAATCAATTCACAATGCAACAATTAATCACATAGGAAAACAAGTCAATCTACTATGCATTCTAAGCCTAGGAGAGAGCCTAAGCTCTGATACCAAACAATGTTGGACCCTGCTTCCGAAGTTTAACATTCGAAAACATAGCTGTATGGAGAGCTCACATTTATACTAAGATTGGATACTACCCCCGAATTCGGTCCAAAAATTGGAAATCTTAAGGCCCAAATTGAAATTTAATTCCTTCAGATAAGTTGTAGCTTCATGTCTCTAGTTTAATTTGAAATAAAAATCAACCCAATCGGATCTCTATAGATCAAGATATCGCCAAAATACTGAAGCATGTTCAATGAGATAACACTAGTTCATATGATTGAAAAACACACTCACTGTACCCGTCTCACTCTTTTCACTCAATCTCTCTCCATAAATTTCAGATAGCTTCAATTATTGGTAGAGATGTAGATAAAATTCTTACGAATCTCATGGTTCAAGAATCAGGTCATTTGGAGGCCTAGAGAAGAAGTTATGGCCAAAAGACTCCAACACGTTTATGCCCTCACTTGAAATGTACATATCTCAGTACGAACGCCATAACTTTTGTTATAGATGTCCGATTGACTTCGTTTTTGGACCATTGGAAAGAGGACTTTTAGATCTATAACTTTCATAAAGACTCAAAGGCCAATTCTATCCCCTAACTTCAGTATCATCTCACTTTTGCATCGTTCACTTTTCTTCCGTTTACTTTCTATCGTCTACTTTTCTTCCTTTCACTTTCTATCGTTTGTTTTTTTCCTTTCACTTTCTATTGTCTGCTTTTCTTCCTTTCACTTTCTATCCTTCGCTTTTCTTCCTTTCACTTTCCATCGTCTGATTTTTGCTCAGAATGTCTCCACTTATAAGGATAATAACTTTTGACTCCAATATTCAAATTTTTCATACTATATACCGTTGGAAAGATAAAAGAAAAATATACAACTTTCCAGAAGGCAACTTTGCCAAAATATATTTATATCAATCCTAAATTTACCCCTAAAGTCCGAAGACAAACTTCCTATTCATACACCAACATACTGCACCAAATTCTTAACTTCATGACAACTTTTGAGATTCTTAGGGACAGAATTGAAATTCGATGTCTTCATAAAAAATGTAGCCATATACTTCTAATTTAATCCAAATTAAGAATCATCTCGTTTGGACAATTAGAGGAGAAGTTATGGTTAACAGACCGAAGCATACTCAGTGAACATTTTCCAGATCACTACTAATTTTATTTCTAAATCTTTCCTTATCACAACTCATACCAAGATCACTCCTTCTACTCCTCATTTTTTATACAATCACATTTAATGTCAATTATACCCGGAAGTTGTCAAAACACAATTTCCTGAAATTTTCACCCACTACTAAGTACCCTTCGGTACTTTTGAGCTCCAACTCAACCAAATCAACTTATATACCCTTCAAACCTCCAACATACTATACCACAACAAATGACCAATTCCAAACTCAATAATGAAGAAGATGCACCTACACATTTTTTTTCTTCACAAAAGTCATACACAATTTCATACATTACCCTTAAAACAACACAATCATGCTCATTCTCATTTTCAACCAAAATAAATATTCATGCATAGCTTTAATTACATACCAACATATCCATCAAGAATTAAGCACAAGATACACAATACATGAGATGCTCAATGTTTGATATGCTTGAAAAGCTATCCAAAATGGCTAGTTACTAACTTAGTACAAAAGTATCTAAAGCCTTGCAGTTTCTGAGGCCTTGTAAGGTTCACGTTCATCTCGTTTTGCACCTGAGGAGGGAAAGTGAGGTTAGCAACCCGGCTCAGTGGCTAATACGTTTATAGCCATCGGTAATGGGCCATACCACAAGCACAAATACACATATATCAAGCAATCTAGTTTATTAGCAATTTCATCCCATAATTCATCAACAACCAAAAGTTTATTTTGCATCATACTCATTAAAGTCATAATGAAAAAGCACAACAAATAGCTAGAGAGTTTCCGTGGAACAAAATGGTTTAAACCATGAACAAAACGAGTCTAATTTCTCAGGATCTCGTAGCCTCAAGCGGGCAGCCGAGAAAAGGCTATAGGTCAACGTGCACATGACTAATGAAATAGTTTTCTCTTTTTCCCAATCACAATTATCTATGCTCAATTAATCAATCGCAATCTTGCATTCTCATGCTTCTGTTATTTCATCAAATTTTCATATTTTCATACTTTTCAGACATTCACCACAATTTAACATTTATACAATTTAAACTAAAATCACACATACATAGGGCATTTGCCCATCACACAACAACTATAAAAACATTACCCACCTAGATTGCTGGAAATCCAAGTTCAAGATTGCCCTTCCTCTCTCTCTTGAGTATAGTTTCCTTGATTCCCTTCAATTAAACCCATTTCCATTTAATCCATACATTCAAAGAAAGTTCATATAATGCAAAAATCAAAGAAATGCTAAAATTGAATTTAAACCTAACCTACCCATAGCCCATCTAGGCTAGAAAAACCAAAACCCTAACTTAGAAATTCCAAAATCAATTTAGGTTCATCTTTCACTTCTTTCTTCCTTGCTTTCCAACACAAACCCTAACCTCCATTGGTGAATCTAGCATAAGAAGATGAGAACTTACCTCCAATAAGTGGATTTCTCTTGTTTTTCTTCTTCTTTCTTCTCCTTTTTCACGTTTTCCTCTTCTTCTTTTTTTAGTTCCTACAACAACTTCCTTCTATTCTAATTCATACAACATTTTTATCTCTTATTTTACTCCTTTTCTTCCAATTTTGCCCCTCCTTCACTTAGGCTTTCCAAGTTTGCCCTTAATTTGTCTTATGTGTCTCTACTCTTTCAACCCACTTAATAATATAATTCTAAGACTTCCTTCTAAATTCTAATTTAAAGACTCCACTAAAAATAATAATAAAAAATTAAAGAAAAAAAAAATAAAAAAATTTGGGACCCAACAACTCTCCCCTTCTAAAAGAATTTCGTCCTCGAAATTCTCACCTGAGTTCATGAAGAGGTACGAATACTTCTCCTTCATGGCTTCCAAAGGCTCCCATGTTGCCTCCTTCGTCGAATGGTTCCTCCACAAGACTTTAACCAACTTTACACTCTTGTTTCTTAATGCCTTTTCTTTGGAATCTAGGATCTCCATCGGTTGTTCCTCATAAATCAAATCCTCCCTTAATTGAACCTCGGAAGGTTGGACTATATGTGAAGGATCCGATCGATACTTCCTTAGCATCGATACATGTAATACATTGTGAATCTTAGATAACTCTAGTGGCAAAGCTAACTTATAAGCTAAAGGCCGAATCCTCTCAATGATCTCATATGGGCCTATGTACCTTGGGCTAAGCTTGCCCTTCTTACGAAATCTCAAAACACCTTTCCATGGAGAAGTTCTAAGAAACACCTTGTCTCCCACTTCAAATTCCATCTCTCTTCTGTGGGCATCTGTGTAGCTCTTCATCCTATCTTGAGCTGATTTAAGCCTCTGTTTCACCTGTTTAATGTTATCCACTGTAACTTGTAACAACTCAGGTCCTACAAGCTTCCTTTTACCTTCCTCATCCCAATAGATAGGAGTTTTGCATCTCCTACCACATAAAGCTTCATAAGGTGCCATCTGTATTCCCGAGTGATAGGAATTATTGTAAGCAAACTCAATTAAAGGTAGGTGATCATCCTACGAACCCTTAAAATCTATAGTACAAGCTCTCAACATTGCCTCCAAAGTCCGTATCGTCCTCTCCGATTGCCCATCCATCTGTGGATGGAAAGCTGTACTAAAATGCAATTTGGTCCCCAAAGCCTCTTGCAAGCTTTCCCAAAACCTAGAGGTGAACCTAGGATACCTATCCGAGACTATCGAACTTGGAATCCCATGAAATCTAATGATCTCATCCACATATTTCTTAGCCAAGGCATTTAAAGAATTTGTCTGTCGAATTGGCAAGAAATGTGTTGACTTAGTCAATCTATCAACGATCACCCATACTGCATCATGCTTTCTGCTAGTCCTCAGTAATTCCATCAATAAATCCATTGTAATCTTTTCTCATTTCCATTCCGGAATCGAAAAAGGATTAAGCTTGCCTGAAGGTTCTTGGTATTCAGTCTTAACTTGCTGGCACACTAAGCATCTTTTAGCATACTCTGTAACATCCTTCTTCATTCCCTTCCACCAGAAATATTCTTTCAAATCTCGGTACATCCTCGAACTCCCTGGGTGCATTGCATAAGGAGCATCGTGCGCCTCATGAAGAATATCATCCTTCAGCTCTAACATGTCTGGAACACATAATCTGTTGCCCATAACCCTCAATCCATCTTCTCTTATCTCAATCTCGGAATGTTTACTACTTTTAAGTTCTCCTCAAAGTTTGCTCAAATATTCATCTTATTCCTGCAATTCCTTAATCTTGTCATTTAATACCGGTCTCACTCTAAAATTTTCCAACACACAATCAGGCTCAACTTGTCTCAATGTCACATTAAGTTTGGCAAATTCCTTCAACAAAGGAAGGTACACCGTTTCCACATGTGCTATCGTGGACTTCCGACTTAGTGCATCTGCTACCACATTAGCTTTCCTCGGATGGTAGTCTATCATCAAGTCATAATCCTTTAATAATTCTAACCATCATCTCTGTCTCAAATTCAACTCTTTCTGGCTCAACAGGTACTTAAGACTCTTGTGATCTGTAAACACCTTTAGTAGTAACTCCATACAAGTAATGTCTCCAAATCTTCAATGCAAAAATTATAGTAGCCAATTCCAATTCATGTGTTGGATAATTCATTTCATAAGGTTTTAATTGCCTAGAAGCATAGGCAATCACTTTCTCTCCTTGCATCAACACACACCCTAAACCCTTCCTTGAGGCATCACTGTACACAATATATCCATCTTCACCAGAAGGCAATGTCAAAATCGGTGTAGTTGTGAGCCTATTCTTCAATTCCCCAAAACTGTTCTGGCACTCCTCAGTCCACATAAATTTCTCATTCTTCATTGTCAATTTGGAGAGTGGAGCAGCTATCATAGAAAAGCCCTCCACAAACCTCCTGTAATACTCGGCTAATCCCAAGAAACTTCTCACTTCAATTACATTCTTCGGCACTTCCCATTTCACAACCGCTTCTATCTTCCTTGGATCTACATGCACTCCTTTTTTTTAAATTACATGTTCAAGGAACGCCACTTCTCTTAGCCAACATTCACATTTTTCGAATTTGGCATACAACTCTTCCTTCCTCAATGTCCCCAAAGCAAGCCTCAAGTGTTCTTTATGCTCCTTATCACTCTTGGAATAAACCAATATGTCATCAATAAAGAATATGACAAATTGGTCTAAGAAGGGCTTGAAGACTCTATTCATTAAATCCATAAAAACTACAGGCGCATTCGTTAACTCAAAAGGCATAACCAAAAACTCAAAGTGGCCATACCGTGTTCTAAAAATAGTCTTTGACACATCAGTCTCCCTTATCCTCAACTGGTGGTAACCCGATCTCAAATCTATCTTAGAAAAGACCCTTGCCCCTTACAATTGGTCAAACAAATCATCTATGCACTGGAGCGGATATCTATTCTTATCGGTGGCATGATTGAGCTTCCTATAATCCACACACATTCGTAATGACCCATCTTTCTTCTTCACAAAGAGGACCGGAGCTCCCCAAGGCGACGAGCTCGGCCTAACATAACCCTTCTCCAACAAATCTTCCAGTTGCTCTTTAAGCTCCTTCAATCCCGCCAAAGTCATTCGGTAAGGCAGAATTGAGATCGGCGTAGTACTTGAAAGAAGCTCAATGAGAAACTCAATTTTCCTAGGTGGAGGTAGTCCTGGTAATTCCTCGGGAAAGACATCTGAGAATTCCCTAACTATAGGAATATCTTCTAGCCTCCCTCTATCTACCTTCGTGTCTAACACAAAAGCCAAAAATGCTTCACACCCTTTCCTTATCAGGCTCTCCGCTGTCATAGCCGAAATAACCCGAAGTGGGCTGACTTTTCTATCTCCCATAAACACCACTTTTCTGCCATTCTCTAACTTGAATTCCACTGTTTTCTACTTGCAGTCTAAGTTAGCATGATACTTTTCTAGTGTATCCATACCCAAGATCACATTCAATCTCTCCATCTTCAAGGGCATCAAATACACCACCAATTGTCCTCCACTAATACATATCTCACAATCTCTATAAACCTGACTAATAATAATATACTGGCCGATTGGGGTACTCACCATCATAGGAGTATCCAAAGGGCTCAAATTTCTCCTATGCACAGTTCTACCTGATGACACAAATGAATGGGTAGAACCCGGATCAATCAAAGCAATAGCATCATCATCAAATAATTTAACCATACCCGTCACCACTTCTGGAGCGGCCTCTGCATCCTCCCATGTCATTGCAAACACTCTAGCTGGTGCTTGTCCCCTTGATCTTCCTAGAGGATTTACTCTCTTAGCGACCTCAAAGCTACCCACTTTAGTTGTGGTCTTCTATCCCACTATCTCTGTCCCCTTAAAAGCTTGCATCTGGGATCTCTCTTTTCTTGCCAGCTTCAGACACTCTCTAACCATGTGTCCTTTCTCTCCATAATAGAAGCACACTCCTGTTAATCGATAGCAATCCCCTTTATGGAACCTCCCACAGTACTCATATTTGGGAATAGGTGGTCTATCCCATCTCCTTTTTTACTACCTCCTATCTTTGAATCTTGATGAGAAACAGTAGAAGTCCTCATAGGTCGAGGTCTACTCGCATCACTGCTCCTCTCCTCAGACTGTGCAGGGAAAGTTTTGGTACTCCTCTCAGGTATAGAAGTAACACCTCCCTACTTGGACTGCTCTCTTCCCTTTCTCTTTTTACTGACAAAACTCTTGATGTTCTCGATGTTTTCAACCCTCAACGTTGCTTCAACTAGTTGTTGGAAGTCACAGAAGTTCTGCACTACCACTTTTTCTCTGATGGCTAGGTGCAGTCCTGACTCAAACCGGTGACACTTAGCAACCTCACTCAGCATCATCTCGGTAACATATCTTGACAATTGTGTAAACCGACGCTCATACTCGCTAACTGTCAACTCCCTCCAGGCGAGACTCAAGAATTCCCTCTGCTTCTGCTGAATGTACACCTCAGACAGATATTTCTTCTTATAAGCAGCGAGGAAATCCTGCCATG
>JANIHY010000006.1:59172348-59184282 GCA_027479065.1 Erythroxylum brevipes | reverse complement strand
GATGAGAATTTGTGGTTTTGATGAATTATTTGAGACAATATTTGAGAGATTGATGAGATTAATTTGATGTTTGAATTGTTATGAAGTAATTTTGCATGATAAGAAGTGAAATTATGAAGTTTATAAGTGTATGTGTTGTTAGGAAGGAGGCAGGAAGCATGAAAGAGGGTTTGGAGGGGTTTTGGAAAGCCCCATGTCCTTTTAATAGACTTAGAGTCCATTGAACGGACCTTCTCGGGTCAAAAAGGACCCTTTGCTTGGCCCATGTCCATTGAAGTCTGTTTAACGGACTTTCTCGGGTGAAATGGTGTAGTTTACCCGATACATGTCCGTTAAACAGACATGCATGTCCATTAAACGGACATTCTTGGGAAAGATGGCGATTTTGACACTGTTAAAGGCCGAATCATACTTGGTGGTCTTCATTAAAGTTGTAGATCTTGAAGTCGAATTTCTAAAGGTGTAAGAATGAAGTAGATCCGATAATTTTGGTGAAAGTGATGGCAATTGCGCCAAGGGAGGTACAAATCAATTTAGGGTTTGAACATGTTGAATTCTTTTGATCATAACTCCCTCATCTGACCTCCAAATGAAGTGATTCTTGAGGCAATAGATTTATAAGACACGTATCTATCTCTCACGAAAATTTGTATCATTTGGAGTTTAATTGAGAGAGTTTGCATTAGAATAAGTGAGAGGTCGGTCAGGAGGGCTTGTTTAGGGTAAGAACATATTCTGGTATTTTGATGATATCTTGAGCTGTAGAACTCCGATTGAGGTGATTCTTGCTTCAAAATAAACAAGAGACATAGAGCTATGATTTATATGAAGAAGTCCATTTGAAATTCTGATTTGAAGTTTTCCAATTTCTGTTTGCAAATAGGAGAAATGAGTTCAAGCATAGTGATTGTTTTGTGTGGGCACAAGTGAACACTTGTGAGTAAGTTTTGGGATGTTTTATGAAAAAAAAAAAACTCGATGGCTATTAGGGTTTAAATGCAATAACCCTTCAAGGTAATATGCTTATGTTTCATGATTTAACAAGAGGGTTGGGTTCCGAAAACGGGATCCAACAGATAATAAATTATAATTCATACATTGACCACGATCAACTTATTGGATGCTCACATCTCAATAGTTTTTGGATTCTTGCTTTCTTTAACTTGCATGCCCATATCCTTAAACCCACTAATCACTACATTATATGTAATCACATTCGAGTACACCAAAGATGCTTCTACGAACCCCTCCCATATCTCCTTTCCCTTAACATGTTCCTCTCTTTTAAAAAACCCATCAATCATCATATTATAACATACTATATCATGTACCACACCTCTCGTTGACATTTCATCAAACCTCTAGCATTTACGATACACCCACTTTTCACTTTCCATTAATCAAAGTACTATAACTATAAACATTAAGCCTCAAATTAGTCTCCCACAACCACCTCAATGACCCTTTTTCATTACCAAACTACTTCTTACACATAATCTTAAGCTTATAATTCTGTAAGTTTGGAAACATACCATAACTCAAAAACAATTTGTTAGTTCCCTATTGATTACATTAACAACAAACATTAGGCAAACTATTAAAAGACCTATTACCTACGTCTCTATCACTTGTGTCACTATCACTTCCACTTATGTCCCTTACATTGTCTAGAATTGTCTGAGTTTGAATGTGGTTCGTCCATTAAGTTTAGGGATTAGGGAGAATTGATTTAGGGGAAATAGATAGATGAGTTAACAATAATAGTTAGACAAGTTAGGTCGGATCAATTAAGGTAGATCTAGTTTTTAGGTCAAATAATTGGTACAATCACGTCAACATGTTTTAATTGACTTATATAGCTTAATATTGTCAAGTTAATTGTTTAATAAAAGTCAATTATAAAAGATTTTTTAGGTGAATGTGAAACAAAAGAATGTTTTTTAAAATTTTAAATTATAAGTTTTTTAAAATTTTCTTAAGTACAATGAGTAATTTTGTTATTTATATTCGATATTAGAATATGATTATCGATCCTTATATATATACATTTATACACACACAAAAATAAGGATAATTAATGTAAATTTTGTTGAGGAGTGAAGTTTGAAGAGGTTCAGTTACCTTAACTGATGAAAGCCTGTTTCTAAATTATATATATAATATATTTTTTTCTTTCAAAACTCCAATCAAATTGTTGCTTTACTGTCTTTCTACCTCTTTCCTTCTCCCTCCTCAGTTTATCTACTTATCTATCCCCTCTGTCCATTTTATGCACAGCAATCCAATTTGGAAGCTCAAATACAAGAGTCTTTCTTCTTCCTCTCATCAAGCAGTCATATCCAGACAAAGACTGCTCTTTTGGAGAGTTGAAGTCGATGGGTTAGTAAAGATTCTATCTTTACCTCATTTTTCAGCTCCAGTCACCTAATTTGACTTGCACCTCGTTCTGGGTTTTGGCTATAGTTAGCGTTTCTCTTTCTTTTTTCCTTTCATGGATGTTTGAAATTGGATTCTCTATCTGGTTACTGAGACAAACTATGGGAGAACAGTTAATTGCAAAAGAAGAAAATCTGCAAGGTTTTTGCAATACAACTCTTATGTGAACTCTGGAGAGGTTTTCCTATCTTAGGTTGGTCGCTCTTTGTCTGCTTGAGAAATGGATAGAAGTGCCAAACAGAGAGGAATTCAAGTTCTTGGTCGTTACCAAACAGAGAGGAATTCAAGTTCTTGGTCGTTTATTCTTTCTGTTTATATTTTAGGTTACGTAGTTCAATATGAGTAATGAAGATGCATTTTTGTTGATTTTCTATGTCTTTCTTTTTTGATCAATTTCCTTTGTGTTTAGTTTAGTTGGCTTATGTTAATCCGTGGATTTTACCTATTTCATTCCTATCAGATGCAACTGTAGACATTATTGGGTTGTTTTTGGAAGGTCATGCGCAAATGCAGAAAATGTGTGTAGATGGACTAACATCTTGAAAATCTTGTATCTTTATCTTGAAGCTGAGAACCCTTTTTCAGTTATCATGATATTCATTTGTATCTTGCAGCTTTTTGTTGAATTCATGGATACTGAGTAAATGAGTGGGGGGTCAAAGTGGAGAAGATGACGTTAGTGACCCATCAATTGCAGGTAAAATTGGAAAATTTGGCTTTTGTTTGTCAATCTGTGTACCATGTGAAATCCAGAGTAATATGCGGATTGTCACCTACAAATCTTAATTTTCTTAATCCAATTATTCTTCATTCAACAGTTCCCTAATCATATTCAGTCAACCCCTACATGATTTTCATGATTATTTACTTCTATAGGGGCCTTTTAATAAATCGATGAACTCTATTAGTTGGGTGAAGAATGGTCATTCAATGCTTTAGTGGCATTTGGTTTAATTTTGTCTGCATAATTCTTTTATGTCGACTATTAAAATAATAAAAAATTTAATATTTTTTTCCTTATTTGTAGTACACTTTTATGTCTAAAGTCTTGATTGATGAAGATCCCCAAGAATTGCATGTTTAGGTCTTTAAAATCTCCTACATATTTTGAAATTTCCAATGTTTGACAATCAATCATACTTTTAGATTCCCAATGTACCCAATGTATGATTGATCAGTTGTAGAAGTTCTATACCATCGTTAGATTACCAATGTAAATAGCTAGCCTCTTCCTTTCATTTCTTTTAGGGTCCCTGTACAACATTTCCATTAAGGCCATCTTCATGGAGCAGAGGAATAAAATTAAAGCAACATTTAACGACACTTCAAGTGATTGGACGAACTGATAGGCGTTTATTAGTTAAGCGTAATCTTCATTTAAGGTGAGGAATGCTTGCTTATTTCCCTTAATTTTGGAATTCACTTTCTCTGATTTCCTAATGCAGTTACTAATAACATGTGATCATAAAGCTGGCTAATTGATATCATGCTTAGGAGCTTTCTTACTGTAAATTCACCTGAAATTGGGAATTCCTTTGATCTCTATTGGAATAGCTCACTAAAATCTATACACCTCTATTGGAGGCAATCGACATTTCCTAATACAAGTGCTAAGCATACAAATTGAGTTGAATTATTTTTCAGTGCAGGGGCTTATATTCACGGATCCAAATTGAAAATTTCGAAATTTTGGGCTTTTAAAGGTAATGCGCAAAATGATGAATCAAGAAAGAGAGCAAATGGATTCAAATTTTCAAAGAACACTGTAAAACTTTCTTATGTGCCAACAGACAATGGGGAGACCATAATGGAATCTCCCAAAGTACATAGTGCGCCAGTTTCCCATACATCTAAAGGAGAAGGAATCAATGGATCTCCTGCTATTCATAGATTGTTTAAGAAATGGTTGAATATGTTGTGCACACAACCACCATGTGAGGAAGAGGACAGAACTTTGAAACGACATTCAGCAAGTGAAGAATTACAAGAACCTCAAAGCAATATTCAAGACAAAGAAAGGGGTGGAATTCTAAAGAATGTTTGGTGCAACATTACAGGGCTGGATGCAACAATCAAGATACCATTACTAGTTTTGTGAGTATGATGGTTTTTGCTTGGCTCTTCTCTTATCTTTCTTGCTCTCTCTCAATCTGCACGTTGCTTATACATATTGTATCCTTGTGGCACCTTTTCCACTTCAGAAGGGACAGGAAAAAATGAGACATGCAATATACAATTCAAACAATGGTAGTAAGGATAATTTTTGTTGAAACATTTGTTGTTATTAGGAAGTGAAAAAAAATCAAGAGTTGAGGATGATAGGCTAGCTCAGTGGTTGTCACCTTTCCAAGATGAAGTTCTTGGATTCAACTTACCACTTGGGCAGGGTGAGTTTGGGGTATAGAGAATACTACCTCCTGTTTTAGTATCTCAAATCTCAATATTGGCTTGATAGTTTCTTTCCAGATGCCAAAAAATAAAAAATAAAAAATGGATAGATAAAATAAAAGAAAAAGAAACAAGGTTTTTGCTTAGCTCTCTTAACCAACGTGTTCTGAGGCTTTATCAATGTTATAACTGATTACTAGTTTTGATTGTTCCTCATCAACTAAGCAGCAGAGCATTCTTCTGCAACATGCCATATTTGGTTAGTGTATTTAACATCTCGAATCATTTTCTTGATCATTACATGCATAACTTAAAACAACTCATAGTTCATTTTTCTATCGAAGATTTTGCTAATTTACTTATATTTTGTGGTAAATGCAGCATTCCTTTATACTTGGTGATCAATGTGTTTTGTGGGGCTGAGGTGTCCAAGGAGTTGACTCCCTTGTGGATATTAGGGCCTCTTGTTGTTGCTCTCTACATCAAGATGATCCGGGGTTTATGGGCACTCTATGTTTTCACCTTTCGGCAGACAGTTAAAGTAATTAAGAATTTGCCTACTTACTACCTGGTGGCCGCTAGCTATGTTAAGCAGGGAAAGTTGAAGGATGATGTGAAAGCTCGTGTGCTGCAACCTGTGATTAAAGTTAAAAATATGGACTTCGATGAGTTCTCAAGGAAAAATCTTAAAGTGTTGGAAGAGTGGCTTATGGAGAAATATCTAGATTTTGTGGAATCTATATGGCCCTATTATTGTAGGACAATCAGGTTTTTAAAGCGGGCTAATCTGATTTAACTTGAAAAATGTTAAATTTTTAGGTGAGGCCACAGGTTAAAAGAATTTCTTGTTTTGAAGAGCTTGAGGAGCCAGCTTGAACCCCAGTTTTAGATTGGGGTCGCTGCTTCAGGCAAGTCAAGGATTACTTTGGAGGCAGATTGGTCATTTAAGTGATCTTTAGGGCATTCTTGTGCTAGATTCCTACCTCCATATTTCATTGTATTAGCATGTTTTGGTTGTTCCACTATCGAGTGGAAGTGTTCAACTTAATCATTGAGTAATTAATGGAATTTGTATGTTCTTCCCTTCTCATGCAAACAGCTATATATGGAGATGAGGATGTTCTAAATTTTGGTATAGAATGCAACCTTTGGAGGGTTTCAGGTTATTACTCCCTGAAGTTTGAGTCCGAGAATATGATTCTCTTACTTTTGTTTATTTCAATGTTGCAGATTAAAGGAAAAAAGAAAAATAGTTAAAGTTATTTCTACCAACTCAAGAGAAGTCAAGCATATCCGGTGTAATAATCCGAAGTTAAGGCGTAGGACGATGCTACCTACCGCAAGACAACCTCTTACATCTACAATGATACCAGTTCATTATTTATTTAGTGACGGCAGCCAGAAGAGAGTTTTGTACAACTTTGAACTGAGCTGAGCTTTTAGTTTTAGGAGATTTTGATGCCCATACTTAACCTCGGAATTCAACCAACGATTCCACTCCAAAGAGAAACAAGGAGATATTACTGTATTTGTAACCAAATCAAGTACGCAGGATCAAACAGCCAATGCATGTTGAAGTGGAAATGAAGTGAAGAGAGTTACAGGAATGCTAAAACCTTCACGACACTATAAAAGTTCGAATACGAACAAAAGCGAAAAATCTGTACGGTAGGTCCGGCAGTACGAGGCTGAGATATAAGGAATGGTAGGATTTACCCAAAATTGCAGCTTTGCTTTAAAACCAAAAGCATAAGAAGCATGAAAGCCGCTTTTCCTACCACGCCCATCCAACTTCTGTCCCAAAATCCTTCAAGGTCGTGTCTTTCTGTATTTGCATCCTAGAAAGCTCATATGAATAGCTATACCATCCCTCCATATGAATTGGGTATGCGTTGTAATCAGCCAATATGAACGTACAAAGTCTGGTACAGACTGTTATTGTCATAACCTTTGAATAGAATAGATAATACAAAATAGGCTAATGTGTATGGCTCTTAAAGTTGATCTATCTTCAGTTTGTTGTGTGGCGAATTCACTTTCTTCCAATCGCAGAAGACAAAGAAGAAGCTTCCAGGTACCTCCTTTTTTTTAATCCTTCTGGACAATAGCTCAATTCTTTCTACCGCTTCACTGAGACTTGTACGCTCAAGGATGATTGCTGCAACATGATTTTCCTTTTGCTTTCTGCTTTCTTCTTGGTGACTTGAGTATTGATTTGTGTTCTGGCTACTATTCGTTGTAAATGGTTGCTACAGTTTGACTTTCGAAATTTTTGTTTATGGGGTATCCTTATCTGGAATGGTTGTTTTAGATTCTGCTCTGTACTTCCAACGGACTTATCAAACCAAGTTGGTGATGCTTAAATGGTATGGATGCAGATATCTACCCGTAGAAGCCCATTAGGTCAGGGCAAATTTGCTGTGGTTTTAATAGCGTCTGCTTAGGAGGTAGTTCAATGCTTTGACGTTACATGTATTGCAGTAAACACATTTTGTTAAATGGGACGGGAAGCTGTTGTTCCTCGATTTTTTTTGAATTGTAACTCCACATAAATTGCTGATTAATCACTTATATCTTGGTGCATTCTGTGAAGGGTAAAATATTCTAAAATCAATCTTGGTAACCAAAACAGAATTAGGAAATGCTGTTGTGGTTTATGAAGGGATGATTATTGCAGTAGATGCATATACAAAGAACATGCAGATTAATTAATTTATGTAGTCCAGTTACAACTTTGAAAGATCAAAGCTTACATAAGTGTGTGTTGATTTTCTTTTTGCTTTGTATATTAACGTTCTTGAAGTATTGACTTCTTTTTTTTTTTTCATTTCTTTTCCCCTTTATTCCTTGTTCTGTTTTTTGGGGTTAGGCTGATAAGTGGAAGCGTTGTTCAAACTCTTTCTCCTATGTGTGTGTGAGAAAAATTTTTCTTTTATACATTAACTTGGTTGAAGTTATAACCTCTTTTTGTTTCTTTCTTTTTTCTTGGTGGGTTGATAGGAAGAAGAGCTGGAAATGAAAATTCAACTCTTGACGGCCTGCATTACAATACCCAGCCATTGATTAATGGCCTAGTTGCACATTAATGTACTGGCTTTCTAAAGCTCACCCGGCCCAATGCTTTTCTTTTTCTAGTTTAGAGACACCTAACAATGTAGTAGACTAGTGCTTGAACAATTCAACCTGTCTTTGTGAATTCGATTGACTATGTGACTTCTTGGTTTTCTTTGCTATGCTTTCCTTTCCTGGTTATCTGTTTAAGAAGCTGCATGGAAAATTTTCTCACTTCTACAACTTTTCTTTTGCTTTCCAGCTGTCCTTGTCAGGAAAACAATGTGATGAACTGCATCGGTGTTCTCATAAGCCTGGAAATGCCGAAGGTAAATTCAGAGTGTTTTGATAATTTTGAAAACTCTGAATCTTTTGTTCAATTGTATTATTGATCTGTAACCCAAGCACTTTACAAGATGACATAAATAGTTATAATATAGGTCAGTTATGCTATAGTAAACAGGTTTACTCTGCTTAAATGTGAAGTAAAATTGCTGATAAATTTTTATTTCTAATAATGTACTGGTTACTGGTGATTAGTTAGCTTGTACCATTGCATAGACAGCCGGACAAAACTAAGGGGAAAGTTTCCAGTTAGGGAAAGTGTGTTGCTTGCAGCTACAGAAAGCTTTTACCATTGCATAGACAGCCCGACAAAACTAAGGGGAAAGTTTCCAGTTAGGGAAAGTGTGTTGTTTGCAACTACAGAAGAACAACCACAATTGACTGATGCTGAACCAAATGCATTGGAGCTGGAAGATCTTGATCCCTATGCTGAACCTCTCTCTTCTATTAGCGATTCACAGGACAGCATTCAGGGAGCCAATGGAAAACCAGGCTTTATCTCGTTTTACAACTGTCCATATAAAATGGATGATGAGGTCAATATATCAAGTCTTGAAAGGAAGCAGAACAAGCTGTCATGGTTTTTGGGCCCAGCTGTCCTTGTGGCTTCCTTCATTTTCCCCTCCCTGTATCTGCGAAAGATACTCTCCACAGTTTTCGAGGATTCTTTGCTGACAGGCAATGACCTTTCTCAATGATTTTTGTTTTAAATGGCTTTTCAAAGTTTTCCTATTAGCCTGATCTTAAAATATCAAAGAAGATCTACAGGGAAACAGAACTATGGGTTTTCTGGGAGAATTAGTTTGGCTTTTAGCTTATAATGTTCTATTTCATTTTTGTATCTATATGAATCATCAGACTATGGTACTTTATATTAGATTACTGGTTTCAAAGTAAGGAGAGTAGAGTGAAGATTTTGATGACCTAAAATAGGATGAAACTGTTGAGAGAAAGTCACTAACAACCAGGAAAATAATAGAGCAGGGATATAAACAAGGGATGGAGGCAGTCATTTATTGGCCACTACTGGGGTTTAAATTGAGCAACTAGAACATGGTTCTTTATTGGTTGATAAAGGTAATGGGATTTGAAACAGAATTTAGCAGCCTTGGACTTCTGAAAGTAATGGATGTATTATTAGCTGATATTTGAGTTAAACACCGGTTAGGGAATTGCTGTTAGTTGGCCGAGGAAAAAGATTGAAGATTGATAGAGATGTTCTAAGAATTGATGCAAGTTTGGCTCACAAGAGTGCCAAGTATTGTTTGCATCTAACCGGTTGATTAGGTTTTTAATTTGGGGAGGTAGTGCATATCAAATTTTTTTGACATTTTTGTGAAATTATCTTTATTCTGATTTAATGCAGAGCTAGTTTGTTTTTGTTGTTGGGGTTTCTTCTTTCTTTCCAGTAAACAGCATTTTTGCGTATGCAGATTTCCTCATACTATTCTTCACGGAAGCTCTTTTCTATTGCGGTGTTGCTGTTTTTCTTCTGCTAATAGACCAGTTAAGGAGGCCATTGGAGCTCAAGTATGATGTATTGCACGGAACCCCAACTCTGCAGTTAGGCCAGCGGATATCTTCTGTTGCTGCCCTGATACTTAGTCTTCTAATACCGATGGTGACAATGGGATTTGTCTGGCCATGGACTGGTCCTGCAGCTTCTGCCACTCTTGCTCCATACCTGGTTGGGATTGTGGTTCAGTTTGCTTTTGAGCGCTATGCAAGATATTGCAAGTCACCCTCATGGCCTGTAATCCCAGTCATTTTTCAAGTAAGTGCAACTCTGCCCTATCTTTGATCAATTTCTCTAAAAGGGAGGGAAATCGTACAGATATCGTTTTATACTCTTGTACAATGCGTTTAGAGATGTGAAGACCTAACTGACATAATGTTTGGCTCTTCTCTTAGTTTTTATGTTTAATTGCACTTGTGTTGCTTTTTTTGAAAGTATTTAAGCTTATATCTAGGCAAGTTTGATTATCTAAAAGTGAAATATGTTGCTCCTGGTGTACAGGTTTATAGATTGCACCAATTGAACAGAGCAGCACAACTGGTAACGGCCCTGTCATTCACAGTCAAGGGAGCTGAAATGACTTCACACAACTTGGAAATAAGTAATTCCCTGAACACACTCCTGAGTGTCCTTCAGATCCTAGGTGTCATTTGCATTTGGTCACTCTCAAGCTTTCTGATGAAGGTTTTCCATGTTGACAATAATTGCTGACTGAGACATGAGAGCTCAATTATAATTGCACTTGCCGGGGTAAAACATGGCACCTTTTCCTTTCAACCCGTTCGAGCTTGAGACAAATCGGTTTAATGAACACAGAGAATTGATCTTGTCCAAAGCATAAAATTGTGGCAGGGTTATTCTGATCAAGATGCTGAAGTATCAGAGAAGCAGATTTGTTGAAAGTTCATTACTCAAATCCTGCTATTTAAATATTGCAGTTTCCTATTTTATCATGATCTTTTTCTTTATCATTTCTCTTTAATAACTCTTACTGTATTTCCAGACATCTAGCTGGTTAAGGTACAGACTAAGACATGATTTGTACTGCTCATCTTTTCATCTAATCTGAGCTAGCAAAATGTAGTAGTGTTTAAACCATTTTCACGAGATTTATCATTCGTTTATGAAGGTTGTCATCATTATCTGGTTATCTTAGCATCTCAATCCAAAACTTGTAACTTTTCCTTTGGATTAGTTTCTTATCCGTTGTATTCTTTAACTGTTTCTTTTATCTTGAATGAGCTGTCCTGGAGATAAAAGCATTATGGTCACCTGCTCAACTTGGTGAATCAATTGACATCTCGATTTCAATCTTCATCATCTCCTTGGTTAATGCTCTGGTTATCAATTATGACTTTTTTTTTCCCTCTGAATCTTCTAAATAAATTTATCTCAAGTTTTTTTCTATTTGAATAGTTCTTTGGGAATCTTTTCTCCTAAACTGATAGGTTTACTTTTAGTTTTTGAAATAAACCTGGAATCCCTTTCTTTCAGTTACCGCCCCTCCCATAATTGCAAGGTTCTTCTCTAGATCTTCTCTACATCACTCTAGATCCCATATTCAGAAGATGACTCTTTCATATCCAACTTCTGGTTCAACATTCTAAAGTTTCTACTAATCTCTGCTTTTCTTGGCAAATAATTATTTTCTTCATCTTCTCTTCTTTTGTGTTCGATTCTAATCCCGTTTTTATCTGCTTCAACTTTTCTAGCTCTCTTAAATACTCTTTCTTTAGTTAAGTTTCTAGATGGTGATAATGCTTATGCATCAATAGTATCTGCCTCTACTCCTTAGGTATGGCCTTCATCTTATTCGAGGATACAAACTTGGCATCAAATGCTGGTGATTCCACCCTATCAGAAAAATTAAGACACATACCTCCTGATATGGTAATAAAATAGTTATCACTCATGTGGAGATACTACAAGCTGGTATCTTTAAATGAACATCTTTGACATATATATATATATATATATATAAGGTTAACTCTGCGCAAATGCGCAGTGAAAGTACCCACTGAATTTATAGGTAGGGAAAATTTTAATGTCATAGTTAAATAAAAAATAATATGAAAATATAATGAAATAATCATCGGTTGGGAGAAGAAATAAGATGAAATAACTTTCTTTGAGATACGATTAAAATAACAGTATAAAGATACCTTAATCTATAAGTTTTTTAATTTGTGCTTCATAAA
>JANIHY010000006.1:59012504-59025289 GCA_027479065.1 Erythroxylum brevipes | reverse complement strand
TTAATTCGCCACTCGATAGACAGCAATCACGGATTAACTAATCTATTCGGCAATTTATCATCAAGTCAATTAATTAACTGGCCACATTAATCAACAAACTCAACAATAATTAATCGCTCAAGCACAGAGATTAAACAAACATAAGAAATTCACGAAAACAATTAAACCACGAAAGTCTCACGAACTACATGTATCAAACATCAAGTACCTTGTCTAGATTAAAAATTAGCTACACATAGTTCTAGTCTCTAACAATTAAAACTGAAATTAAAAAATTAAAATAAAAGGAAATCGACCTTCACCGAATGAGCTTCAGCTCAACTACTCCTACTGCCGTGCACTGTCCTCTCTCAAGCCTTCTGAAAATTGTCGCAATCTCTGACTTTGCTCTCCAAAAACTCCAAACTGCCACAGTCTACAATCGTAATATACTAACGTGTTGAATAATCCTTCCTCTCTAGGCTGCTGCACGCTATCTCTCTTTCTCCCTCCTCTCCTCTCTTAGCTAAAGCAATTATAAAAAAATATAGCTTGAGTAGTTTGTAATAACTTTTGGGCACAATTATCTTTGTCCCTTAATTTCTGTCACTCAAACAAAACATTTTTTATAGAAATATTTTCAATTGAGTTCAATCCATCAACCTAATCAATTAATTATTAAACATGATTATCAGTGGTTTGATGTAGTCAAACAATCGAATACCTTTCAATCTACCAAAAAATAACATCGGTCATTTACAAAATAAGGCCAAAATATTCTTTTATTTTATATTATATGTTAATATATGATAAAATATATCAGATATTATATTTTTGATCCACAATAAAAGAGAACATTTTTGCAAATAGTCTATTTGTCATTTTCAAACACCTTACATTATTTACTTGGAAACTCTTTGGAAAACCGTTCACCACGGGTTGAACCACTTCTACAAGGAAAAAAATGAGGTAATAGTAACCAATGGGAAGAAAGTGTTACATATGTAGAGAAAGCATGATGGATTTTAAGAAATCAAATAACAAGATGTCAAGTCAGGAATTGTCATGTCCAAGCAACAAGCACTTAAACGATGTTGACCAATAGATATTCAAAAACCTGGAAAAAGACTGGTTAGACTTGGAGGAAGCCACGCTGCAAGCTGGCAATCTTGAAACAACTAACTAGATTACCTGTAATAGTCAGGACGTAAACCAACCAGGTTCCTTGAACGTATATTGTGGAGTTTTTATTTTTGACTAGTTCTCAAAACTTTCCTTGCCTTGCAAAGTCGCGATGGAGGTTTTTCCAGGGGTTTGAAAAGACCCGAGAGGACCACTCATTAGTCAGACCGCACGGATAATTTGGTTGGCAAATTAACAGGGTCAATTGAAATAAAATTTTAGGTTTGATTCCTAACAACAACAGGAAAATAGTGGACTGCTCTATTAAGGGGTTGACCAAAATTAAACCGTGATTCAATCCCTCAGCGATAATCGAGCTTGTGACTGGAGGCCCTTAAAATTAATGATCAACCTTTTGGAACAAGAAAATAGATAGACATGGGAAACGGAAATTCAGCATATAATTATTAACCTCAATTATCCGTGCCTTACAATTTACATCTATATACATATTTTAAGCTATGAGATCTAAACATACCAGAGATTTCCCCTATCAACTGAAGGTTGGGTCTTGAGAGTTGACAGATAATGTTTTCTGGCCCCATTAGCGCATTTATTACAGGTTTTAATCTCGGTAAGAATTATTCCAGATAAAGTATTAGAAATGTGAATGTTAATAATTACTCAGGAAAAAATTTTCATTTAATACATAATTTATTTAAAATATACGATTGGCAGATTATTTATGCTCTTGCTATGGGGGTTGTGAAATTTAGGATATTTCCTTTAATTTTAACTATCAGTATTGAAAATTTCAACAATGTGCGAAAGTTGATTTAATAAATAAATAGAGTCAAGCAATACTGTTACTTCAAATGGGCCACATACATCTTCATATGCAAGTAAAGCATATTAAAAAGACTTAATGTGTAAGCATGAAATTTGTGCTAATGACTTTGATATCGTTGAACGGATAGATCATGAATACAATTATAAAAAAAAAAGAAAGAAAAGAGCTGATTTGTAAAATCATGTCAAAAGTGGAAAATGTTAATAGGATTTTGAAGGATAAAGTCTTACATGCATGACACTATTAAAGTATTGTAAGATAAAATATATGAGAAAGTTAAGATATCTAAAGATGTTGCTAATAAAATTAGGGTTAATTACAAAAAATTCAAACCTTTGTCAATTTTTCAATTATAACCTGAAATTTAAAAAGTAGCAATAAAATGTTCAAACTTTCAATTTTTTTAATTCTAACTCGATATTAGTGTTTTCGTTATTTTTGCTGATTTAGCAGTGTCACATGTGAAGGGACGTTAATTAATCAAACACGTTAGTAGTGGTTAAGATTCAAAATATTGATTAATGAAACAACGTCGTTTAGTAACTTTAGTAGACAATGCTGTTATGTTCAACTGATCTAAGCCCCTTTCTTCTTCAGTTTGCGGAACGCCTGGTACCTAATTTACTCTCACTATCACCCAGTTCTTCAAAATCAATTAACCTAAATCTATTTGTGTTGCTTTGGGGTATTCTGAATTGGATCTCTATAAAGAAGATTCTCTCGTAAGGACGAAGCTTGGTGTGGTTCACGATTGCCACAATTCTCAAAACAACACTAAGATTGAAAGCTTTGCTCACTTCGCTATCGAAGAGCACAATAGATTGGGATTGATTCCTAGAGCTTTCACTTTGTTTTACTTTGTTCTTAAAATAAGAGTCTCAACCTGATAAATCTATCTTTTATCCGTCTTACGTCAGTATGTATTTTTAAACAAATGACTCATGAAATTGAGAAGTAAATAGAAGTGTTTATATTTTCCACGTGTGAACAAACTTTAACTGGACACTATTTGTTTTAAAGTTGTGTTAAAAAACTTAATGTAATTTGAAAAAGTGCCTACTTTCTTTAACATGTCACGTCTTTTGCCCCTATTGAAAATTGTTGTTGTCATTCCCAAGCTCAAAGTTTGAAGTTGCTTCTCAACTATAGATATATTAATAATCTAAACTGCTTTAAATATTGCCACTTGGTATGAAGTAGCTAGTGGTTTAGGTAAAAACAATAATCAAGGTCTATCCATGACCACTTCATATATGTAAATACATGTGATCACTTGAACGAAACATACTTCTTGAACATATCTTATGAAAGTGCATGCTTTGTTTCCAAATTCTATCTCATTTCACAATTTTTTTATAGATATTGTATCCCTTTTTTTCAAATTTGATCTGAAAATTTTGTTAAGTTCAAGCTTAATCAAACTGAATACTTAAGCTCAAATCTGATCAAGTTAGGTTTGGCTCGTTAACTTCGATTTGATTTTGACTTTTTGTTGAAACTCTCAAAAGCTTAATGAGGGAAAATGGAAAAGTAGGGAAAAGCAAAACTGGAAAAGCATTACAACTATCATACCAAGTAATTGTTGGTAAATAATATATAAAGATTGTTCTTAGTTTCAGAGCACATAGTGTTTTATTTAGTCATCCCTTTTCCCCAACAAGTCCCTTTAATTAGTTCTTTAAAGTTCCAAAAGCCAAAACCTATGAATATGTTCAAACAAGATACCAAAAATTACAAATTAGTAGTAATCCGTTTGTATAAGTAGGAAGGCAACTGAGGAGTGGCAACTACTTATAACGGGTTCTTCATGTAAGTGACCAAGCTAGGACTTTTTGATGTGTCATTTTCCTTTGCCTTCACACCATCAGGAGGTGTACAACTGAAATGGTGTAGTAGATGTCCTTACATGGATGTCACCAAGTTGTGCACGGGGACACACCCTTCTGCTAGCACCACCACTCTCCTTACGAGCAAGTGTATGCTCTTCCATAATAGCTCTAGTTAGCTTGTCTCTACGAGCTCCTTACTTGGCAAATGCCTCCTCTAATGGGAACATCCAGTGCAGCCATGGAATGTGCTCTGCCAGAGCCAATGATGCACTATTACAATTGCCTTGAATTCCTGACCTTGCTTGTCCATTACTCTCTTTGAGTATCACTTCTAAAATCCAATCTTGTTATGCTATTGAACGCTACTGCTTCCAAGCACTTCTTCACCAATACACTCTTCCTAAGGTTTTGTACATAAGCATTGAGTTTTAGAAGCATATTCATCTTGTTGAATCCATATAAATCATGAAATACCCATCATATATAATACTTTACATCACTAAAATGTAAACTATTAATCAACATCATATGGTTAGTAAATAGAAATTAATACCAAAAAAATTAACAATAATTAATCATCAGATTAAGAAGATTCTAAACCAAATTATATAAAGTAATTAGGACATACCTAATAAAGAAAGAAAAAAGCCTTCGTTTTGGAAATTTGACAATACAAAGATTGGTGCAATCATTGAAAATGGATTCAACCATGGCAATGACCTCATCATCTCTTATAGGTCTTAAGGGCTCAAGTCTCTTTGGAGTAAAAAGCCTAAGAGTACACACCTTCCTCACCTTCACATAGTGAGGTCTATAATCAACCCATATAAGGTCCTGACCATCTTTGCTAAACTTCACCGCCGATCTACTCCTGTGCCTGTCAGCCAACTGTTGATCATGTTCCCTTCAACACTTCCTTGGCTAACTCTATGTTTGAAACTATCATGTTTAGGGTCAAATTGAACCAAAATGACAATATCTACCATTAAACCTTTGGCTGTAGGGAAATGACTAGAACGAAGAAGACGATAATGAAGATAGCAAAATGAGTTTTTCTATGTTTGGAGTTGTTTTTCATATTGCTGAAGCACTTTGCAAACTGAAAAAGAAAGGGGGTTAGGTCATTAAAAAAAACAACGTCATCTACTAAAGTCACTAAATAATGTCATTTAATTAATTAGAGTTTTGAATCTTAACCACTATTGATTTGTCTGATTAATTTAACATCCCTTCACACATAGCACTACCACCTCAACAAACATGCTAACGTCGAGCTAGGAAAAAAATTGAAAGTGTAGGCATTTTATTGCTACTGTTTAAAGTTTAGCCTATAATTAAAAAATTGATGAAGTTTGAGTTTTTTTAATTAACCCCATAAAATTATAATGAAAAAACAAAGTTCGTAAAGGAAAGGGAGAAGTTTAAGCAAGACTATTGGTGTATACACTCATTTTAAATTATTATTAAACATGTCTATAAATATGTAATTTGGTATAATTTTTAATATGATTTTCCTAGAAAATTAAGGTCATGTATGAAAAATGTGCTCATAGAGTTACAGTATCTTGTAGGACATAATAAGTTCACATTTATAGTCATAAGTAAGCCTTAAGGATGTAAATAATGAGTAGCGCTATCACTTGAATTCATAAAAGATATTTGCATATGACTGCCATATAACATGATAAAATGAAGTCTCAAACTCTAAAAGGACAAAATACGACATGTCAACATAAAGTCTCAACCTAAAATACTAACATACAATTTGTAAAAATTCAATTGTAACGATAGAAAGTGCATATACAAAGTTTACAAATTTAACAATTATATATGGGGTAGGTGATCTAATCAATTTGTACATTTGATGTTTAAAAGCTCATCACAAATCCACAATTATTCTTATGTCTTACATTTGGTCTACATTTTATTTTCATCACTTTCATCCTTAATCTTCTCGATTGATTATCAATTGTATTTTATAAATTGGAAGGCTGATTTTCAATTTTTGTTAATGGGATTAGAGGAATGGAATGGTTGGGGTTGACTAATATTTAAAAAATTAGAGTAGGAATCAGGAATATAGCCCAATTTGATCCAAAGTCAATAAATCAAATCCAAGTTGACTGTGCTCAAGTTTAAAAGGGTTAATTTGGCTAAAATAACTCGAATTTAGTTTAAGAAAAATAATGTTAATTCTATTTAAACTTGAGAAAAATGATGTCAATATGTTTATTTGCTTGAAAAAATAGACCAAAATAACATTATTTTGTTTAGTTTTAACAGTATAATATCCTTTTGGTCTTAAATAGACCGAGTTTTGGATTGTTTGAGCTTGATTAGGCCAAACTTAGGATGTTTGATCTAAGCTTAAGTTGGGTTTTGGACTAGATTTAAGTCGAGAAAATATTTCAAATCAAGCATGGCCCAAACCATTGTCATCTAAAGATTGGATAGCTTAAATAATTGAGTCAAAATGATATTCTAATTTTGATACTCAAAATTTTCAATATATCTTTCTCTCATATGTCGGTAATAAAAATATATTTATAAAGAACATGAAACAATAAAATATTTTATGATATATGAAAACCATTGAAATAAGCTTAACAACTATACTTAAATTTTGTTAGAATTTTCCTAACATTTTAAATAGTCTTCTTGATGTAGTCAAATATTGATCAATATCATAAATGGTCACCAAATATCAATGAAAAGGTAAAATTTTTGTTTATTCTAATTAATTTTTGGGAATTTTGCTTTCTTAGGCGTGACAATTCCTTATGTGCTCTAAATTATGCATACATATAAAATGATTGAATATTCAATAATACATTAAACAAAAAATATTTTACCTTGAAATATGTTTACTCACTTAATTATCCTAGTTATACTTTATATTCTTGATAAGCGTAAGAAGTGAGCATTATTTTTTTAGTGGTAGTATAAATCACATGTATGTTTGTTATAACTGAGTCATTCGAAAACATAAATTTGATAGTTATATTGGTATTTGGTGTTGTAGTTGTTAGTTCCCCTATCTTTCCTCTCCTTTTTGTAGGTTATGAAGAACAATTTTTAATATTTTAACTTCCAATTCTAATTAAAAAAAGTTTTAAATTTCCTTATTTTCCTCTAAATTAACATCTCAACATTAAAAATTCATAATTATAAATGCATAATTAAAGATATAAAATTAGAGATGCATAATGCACTTGTCTTGATATAATAAGGTTTTTTAAAGGTTAATATGATTTTATATATTTTTTCTTATGATCAAGCTCCTGATAGTGTTGACACCTCATTGCAACTCCTTTCTCACTTAGTTTGTGAGGATTCCTCAGCTCTTTATCCTCATTCCTTTTTCTTGCCCTCTTTAGCATACTTGGCATTTTCTTTACAAATAAAAGGGAGAAATATTAAAGGTATGAAAACTTGGGCCACAAGTTTGACCCCTTAGCCAGCTCATTGACCATTGATAAATCTTTGTATAATACTCTTTCTTGTGTAAATAGCTCATATTATAGCAGCTCAGACTACTTGCCTACAGATATTGTCTGCTTTGGGCTGTCCCTCAGGCCAAACCTCTCACGATTTTTCTCTTTCCACCCTTAGGAAAATGTGTCTTAGGGGGAGAGATATCCATACCCTTATAAGGCATACGTGGTTCTCCTCTTCAACCGATGTGGAATCTCACACTCTCCACCCCCCAAGACCCAATCCTCTTTAGGGCCCAACCTAGCTGACACAACAGTTTGGGTACTAATTTTGATACCATTTATAACAACCCAGACCACTCCTCTCTAACTGATGTGGAATCTCATACATATAATCATCAGTGTTCTCTTTATAAAAGTTGATATGTGTAATTGCATACTTTTATGGAATCCTTACTAATGGCCAAAAACAAACTTCTTATAAAATCTGACACTTATACATTGAAATCTTCATTGGATTTATTTAGACAACGTGTTAACTCAAATTGATTTGGCTCAAGTTTGATCCTTATTTGAAGGCAAATTTAATCACTTGACTTCTATATTTTCTCCCTTTTCTTATATATCTAAGTCATTTCATTATTGAATAAAAAAAATTTTAACTACTATTTTGATGATAATAAAATATAATTATAAGTAATAAGTTTATTATTTTGATGAGAAAGTAAAATGAGAACAAGATGTAGTTATAAACTTAACAAAATAGTTCATAAAGTTGATAAATCAAAGTTGAAGCTTATAATCAGCAAAGAGAAGATCAAGTTAAGAATTAAAAAAAAAACAAGGATCTTCAAAGTCATTTTACCTTTTATTTTATTAATTATGAACTCATTTTATTAATTTGGTAACCTTAAAGGCTCACCATACATAAATATTTCATTTGCTTCATTTCATAAGTCTTTTTCATTCAACAAGAGGCGTTAAACTTTTTGTTTTTAAAGAAAAGTATTTTAATCTTTCAAATGCTCTTTAGGGAAAACTTTTGAAAGTATTTAAATCGTAATTGCTTTTAAAAATTTGAGTTTGAGCTTTTGAAGTTATCAAAATTGATGCACTGAGAGTTTATAATAACATTGATTAATATATTAGTCGACTTATGTGTCACATTGGTCGACCATTATCCTTATTAGTAAACCAATGTATCAATGACTATTTAATATATGCATTCAATACATATTATATGTTATATAAATTGACCAGTACTCTACAATTATTCATTGTAAAATCCTATAAATACATGTTTTATCATTGCTTCTTACATCAATAGTCAATTTGGTGTCTTTACAAACATTTCAAAATGCATTTTAATCATTAAAGCATAATTATATCCTATTTATATTGGTAAAAAACTTTGGAGTTATCAAATGATAAAGTGAGATATTTTAAGTTATAAGCTTTGGTTAGGGTATTATATTATTATACTTGGGGTGTTTTAAGCGACAATGAGATACTTTTTCACTTTAAAAGAAGATTGTAAAATGATTCCTCTTTACCAAAAAATATTATACATAAGTTATTCTTTGCCTTGAAAAATATTTATTATATAATTTGAAAAAGAGCTTTAGGAGTAGACTTGGGAAAAGCTTTTCCGTCAAATCACTATAAATCTATTATTAAAAAAATTTCTTTATTCTTATATATATACATTGATTGTTGTTAAATTAAGTTCATTATTTAGAAAATTTCGTTAAATTTTGTAAACATCTAATTCAACCCCTCTTAGGTACCATTAAAGACTAACAAATGGGATGAGAGTGGGTTTATTAGGCTAGCATTCCAAATAAAATCATATAAAAAAGATCATATTGACATATTTAGGATTCTCATCATCATCCTTCAACCAAGAGAGACAAAACATTAGTAGAGCTGCCTTCTTTAATGGAAATGACTACCTATATTGGAAAACTAGAATGAGATTCTTTTAATGATCAAAAGTGTTGATCTATAGAAAATAGTTTCACAAGGTCATTTTATACATACAAAAATTGTAGATAATAAATTGTCCCAAAATTAAAGAAAGAATGGGAACCTCAAGATAAGAGATTAATTTCCTTAAATATTATGGTTATAGATATCTTATTTTATGCATTAGAAAGAAATGAATTCAATAGTCTCTATGTATATAATAAGTTATAAAATTTTAAATAAATTACAAATTATACATGAGGACATAAATCAAGTTAAGAAGAGTAAATTTAGCAAGTTAACCCACCATGATGAATTGTTTCAAATGATTCATGATGAAAGTATATCTAGCATGTACATTAGATTGATTGATATTATTAATGCTCTTAGAAAGTCTTGGAAAGACCTATACTAATGTTAAAATAGTAAGAAAGTTGCTTAGGTCACTTTTGAATACATAAGAAGCTAAAGAGACGATCATAAAAGAAGCTAAATATCCAATAACATTATCATTAGAAGAGCTTACTAGATCTCCCCTTATGTACGAAATGAGGCTCCAAGAAACACAAGAAAAAACAAAACTTCTATATAGATCCATTAAGGTTGGAGACCAAAGCTACTCAATAGAGTTCCTTGTACATCTCATTATGCACATTAGACCTTTATCAACTGTGTCTTCATTTGATGATGTTCTACACCTATTTGGAAGACAAGTTCCACGACTAACTGGTCTTGATGATCTTGATCTTCCAGAACCTAACCTATCTGTTAAACCTCCTACCCTTACAATAATTGAACCAGATGTCATATCTTCAGATGTATATACTACAACTGTTGGTTTTGAAGTCGTACAACAAAAGCCTGATGAAGATATTAAAGAGAAAGTTGATTATTTGTGTGCTTCATGGGTGACTTGCATAAAGAAGTAGAGGATATTCGACAAGATATCAAGTCACTTCGTATTGAGATGAGAGAAATATTTTCTAAAGTTTTGAAGCATCTTCGCCCATAATCTTTTTGATCAATAACAAATAGGGGGAGAAAGGAGAAAAAGAAGAAGAAATGAAAAAAATAGGGGGAGAACAGAACAAGATAAGAAAAGAAAAACAGAACAGAAGAAGAAAGATAAGAAAATGACTTTTCTATGATTATTTGTTATCATAAAAAAGGGGGAGATTGCTAAGTCAAAATGATTTTACGTTTAATTTTGATGAAAATCAAATAATGATGAAGAAGAAAATGAGACAGAAGTGAAATGAGACGCAAAGACAGAAATGAGACAGAAGAAAATGAGACAAAAGACAAAAATGAGATTGAAGCAGATAAAAATGAGACAGAAGCAAAATGAGACGAAAGCAGATAAAAATGAGACGGAAGACAAAAATGAGAAGAAAGTAAAATGAGATGCAAAGCAGAAGACAAAAATGAGACGAAAGCAAAATAAGATGATAAAAATAAGACGAAGCGAAGATGAAAATGAGACAAAAGAATCGAAGACGAAGAACCAAATCAGTTTGAGTTAGTTATAGAACTCAACTGAATAACCGTTTCTTTAAAGATCAAAAGATAAGAAGAAAGAAGTAGTTATCAAGAATCAGTTGAAGACAAAGACTATAAATATGAGTCGTAGTCAAAGACTGAAAAAGTTAGTGATTTTTAAAAAGCTAAATAATGTATTTGTGCGAAATACGAGAGCTATATTTGTTGTAACAAAGCTCGCAATATCTTTTTGTAACAAAGAAGAAAAGCTGAGAGCCTGAAGAGGCTAAGTGAGAAAAATAATATTTGTTGTAAGAGACCTGAAGAGGCTTGGTGAAAAGAATACTTGTACTTCTGTTAAGTATAGTGAAATCTCATAAGGGATTTTAAGGACTGGACGTAACCCACGGTTTGGAGTGAACCAGTATAAAATTGTTGTGTCAATTCTCACTCTTAACTCTTGTTTCTATTGTTGATATAAATACTTCATAATATTGTTTGTCAATCGTTTTGAGAAAAAAAATTTTTAAAAGGGGGATTGTACTAAAAATTCAAATACACAATTCAACCCCCCTTTCTTGTGCATTTTATACTAACCTGTGATTCACTTCACTTATGTAGGTAACGGAAAGGCACAAAACACGTGAGTGTGCTTGGTGATAAAGTTGCTTAACAGTGAGTGCATTTTAAATGTATTTTATGAAAATGATTTATGTTCTATCGTAAAGTGAATATGGATTATGAGTTTTATGTGCATGATGCATTATAAGTGAACATTGCTAGTATAATTTTATGTTTTTAGCAATATATAAATTGAAGTTTGAAAGTTAAATCTTATATAATTTGAGTTTATGTTGAGATGGTGTTATTGGTCAATAAAAGGAAATGGTTTTTTTAGCCTATAGTATACTAATATGTTATATATATATATATATTATTATATTGAAGTATAACGATTAACCTAGTATGGGTAAGCGATCTAGAACCGGCTTTGTAACTACTAGTATATAGTAGTTAATGTAGTATGGGTAAGCGATACAGAACCAACTTCGTAACTACCAGTGGTTAACCAGTTAGGGGTAAGCGATATAAAACCAGCTTCGTAACTACCGATATATAGCGATTATCCTAGCATGGTAAGCTATGTAGAACCAGCTTCGTAACTAGTAGATAACCGGTTGAGGGTAAACGATGCGAAAACTGTTAGGACCCGATCCGAAAATCGAATCCCAACCGGACAAGAGGGAACGAACGAAAGCCCAATCGAAAGAAAAGAACATAAGGCGGAAGCAAAATCATAAGCGAAAGCGAAGAATGGTATTTACAACACGAAGGCAAATCCAATCTTAAAGCGAAAGAATCAGAAGCAATTCAAAACGAAGCAAACATCGGATAAAATCGAATCGAAACCAATTTCCGACATTCGTGAACAAATATTTTAGGAAAAGCTGAACCCGACATCCGAACACAATTATCGAAGAAAACGTTTGCGTTGGAAACCCTAAGACTGTTGGGTCCCAGACGCTCCACAATCGGTATTGTCCGCTTTGGTATTTTCTGGGAATCGACCCCTCAACCTAACGGTTTCATCCGTTGGTATTTTCTGGGAATCGAGCCCTCAATCTCACGGTTTTGTAGCGTTTAAACGCTCGCCTCTTACCATTGAGGTACCGATCGATAATCTCCTAAAAAATTTAAACAACACCTCAACTTGTAAACATCATAACTTTTGATTCAGAACTCCAAATTTGACAAACTTGGTGTCCACGGAAAGGTAAAGAACCCTCTACAACTTTTATGAAGGCATTAAAAATCAGATCGACCTCCAAATGGGTCAAAAACTCCACACAAAGTGACTGGTCGATCAGTTTCACACTAAACAGTATCAGAACTTCTAAAAATCATAACTTTCTACTCCCTTGTCCAATATTTTCATGCTTTATATCAATGGAAAGATAAAAACAAGTTCTACAATGTTCATGAAGGACTCCAAAGCAAATTCAACCTCTAGCTAAGTTAATTTTCATTCGAAGTTTCTGCCCTGATAGCCATCACCTAAGCAATATCCAAATTTCACATTATCATATCTTTCAACCTCCACAACCAAAAATCGCATATCATACATCA
>JANIHY010000006.1:58805501-58838328 GCA_027479065.1 Erythroxylum brevipes | reverse complement strand
AAGTCCAATTCTTAGGGTCTAACAATCCAATTCTTATTCTAATTTCTCCCGATTCGCAATGACTATGATTATTAAATCCTAGAATCATAACTCAAATTATCTCACGCCAGTTGTCAATCAATTTCGGAATCGGAATTTGATTTATCAGTCACTAAGCTATTTTTCGGTCCAGACCCATATCTCTAAAAATTCTAGAAAAATTCCTATAAATCCTCAAAAATAGGAAACATATAATTCAACACTCCAAATTCATAATTCAAATCCCTAAAACTCAATTTGACAGTCCAATTCACTAATCGAAGCATAATTAACCTTAAAATCACAAAATCTCCAATTTTCACATTTAGGTCGGAAATCTGTCACACATGCATGTACATACATATGCTAATGCAGTAATAAACATTTATCAATAATTATAGAGGCTAAAAATATGTACAAATCAATCATATGCACACATTCAATTCTACTCATCCGTATTACCGATATGCCCATCACATCGGTAGATGGTGGTATGATACACGTCCATCATTCAATACTTCTCAGTCTTATTATTATTAACCTATGATGGATGCATTATCCTCTTATGATATGGGATGCAAAGGTCATTCGATTGATGACTTAAAAGGTAAACTTTGAGTTGTTCTACTTATGAAATTATAAGTTATTTGGTAGAAACAATAGTGAATTGGGTTATTTATGAATGTTCATTCGTATGTGATGGTTGGACAAAGAAGAGACAAGAGCGTATTATTAAATTTTTGGTTTATTCTACAAATGGCTATATGTTTTTGAAATTTATTAATGCATTTGGTCTTATTAGAAATATTGAGACTTTGTTTGTGATATTTGATGAAGTTGTGAATGAAGGAAGGCCAGAAAATATTGTTCAGTTTATTACTGACAATAATTTCGCTTATAAAGCGGCAGGAAAAAGGTTGTAGAATAAGTATAATTCTTTTTTTTTTACTCCTTGTGTTACACATTGCATTAACCTAATGTTGGAGAATATAGGTATCCTCGATATTTTCCTGTTATTGATGAGACTATGCAGAAAGCTAAAAAAGTGATCAAGTTAATCTATAATCGTGCATGGGTATTGAATTTAATGACAAAGGAACTTAGCAATGATAGGAATTTGTGTTCTCTTACTGTGACAAGATTTGCAAAAAATCTCTTATCACTTCAGTCTTTTGTTACGATAAAGAAAGAGTTAAGAAAATATTTACAAGTAATAAGTGGATTGCATTTCAACATGTTACTTCTAATGTTGGAGTGGAGGTTTGTAAAATTACATTGGAAGATAAAGAATTTTAATTTCAATGTCATTTTGTTATCCGAGTTTGTGAGCTTTTAATAAGGGTGTTTCGTTTGGCTGATAGTGAAAAAAAACCAATAATGAGTTATTTTTTTGATGCCATAAAGAAAGCGACGAAAGCAATCAAGGCCAATCTGAACACATAGACCTTCTTTGTATACAATATATCTTTCAATCATTAATGGAGGAAGGGAAAGATAACTTTCTTCTTCAATATTTGCAGCTGGGGTGTCTTTGAATCCTAGTATCTATTTTAAACTAAATCTTACTAAGCAAGTTGAAGTTAATAGATGAACTCTTTTAACTATTACAACAATTATTAGCATTGACGCGATACAAGATCTCTTAAATTCACAAATGGAACTTTATAAGTTGTCTTATGATGATTTTGGAATGTCGATTGCTATTTGACAAAGAAGAAAACTTTCTTTAGGTATTAGTTGTTTCCTTTTTTTTATTTGTTGAAATTAATTATCACTTTATTTTGTTTATAACATTACTTTTGTTATCTTATGACTTACAGTTTCTTGGTGTGTTCAAGTCGGAAATGATGCTTCAGAATTGAAAAAGAATTTTATTCTAACTTCCATCCTTTGGCATACTAATTGAAATCAATATTCAATAATGAAATACAATATTCATGAATAGATTTCAACCAATTCAAAATATTAGTTAATAATATTTAATAATCAAGATTATAATACTCTTAAAGAAATCATTAAAAATCATTAACCCTTCCCCATACTTAAATTTGTACATTGTCCTCAATGTACACAATATAAGCATTTAAAAATAAGTGAGAGGGTTAAATTGGTAATTTCCTTAATAAGATGATTTTTAATTTATGATCCATCTAATAGTAAACTACATCCTTGCAAAATATAAAGAAAAAGGGATAAAAATATATAAAAAAATAAAAAAACATAAACATAAACATAAACATAAAATAACATAAAATAAAATATATTCTAATTGTTGGGTTGCCTCCGATGTAGCACTTGTTTATCGTCGATAGCTCAATATATCGTGCACTTTTACCCTCATCTTGGATTTACAATTAGTGATTTGCTTCCACTCATTTCTCTATATAAGTGTTTTGTAGCCTATAAGTAAGCCACCTATTGTAAGATAGTAATAAGAGCATAATTTATCAAATTAATAAATCCAATCACCTGCATTAATGGCCTTTTCAATGACTAGCTATTAATAAAATAAAGGATAATAAAACTCCTTGAATCTTCGGTTGACACAAGCAATTTGTCTTGGAGGAAGTAGGAACCCTTAAGTAACTACCAATGTCTTATCAGTAGTTTCTTTATTTGATTCCTCCACTAGTTCTTTCTCAACCACCTCTATCCACATTTTTTCTACTTCTTCCTAGAGAAAGGTTTCTGGCTCATCTTCTTTAATTACCTCCTACCACTTTTCTACTTCCTCTTCTTAGATGGAGATTTCTTTGTCTTCTTCTTTCGGAAACTCTTCTTAAAATGTCACTCCATTCATGAAGCCAGCCCTTATCTGTTCTTCGCTATCAAATTCTCATCAGTTAGCTTTCACTTTTGTAAGGAGTTCCATTAATTTGTCTGAAATACTCTTTTCCTTTTCTTCTTCTTCTGGGAGCTCATTTTCACTACTAAAGGTAATTGTCATTCCACATTCTATAGGACCTATTTTAATAGAAATAGACAAACTCTCTTGCATCTTGTCAGCTATTATTCCTGCCAGCTGGTCAATCTGAATCATCATATTTTGCATACGACCCTTTATTTCTTAATGCCTCATGATTGATTCTTGAATAAAATCGACCATTATATCTTCCAAAGTTAGCTCTTTAACTTGAGGCACTTTTTGTATTGCAAATATTCATCTAGAGCATAATCATTTCATCCATAAGTGTAAGAGTTGCTTTATACTAAATTGTAGTTGTTCTCATATGGTGGACCTTGAGATTGATTAACGTATATGCCTAATTGCTCCCATATATAAGTTGGTGTCTCAAATTTATAATTGTAATAAGTACTCCCACAAATGTCGCAAGATAACATAGACATCGGTTAAGCCTCTCAAAACATATGGAGAAACCTCCCTCTCCCATATGGTGATGTTACAGCTTGCGAAGACATATTCTAACTTCCATAAAAGTACTGTCTACTCCATCTATTCATTGTGAGTTGTGGCTATAAAGTTAAATCTCAGTTCCTAAAATAAACCACCAACACACTATAAATGTAGAGAAGTTCAAAAATAATTAAGTGAACAAGCCAGAAATATAATAAGATATAATAACATATAATAAAAATAAAATAAAACAAAATAAAATAGATATAAAAGATAATGACTAGAGTAATAGCATTTAAGTGTTTCTAATATCAAAGTTCCCGACATTGGTAAAAACTTGATTGACTTATTTTAAGCTTGTCAATTATGAATTATCCACAACTGGACCATATAACTATAGTTAGTGTCGTAAGTACGAGTTGATCCCATGAAGACGATTAATACTAGTAATTATTATTATCCTATTATCTAATCTACAAATTTGATTTGATTTTTAATTAAAAAAATAAAACTTAAGCAAATAAAATAAAATAGGCAGCAATAATCAACAAAGAAAGAAGAAATCACTTAGAAACTTATCTATATCAAAAATTAGTGTCTAGGCTATGAATCCCCGTAAATTCCTTAACTAGTTGATCTTATATTATGTAATTATTTTATTGACTATTGGACTACGAAAATTCCTATAGTATACTAATAGCTCTCTCAATTCTAATAACAACTAATCATAAGGTTATCAACTGAATTACTTAGGTTAAATTTTATATGATTGCTTTACCAAATTGTGAATTCTGCTATTAAGTTTGACCCTAATCTAGAAGATTTATGTCATCCTATCTCTAAGGTTGGAATCAACTCCTTCCAATTATAGTAGAACTATTCATTTAAGGATTTCTTAATCCCTGTGTCATGAAATCAAATTATGAACTAATATTTAGGATCTATTAGAACATATTTTAAACATGCAATTGAATCACAATAAATTAGTCAAAACAATTACTTTAAATAAAAGAATTGAAACATTTTATAGCATAAACATAGGGTTCATCTTACCTAGACACTAAAGAAATTTAGTTACATATGAGAGGAAACAAAATCAAACCTAAACAGAAAAAATAGAAAATAAAGGGTTAATAATTCTAGATGTCCCTTTTATCTCCTATCGAATATTCTTTATAAGGTAGAGGTTTGATCTTATATTCTCTTGGATCTTCAATGATTTCTTCATGTTTTTCACTTCTCTAGATCAAAATTGCCCCTTGAGTTGCCTCTTAAAGTCTCTAAATGACTCTAAATGTTTGGTCTTCTAGTTTGCCTTTGAACTCTTCTTTTTATAGTAATTTTTAGGGTTCTCGGTGATACACGGTCTGAATATTGTCATGTATTAGTCCGTGTATAACCCAAAATGCCCATAATTCGCCATTCTGCATGGCCTAAGAGAAGTGCACAAGTTGATGCACAATTGTGTATCCCTTCTTTGCTTCAAATCTTTGTTTTATACCTTTTTTCATGTTAATTCTTCTTCGTTTAATTTGTGGAGGCAATTATAATTTATAAACACACTTGGAGCAAATTAAGTATCAAATATACAATAAAAGTATAAAATATCAACCCAAAATACGTCAAATATGGGGTATAAATATGGTTAAACATGCATCTATCAATACTCATATATACAAGCCACAATAGTAGCATGCCTCCTTATAACCCATATAACTCTTCATTAACATCTTAATCTAGTTTAAAAGATTATCAATTTGTGTTTCCAGATCTAAAAGTGCATCATTGTAATGTCAACCCTAAAGATGCAACATGAAAGAGAACTAAATTATACACAAACATAAGAACTAAAAATAAAACTAGAATTAATAAAACACAAATTGAATAATTCTCAAAAAATGATGCCAAAAACTTAATTAATTAAATCTAAAATTGTACAAAGTCAATTATATCAAGTTATTAAAACCAAAGTAAATCCAATGTGTTGATCCTACCAAAGCTATCTTACTATGTATATTAATCCTAGCTAAACGAAAACATTAAAATAAACAAGATTTAAGAATATAAATAAATTGATAAACTAATGCAAACAAGATAATTGAACTAGTGTAACAAAATGAAGAAGACAAACATTAGGGCTTCAAGATTCACTTATGTAGAATTTCAATTATTAAGCATTGAAATAACAATTAATCTAAAATATGTATTCCTATAATCGAGGCACACAAGTATACTAGGCAACTAACACCTATTGATGGTACAACTCAACCAAATCAAATTCCTTAAGTATAGTTAATATATTTGTTTACCTCTAAAGCTTAGGATACTAACGTTCTCTAGTGCTAAAGTTTTTATCCTTCTAGTGCATAAATTATATTTCACCTATTGATCCTTCATTCAATCCCTATGATTGAATCTATAGTAATTAAGTATAAATCCAAGATTAAGAACAAAGAGAATAACAACAATCAAACAGATATCAAATAATTTATTAACAATCAAAAGATCCATCATAAAATATATCCCTAACCCTAGCCAGAGATTCAATTATTAAACATAAAAATAAAATTAAAACAAAAAAAATCTTAACATAAAAGAAAGATGAGAAAGAAAGAACTAGAAAATTTGTCGTGGACTCTTCCATATCTTTCTCTAAGTCTGTCCTTGATGCAAATAATCCTTAAAACTACAAAATTATTTTGATGAAGGAGGTTATCGCAAGCCTTTAAAGTCCCTTATAAAGACCAGTAGTGAAAGTAATTTATAGGCTAAGATTATATAAAAGAATTTTAAGGCAATTAAACTTATAATATCATACATCCTCGAAGTGTTTGTTATAAGAACTGGTGTATAATACTTCAAGACCAATGGATCTTATCCTAGAAGTTTGTGGGTGTAGTTCATGATGATTCCAATGCAAATTTTGCTTCATGTCTGAGCTGTTTTTGTTTTAAGTCTTCTATAAATTTGTGTGTCTTGAGTTTTCTGTACAATGCCTCTAGAATTACCTTAGTCAGATAACTAAAATTATGCTCAAATCTGTGATTACTCCTTAAAATCATTAATTGCATAACAATGAACCAAACATAAGAGAATATCATATCATTAAATATAAAAAATGCTAGAGAAGTGCTAAATCATAGCAATCTTAGCACCTACAAACATGTAAAAAATGGTCATATTAGTTTCTCTACTAAATTCATTAACTAGATTGATGAATATGTCATAACCACAATGTTTAGTACTTTAGTGAATAGAGAACCAACAATAAATTTTAAAGGTGTAAAAGGGTTGAGACAAGGGGATCTCATATCCTTTAATCTCTCCACAATGTGATAGAACCCTTAATCAAGCTTATCGTAAAGAAAATTCGACAAAGTGGACACTTTATTTATCACTTGGAATGCAAGAAACTTAAAATATTTAACTTTTATTTTGAAGATGAACTTTTTCTGTTTTGTAACGCAAGCGCAACCTTAATTAAGCTCCTTATGGATTCTCTTCACATTTTCAGGAACATCTCAGGCTTATCATCAATAACCAAAAAACAATGATATCTTTGTTTCCATTAGTACTACTGAATTAGCAAAACAAATAGCTCAAATTGTAGAAGCAACAACCACCTCTAAGGTATCTTAGAATCCATAATACAACCACTAGAATCACTTATAAAGATTGGAAACCTTTACTAGATGTTCTAGGGAAATTGGAACAACTATCTTAGTTTTGCAGGCATACTATAAATAATTGTTTCAGTCCTAAGTAGCTATATAATGATTGAGAGACTACTTAAAAATTTCCTCTAGATTGGAAATAGAAATAACTCATCAAAAACCAATATTGAATTGATCGAATTATGCTTGCTAAAGGAAAATGGAAGATTGGGAATCAACTGACTTATAGCCATGAATAGGTTATTTCTCATGAAGATATAGAAGCCATTCACAAAAAGGATTTAATGGATACACATTGAATTCCTGAAAAGGAAAAGTTCCAGGAAATTCAGCCAAGGCAAATCTTGAAGTTGGGGGACTATCCTATATTAAGTAAATCATTAGGAATGGATTGAGATCCCGGTTTTGATTTAATAATTGACACCTTGAGACCCTTTTATACAAGTTTCGGAATTTAGTATCAATAATGGCTGGTCTCAAGAAACACACGAAAGTAGCAGCAATCATTAGAGAGAATACCTGAATCCCTCTCAATTCCAGAGGGCTCGTATCAATAATATGTAACTGTTGGTTTTTTTTTATGTGGAGAATAATCTCTCAATTTTTATTGAATAGAAACTTGTCTATTTATACAGTCTTTTTCTAACTAAAATTCAAAAATCAGATAATATCTAATCTAAATGAACATAAAATAAAATCTAATTTATTTGATGGCTATCTCAATAATATCTCTAATAATATCTTTGACTGTTTCAAAGTCACATATTCAACAATACTGCTGTATAAATTCAGGTCGAATGTTTAATGAAAAACAACTCCTTCCGGCCTTTTACGACTAGTGCTTAATTACCTTCTCAAGCCTACATATTGGTACCAGAGCTCCCTTTTTTTCTTTTTTTCTTAAGGGACCTACAAGCAAGCTACACAGCCATATCCAACCCTAAACAAATCACAAAACCTCGTAATCAATTTTTCATTGACTTAGAAACTCCATTCACTGCTCTTGCATCACCGGCATTAGATGGGACAAATTTTCAAGCATGGGCTGTTCGGATGCAAGCCTACCTTGAAGCAAACAATCTTTGGGAAGTTGTTGAAGAAGACTATGTGGTTCCTCCTTTACAAAAGAACCCAAAAATAGCACAACTGATCAAGAGCTAGTAAGAAAAGAAGTAGAGAAAGTCATCAGCCAAAGCAACTTTGTTTGCAGTTGTGTCCTCCACTATCTTCAACAGAATCATGACTCTGAAAACAGGCAAGGAAATCTGGGATTTTCTGAAGCAAAAGTATGAAGGCAACGAGAGAATTAAAGGAATGCAAGTGTTGAACTTAATTTGTGAGTTCCAAATGCAGAAGATGAAAGATTAAACCATTAAGGGCTCCTTGGCATTGCAAACAAAGTAAGACTTCTTGGTTCTGATCTTGATGATTCAGAATAGTTCAAAAAATTTTGGTCACAATTCCTGAAAAATTTGAAACTACCGTCTCTTCTCAGGAAAACACAAAGGATATGCCAAAAATTACTCTGGCAAAATTAGTAAGTGCTTTGCAGGCTCAAGAGCAAAGGAGGCTTATGAGGCAAGATGCATATGTGGAAGGTGCTCTTCAAGCTAAATCACAACACAATAATGATGGCAGGTACAAGAAGAATAAGTAAAATCACAAGTACAGTATTACGAGCGGCAACAAAAGAACAACCAATAGCGACAAAGATGTGACGTTTCCACCTTGTCTCTACTGCAAAAAGACCAATCATTAACAAAATAAATGTTGGTGGAAACCAAACACAAGATGTCACAAGTGTGGTCAACTGGGGCATATTGAAAGAATCTGCAAGTCTCGACAACTTGTAGGAGAAGCCAAGCAAGCTGAGATTCAACCTTAGGAGGAGCAACTCTTCACAGCATCATGCCTAGTCACTTGTAGCTCAACCGAAAATTGATTGATTGATTGTTGTTGTACAAAGCACATAACATATGATCATGAGCTTTTTAGAGAGCTTGACAAGACTACCTTATCTACAGTCAGAATTGGAAATGGAGACTACATTGAAATCAAAGGAAAAGGGACAGTAGAAATTTTTGGGCAGTCAAGTTTGAAATTAATTTATGATGTTCTATATGTGCCTGAAATTAATCAGAACTTATTGAGTGTTGGCCAGTTATTTGAGAGAGGTTTTAAGGTGATATTTGAAGGCAAAAGTTGCATAATTAAAGATACATCAGATCATGAAATTTTCCAAGTCAAAATGAAGAACAAAAACTTTGCTTTGGACCTTATGAGAGAAGAACAAGCTGATGTACACAAGGAAGAACCAACTACTGTCTTATGGCACAAAAGATTGGGGCATTTCCATCATGGTGCTCTAATGTGCATGAAAAAAAAACAATATTGTGGAAGATCTACCTGAAATTGAAGACAATCTTTCTGCGTATGTTGCTTGTCAATATGGAAAGCAAACGAGACTTCCTTTCCCTTTAAATAAAGCCTGGAGAGATTTACAAAAGCTTTAGCTACTTCAAATTAATATCATGGGTTGATTTGTGTTAAGTGTGCATGTGGATCATTAGAAAAGTCACGTGCATGTTTTATTTTAAGGAACCAAGCATGTGGGCCTAGTTTACAAGCCCAATTTGCCCATCTTAAGTTAGCCTACTATTTTTGATGCTTCCTTATCCTATTTTGACTAGGACTAGTCAATTTTAATTAGTTTTGAAGCCCAAACTTGTGTGGGATTTGTTTTTGGGCAGATTTGTTTCAAAAAAGCCTTTTTGATGTTTTGGGCCTTCTTTAGGATTTTTTTAGGTTATCCTTGTTAAGGTTTGTATTACACAAGGGTATTTAAACCTTTGTTTTATGCGTGAACACTAGATTAAATGTGAATAAAATTTGAAAACAGATTTTTTCTTGTTTTACCTTAAGGATTGATTCAACTTATCAAGTAAGTTCTAACTTGTGGCGTTAATTCAATTCCTATAATCTTTGTAATCATTGTAGCAATTCCTTACTATTTTGGGGGTGAAGGGTCTTGTTAACTTGATTGAATTTAGGTTTGGGAATAATCATTGAAACAGAGGCGATCTAAACATTGATTCTAGGTTGTTGCCGTATCAACAACCAAACAAGACATCATGCAAGCTGTAAGTCTTTTATCACGATATATGCACTGTTCTAGTGAAATTCATTTACAAGTCGTAGCAAAAAGAATTGTTAGATACATCAAAGGCAAAGTTGATTACGACTTAAAATTCTGTCAAGTTAAGGATTTTAACCTTAGAGGTTATTTTGATAGTGATTGGGCTGGACACATTGATGACATGAGGAGTACTTCTGGTTACTATTTTAGTTTTGATTCATCTATTTTTTCTTAGTGTTCTAAGAAGTAGGAAGTTATAGCCCAGTCCACAACAGAGGCTGAGTATGTTGTAGCTACTGCTGCTGCAAATCAAGCTCTTTGGATCAAACAAATCATGATAGATTTACATATGCAACAAAAGAATAACACAAAACTTTTTGTGGATAACCAAGCCGCAATTTCTATTGCCAATGATCCGGGGTTCCATGGAAAAACCAAACATTTCAAGCTCAAGCTTTATTTCCTAAGGGAAGTTCAAAGAGAAGGAGAAGTGTAACTAGTCTATTGTAGAATTGAAGACCGACCTGTTGATATATTCACCAAAGCACTAGCAAAATCTTGTTTTGAAGATTTAACGTTGAAGCTTGGAGTTTACAGCCCCAAAGCTAAGGAGGAGTGTTGAAAATATGTCTTTGAGTCAATCAAACTAGTTGTTACATAATTAGTGGCAAATTTTTTTCCTGATTTCATGAGATTGTTTCTTGTTTTTTATCATATATGTTATTCCTATTGTTGTATAAATTCAGGTATGATGTTTAATGAAAAACAACTCCTTCCAACCTTTTACGACTAGTGCTTAATTGCCTTCTTAAGCCTCCAGAGTTTCTTTCCTTATGGAAGTTTGTTCCAAAAATAAGCTTGGAAAAATAATGCCAACAACTTTATAATTCATAAACAAATCTACAAATATGAAAGTCCCCCCTTTTTTTTATATCTGTTACTATTTGAATTTTTGACGTGTTAAAACTAATCTACGTGAATCGATAAAATGAGGTGACATTTTATCTAGTCTATTATATTGCTTATTGGGTTCCCTTTTCCTATTTGTCTATATTTCCAACTAAATCAGGTGACATGAAATATTGTGCGACTTTGGTTCTTTTTGACATTTTGATCATCCTCGCTCGAGAAACAAACAATTCATCTATAAACTATAAATTTAGTCTCAAATTTATTGTGCCAAACTAATTTAAAATTTGCATCAACAATGAAAAAGTTAAAAAAGAGAAAGAAAAGGACATTCAATGTGAATGATATGCTCAAGGGAAAATCAAGAAAAGGACATTCAATCACTAGATACATCATTATTCTTTGAATCCATGCTTGGCATCTAGCCCTCCTCTCCATTATAAATAAAAAACTTGTATTGTCAAGGCGTAGGATGCTTTAATGTCCAAACATTGGCATCTTCACATATGCTCCTAACATTCTATACCCCAACCATTGCATGATCAAAGCAATGCACCATCTGTATGAGGCTTTAACTCTAGTCTTGGCATTTAGACAAACATTAAGTTTGATCTTGGATTGATCTTTTATTTCAAATCCATGATAATGAGCACACCAAGATTCCTGATCACATAGAAAAAGTTAGCAACATCAGCATAGAAGTGATACAAGGAGTTGATCATGGTGTAGTTCAACTTTCTGGACGAAATACGAAGATTACCTGCCACTATTCTGCCCACCCCCTGCCATGATCTGCTACTTCCTGAGCTAACTTCACAACCACAGAAAAAAAAAAAAGTTTCTCTTTAAATTTCATTTACCAAATTTAAATTATAAGACAAGACTACTTCAATTACAGGACTTGATAAAATAAAAGAAACCCATGTCGTAAATTAGGTTGTAATTAATTTGCACTTACTGGCAATAGTAAAACACTAGCACCTTATGAACGGTAATAAAGAGCCAATTTCATTGCCTTCGACCGCAATGGAAAAATAAAGGAAAGGAATGGAAACGCCAAGTCGTTTGTACCTTTATCACAGTTGGACGTGGAATTGAAGTCTCCGCACATGCACAACTGTCGTACACCGTCCGAGCCGTATCCACAATTGCCGCTGGTGGCCTCGCAAGCTCTACAAAACTCATCATTCCCTTGAACTGAGTACTTCACACGGATCCCATAAGACCACCCACTCGCCCCATCAACTCTCAATGGTGCGAGACCGTAAGCACTACTATACCCTTCACACTCCAATTTCGTTAGGTTTATGCTCTTGATGGCCCCAAACGACACTGCACAGCACTCCGGCGGACCCGATCTCAGCCAAGACGACCCTGCTCGCCGGTGACCGCCCAGCAAACTCCATGCCGGACAATCATAATACTCCTCGCATCCCATCCCCGATATGTTTCGACACGGAAGATGCTTCTGTGGGAAACCTTCAAAGAGTGGTGATTGAGGAGAGCAACCTATGAGCATGAACACGTTGTCTGCAGTGGGGTTGAAGTATGGCGACCGCCACTGCTCCACTGCGAAGCCGTTGCCTTTGCTGCCGAGGATAATGGTGTCGCATGTCGACAAGTGAGGTTCGTGGAGAGTGAGGGATTGATAAGCGTAGTCGATTTCCATCACCCTGTATGATCCTGAGCTGACATGAAACATGAGCACGTCGTTGATACAAAACATGATATCTCGAAACCCCGGGTGGCCGCAGCCGTACCGGAGAGAAAAAGGGTAGTCGAGGGTGATGTTGCCGCAATACGAACGGCAGGGATTGAGTTGGACGAGGTTGTTGGCTGAAGTTGGCAGAAACAGAGCTGAAAAAACATAGAGAGTTAGGAAGTAGGGTGAAGTACTCATGCTTAGTGAGTTCTTGAGACGATGCAGATCAAGAAATGAGAAAGAGAAGAAAATTATGTTAGTAGTGAAAAGAAGCAATGCTTCAGTGGAGATGCCTTGCTTGATGATTGAGTAAGAAATAGGAGTTAATTTTTCTCCTGGAGTTGGTGCGCTTTATTCACATGCAGTGTGGAGAATCTCTCTTTTTTTCCTTTCCTTTTCTTCTGAAGTTGGCGGTAGCCTTAGCTTTGCCTTTTTGGCAGGGGACAACTATGTTGCTTGGAATGATTTTGGTCTGCCTTTTCCTTGTGTAATATTGAAGTGACTTTTCTCAACTTGTCTATGACTATAATAGTGGATCTTCAATTGGAATTGGTTGCTTAAAACTTGTAAGTAATAAAGTCGATCGATCTCTAATAAACTCACTTGGTTGTATATATTTTCATGTTATTTGGATGAATTTTTGTTATTAAAAATGGTCTTTATGATTTTATTCGAATATTATTCGAATTATTGTACCTTATATTTAATTTGTATTTATAGGGACAAAAATTGTTGTATTTTAGTTTAACTATGATAAATTGATTTTTGAACAATTAATGCTACTTTATTTGTAATTTTTATTGTTGGTCCACCGCGGCTTAACCGAATCGGTTTCTAACGTCCTGTGACTATAGACTCAGTAAATAAGTATCCGAGTCGTTCCATGCAAAGAACGAAAAGGTAAGGAGATAATGGGTCGCCCTAACGACTACCCTTAGTAGGATAGAAAAAATCGCTAAGTTCACCATTCCAGTGCACTTGCATTGCAATCGAAGAAAGGCATTTCATAATCAAATTGATTATCGAATCCGGAATACCAATCTGAAAGAGAGTGTCAAGGATAAAGTTTCAAGAGAGCTGATCATAAGCTTTTTCTAAATCCACTTTGACTGCAATAAATCCTTTTTTTTCCGAATTGTCTTTTCATAGAGTGGAGCACTTCTTGTACGATGATGATATTGTCCATGATTTGACGCCATAGAACAAAGATGCATTAAGTTAGCACGACCAGAGCATCTAGATATGGTTTCAAGCGAGACACGATAGTTTTGTAATGACTTTGTACACTTCAGTACAAAGCACTATGGGCCTAAATTGCATTATAGACATGGGCTTGAGAGACTTAGGAATGAGTAACATGATGGTACGATTGAGTTGTATATCTCTTTTTTAAATAATAACCATACCGTCAATTATCTTATTAGAAACGTTATTCTCCGAGAAAAAGTTCTACTATATAAGCCAACCAGGAGGATAACTCCTGTTACGTTGCGAAAATTCAGTTCTTCAGCTGATATATTGTTATAAGAAAAAGATGATTCTAACGGAATATGGGTACAAGAACGAATTAAGTCAGAGGAAGGACACAATCTGTGAAAAGAGAGAGAAAGGAAAGAATCTATAGAGAGAGAAAAATTACAACCGTAGCACACACATAATCCAGACATGCCAATCAAACCACACGTAATCAGCTTATATTCAGCTAACACATTCCTCTGCATGACTTCCCATTCTATTACTCTAGACTCATTATTTAATTAAACGCTGCGCTGCACTCTCCGTCCTCTCCCGTTAATCGCCTGGCCTTCTTACTGTCATTCCGTCTTGGCTTTCTTCACTCGATAACATATATCTTGGATAGTTCAGTTCATATTTATCAGTCTGAGAAGTCTAATTTACTGTGCTAGCTTCCGAAAGTGAAGATAAATGGAGGTCACTGAAAAGCCCGAAGAGGCGGTTTCGCATGTAAGCTTCTCTTCCAAATCCCACTCATTTTTGCTCGAAATCCAGTTCCTTAATAACTCCGCATTTACCAAATAATTATTATTTGAGATCTGATTTTGCCTAAAATGCCAATAAACCCTAGCTGATGGAGAAATAGTTTTATAATTTTCTTGCGAATCTTATTGGTTATCGTAGTTAGGTAGTTCCACTTCGTTTATTTGCATTATATGAAACTTTTTTTTTTCCCTCTTGTGGAATATGATCAGATGAATCCTAAATTAGCTGGAACAGTTAACGGGGGTACGGCCACCGTGGTTGGTGTCTTTGCAGGCATGTTGTATGGCGGTAGCAAGGAGGCTGTTGCATCAGTTGTGAGTTTGGTCTCATAAAAATGACTGCTTTTCTTCTGTTTTATTTTTCTTTTTGGTTAAACCTGATGATTTCAGCATGCTGTTAATGATTATCACCTTGCTATTATAAGAATTATTGGGGACCAATATGAACTTGCATTCACATATATTTAGGCCAAGAGGTCACTCAGAGAAATTGATGTTTTAATGTTTAACAGCTTTAGGAAAACCATAAGAAGGAACATGTTCATTTGGCATAGTTGAAGAGGAGGAATGGAAATTTTATCATTTTTCTATGCTCTTTTAGCAGTTATTAGATGATAAGGGATCTACATGAACGGATTTTACGCAATATTTACATAAGTGAAATGAAAGGGCTGTTTGTTATTCTCTTTTGTATTACCGTTAAATGTTTTCTATGCCTTTGTCTGGAACTAGATGGATAAGGTGCTGTCATTTGCAGCAATTTGTTATGTTTCTGCATGCATATTAGGTTATGGACACTTTCTTGATGTTTGTCAGAGTAAGGATGCAGAAGTTATGTTGAAGCTTGGCAGCACTCCAGACAAGCGTGAGCAGTACAGATTAATGAGAGATGCAATGGAGAAAAGATTTATTCGAGTCACACGAGGTTCGATTGTTGGTGGAGTACGGCTTGGCATGTTCACTGCTGCATTTTATGGTCTGCAAAATTTTCTTGCTGAGCAACGGGGTGTGCATGATGTTTTCAATGTTGTCGGAGCCGGTTCAGCCACTGCTGCAACTTTTGGTTTGATCTGTAAAGGACCTTAACTTATATGTTGGCTTCTTTGATGTGCTTATTATTTACCTCATTGTGGAATTTGGTTATCTGACATTTCATATTTCTTTGAACCTTTTTTTCTTTCTATAATGAATCTAACCTACTTTTCTTAATTTGTTTTCTGGATGTTAGTGCCTGGGTCTTTGCGATGGCGCGCAAGGAATGTGCTGCTTGGATCAGCTTTAGGTGCTGCAGTTTGTTTCCCGCTTGGTACATGCTAACACCTCTTGTAAAGTATTTTAGGCGTCCGCTATATTATTTATAGGATTAACTCCATGAAGTGTGGTTGATTTTGGCGTAATGTCATGCAGGCTTGTTATGTAAGTTTCGAGCATCATGTTTTGACATGCAACAGTACCCTTTATGATTAGATGGGTACATAATGAAACGAGAAATTTAACTGTGGAGTTAAACACAGGAAAATAATATTTCTCACGGAAATGGTGTTTGTTACAACAGGTTGGCTTCACCTGAAGCTTGTAGAGAAAGCAAATGAAGGAAACGAAGCTCTTCATCCAGATTCAGCGAAGAGTGGTGTTGGTGCTGCAATTGAGAGGCTTGAAGAGCACTTGAGCAGATGAAGTCTTTAAGTTGTGGGGAAGCATAGCCCTTTGCTATTGAGTCTCCGTGGGATGAAAGAGAACAAAGTTGTAGAATGGTAGTGTTAAGTAGATCTGATCCATCGCTCAAGCCATCACATTTTATCTTCTTCCCTTGTGCTGGCCGCCAAAAGTTGAATAAATGCTCAAATATCCTGTGCATATCAGCAAAATTTTGGTTTTAAATTTATGTTTAGTAGTTATTTAATTACCATAAAGTTGCTAGAGTTTCAAGCATCGTAATTGCATTAAAATTATTTATAATTGCACAAAACAAATGGTTAATTGACAACCACTCTTGGCGATTATCTCTTAAAGCAGTAAAAGAACTAAGCAGGTCGAACCAGCTTGAAATGATCGTGTAGTTAGTTTTCTCAAAAATAAAAAATCGTGTAGTTTAACAGCTCTGGTTTTCCAGGGCACATTGTTCGCTGTGATGAGCCTCTCGTTTCTACCTCGCAGGCACCAAGATGTCGCCTAAAGATTGCGTTTCTGTGAAAGATTGATTGCTATTAATTTCTCAGTTCTGTATCAAGTCATCCTTCATTCAATTTGATAGAGCATAACAAAGGCTACATAATGGATAAGTGAGAGAATCAATTAACAAAACAATGCCAGAAATGACACTTTGTCAAAGAGACTAATGTTGATCTAGGATTTAACGAAATTACATGACAAAATTTTTTGAAGCATTAGAAAACTATAAAATTAATAGCTTTAATTCATCTCGTCGCCAAGCTTCAAATCGCGTTGAGATTTCCCACTCATCTTTCAGTTTAGTTTGCAGGGTCTCATTGCTGTATTCATATTTGTCAAAAAGCACAAGGAAACCATTGACCCTACTTCTCCTCCATATTGCAGGTACAATTTCTAGGTCACCGGACCTAAAATGGTTCTGGGAGCTCATATAACATGGATGTAATGATGCAAAAGGTATTAGTCTTCCTTGCCTGCAATTGAATGAAGGATTTGAGGTAAGAGACTTAACTTGGGTTAATTTGCAAGAAAAATATAGGACACAGGTCACTTAAGGACAGTAGTCACCATCATTCTGGTTTAGGGATGTGGTGTCCTTTGCCTTCTTTACCATCCTTTTTGATGCGTCAGCTGTCATCCCCATATAGAAGGTAAAAATTAAAAGGAAATTTAAACTTTCAAGTAAAATTAAATGAAATTATGCAGGATACTTGTTCGGTATCACATGAAAGAGTAAAGCAGATGACAACTACTCTAATCTGTTATAAAATACATGCGGTGCAATTAGGCTTACCCTTAAACTTCCTTTTCTTTTTAGCCCTCCTCCTCTTCCTTTCTGCCTGTGTAAGCTCGGTCTCTTCTTTGATGTCACCTTTCCCCAAAAAGATTTCCTCAGGAGCCAGCATAGCTGCATCTGAAACTGCCATAGGTGCAATCTGCTCATGGAAAACATCAAACATTTCAGCAAGTATTTAAAGTAAAGAAATCTCTAAAACTGAAAGGTATGAAAACCATGTTACCTCTTCCATAGCAAGTGCAGGGACATTTGTTTGTATAGACATTTCCTCAATAACCTGTTAAGATCAAGATAACATATTAGACTAAAAGAAGATGCTATACCATCCTTTAAAAAAAAAAACCGGAGTTTGGGAAGCTTACAGGTTTTGGAGCAAAGTGGAAGTGCGAAAGGGCATCCAACTTCAGACACAATTTTTTGAAAAGCATGCTGGCCTAGAAAAATAGTAACAACAAAGTCAAGCTGATCTTGTTAACCAAAGTACACAGGGAAGAAATATGGAAACCAAACAAACAACAATCTTTAACTTAGAAATTATCATCTATAGAAATTACCTCCTTTTTCTGCTTATCCGAGAAAGATAGTGGAGCAACTGCTGGATTTGTCTTTTGTACATATTCTTCCTGTGAATAATTACATGAGCTTGAAAAGTCAGAAAAGACAAGGGCATTGAATTTTCATATTCAGAGTGTGAAATTTTATTAAGTCAGAAATGATATAGAACATGTTATCAGGGCGTAAATGAATATGATGGCCATGAGAAATAACCTCGTAGACTTCAGCAAGACCCTTCTTACTCTTGTTCTCATCCTGAAAATTGCAATAAAAACAGTAATTATTAGCTTTCTAGACTAAGAGAAATGAAAACTGCCTTTTCTGCTATATAGCGTACCAACTCTTTCAACTCCCGTGGTGATTTCAAGGGCAAACTAGGAGCCTTTTCAATATCATCAAACCGCCCCTGGAAACATCATGGCAACACTGCAGTTCATTAGTTTGAGAGGAGACATAATGCATGGAAATAACATATTTAAAAGTGTCTTAACTTTTTGGGAATTTTTTCAATTTAGTGCTAAATTTTTTAATTTAGTGATTAACCTTTTAAAATTTGTACAAATCAGGTCAAAACGTTGTCTTTACTAATGTGGTTAATAAATAGACATTCACATGGCATTTGGTGTACACGTTGTCTTTACTAATGTGGTTAATAAATAGACACTCACATGGCATTTGGTGTATACACCACATCAGAAAAATTAACTTTTTAACCTAATTTATACAAATTTTAAAAGCTTAATCACTAAATTGAAAACTTTTAAAAAGTTTAGTATTAAATTGAAAAAAAATTAAAATATTAAGTATTGTTTAATTTGTTATCCCCTAATGCTTATCCACCAGAGTGAAATGATCAAACACGTAACAAACTATGAAGAAAAAGAAAATCGAAAGGCATGAGGTAGAAACGTTGTATAATTAAAATATTAAATGAATAGAAATCAAATCTTTGAATATTACTAGTTGCATTTAATATATTATCAAAGTTAGTGACAAAATTAGGCCTCTTTGTGTGTACATGAATTTCAACTTCTTTTCCTTCTTCATTCTTTATGTGTTGGGCATCAAAATCCATAACACAAGCAATTTCAAAAGTTTGTGACATGGGCATTGGCACATGGACATGCACGCAAGCATAATTTACACAAGTTACTATAGTTCTTTCATTATATTAACAATCTATTATATTTTCAATCTTGTGGTGCAAGACTCATTTATGAATGTCAACAAAAACAAATAGAAACTATAAGAAATACTTATTCTCTACTGTTTGTATCCTTGTTATTTATCATTTATACCTATGACATGCCAGACAAAGAGAACAATTTATAGTTACAAAGATCAAATGCTGGTTGGAAGAGAGAAAAATGAGGTAAAATGGGAAGGGAAGGGGATGGAAGGAGATAATGTAGGACATTAGCACTATAAGCTCAATTAGTGTCACAAGTCCATTGATCTCAAACAGACCATAACTACATAGCTTAGCCCCGAAAAGAAAGATCAGATGCATTGTTACCACAGTTTATGAGCATCATTTAGACATTAATAACCACCTAACGGCAGTCTTTTAACAACTGACATAAAGTCAAGAGTGATACATCAACATCATAGCAACATCTAGATATTTATTATAACATTAAACTTTACCTCCACAGCCCGATTCTTAATCATATCCTCAAGGGATGCAGTGACCTCATCTGTGATTACACGGGGAGGCCTTGCATTATGCTCAAAATCTAAATCAACTTCTAATGCACTATTCTTAGGCCTGCTGGCAGCAGTTACCTGTTGGCAAAGAAAAAAACATTATAAAGGGTTAATACCATAACTAAAGTCTGTATCCATCAAAATGCCAATTGTAATGAACATAACTTAAAAAGCAGTTATTGGAATAACACTACAGAAACGAAAAGTTACCTCTCCCTGCATGGTCCATGTTTTAGGCTCCAAATTTGCCTTCTCCATCTGCCCTATTTCAGATTGAAGCTTCTCAAGTTGCTTCTCATGCGTAGAAAGACCACCTCTCTTCTATACAAGAACAACAGTTCCTGATGTTATTTCTTTGAATATGCATGCAATTTGAGAAATGAATTTTCAACATCACAAGACAATAAAAATAGCAATTTTGCAAATCACTTCAATTTTTCAAATACAACATACTACCTTGGTGGCAGAGTCATCATCTTGTTCATCATCTGATTCTGAATATTCTCTAGACCGTTTTTTAGTGATTGATTTCCTTTTAGAACCGAAGAAATCTTCATATCTGATGTAAAAGAATGCATAAATGAGCCTCAAAATCGACCATATAAAGCAATTGGAAGAATTGCTGATTCTGCTACTGCTGTTTCCTACTGTATACTGATGACATGAACAGAAGGTAAAAAACCCAATTCTAACATCTATAAACTTATGTTTCAACAGTGAGGTAGGAATAAAATGAAACTAGACTAGCATTCTTTCATCAGATGAAGATGCAAAAAACTCAAGGACCTGGCATTTCCCAACGTGTCTGCATCCTCCTCTTCATCCTCACCATCATCAAAAGTGCCAAGCTGCATAATCACACTCAACATAAAGCCTCTTGTTTCCATTCTCAAGATCAAAGTTGAATATATAACTCTAGAATCAGAAAATTAACTGAAGTAGACATATAATGAGACCATAAATAAAAAGAAATATCTTTATTTACATTCATCACCTCATCATCTTCCACATCATCATCTTCTTGCTCTTTTTCTTCATCATCATCATCGTTGTCGTCGTCATCCTCATCTATGTGCTCACCTTTTTTCTTCTTCTTAGTATCTAATCCATATTCCCTAGCCTCATCATCCTTCAAATACTCTTCCAATTCCTTTATCTTCAAAAACTTATCCTCTATCCCATTTTCTCCACCTTGTTTCTCCTCTTCCTCCTCCTCTTCCTCCTCCTCCTCCTCATCATCATCATCAACATCATCATCATCATCAAAGCCATCCATATCAGCATCCTCCTCATCATCACCAACCTCCTCGACCCGTTTCGCTTCCTCCTCTTCCACACCCTTATTTTCTCCTTCCACAAGATTTTCATTCTTCTTCTTCAACGTCGTTTTTAATTCTTCTGGATTTCTCTCCCAATGCTTGACTTGACGGCGAAGGCTGGACAAGAGAGGCAGTTGAAGCAGGTCAATTTGTTGCCAAATTTGCTCGGCGTCGAACCCATCAACCAAAAGCTGATCAAACGGTGACTTAGGCACGTGGGGTTTGAGAGTGGAGAAGAGTTGCTGCGACGCAGTACGCGCCGCTTGGGCTAGCGAAGGCGACGGCGCCAACCATAACGGAGCCTCGGTGGATTTCAACAGGTGCAGGGTTTCCATGCTTGCTTCGATTGGTTTTGCCATTCCTTACTTGGACCAAACTCAAGGCTTTTTGTGCCCTTGAGTTAGTTAGGGTTTAAGATTTTGTTGGGAAGGTTTAAGCACCAGTTTATATGTAAGGCTGCCAATCGAAAAAATGGGAAGGGTGAATTAGAAATTTTAAATAAAATAAGGAAAGTAAAAAAACTATTATTTTGTCTTTTAAAGACAACAAACATGAAGTTTTAGTTCAGTACACGAAACAGACACTACAAGAAAGCATCCTTGAAAATTGAAATTGTCAGTGTTGCCGAATTCCTCTTTTGTCCAAATTTCTCAGGCGTCCCTCCAATCGACTTCTCCACCGCCCGATTCAGTTGGAAACTCTATTTATCGCTCTTTAGATAAAGTTAAAGGCGAAAATGATCGTATGAATAACGGGGAGGATACTCGTGAGAGCGTCTCAGGGCCCGTCTCTCCGGATACATCGGAGCCCCTCCCTCCGAGATCGTTAGGCGGAGATGCGTCGCCGGGCTCTTTGTCGCAGTACTCTTCGTGTGGGGAGTCGGAGTTCGAGAGGTATTATAGCGCGAACTCTGTCATGGGCACGGCTAGTATTTGCAGTTCTATCGGACCGTTTAATGATCTTTCGGAGTCTGAATTTGGATCGCTGAAGAGTTTGGAGAATTTTAGTTTAGAACAGACGTTTGATGGTGGTCCGGATGAGCGAACGCTTTCTAATTCGGTTATGGACTCGCTGAAAGGACATGTTAAGGAGGGTTTTAGAGGGAGGTGCAGAAGTGGATTGGAGTCGTCTGGTAATAAGGGGACTAGTGGATTGGTTAATGGCTTGGCAGTTAGAGAAGACGAGAACTTTAACATTGGTGAAGGTGAGAGGGGGTCGATAGATTGCGGGCCGGAGACTGGATTGAATTTTGGGAAAGGATCCAGAGAAGGGTCTTTAGATCGAGTGGTTAATGTCAATGAAGAGATTGATTGTTGCTTAAGTGGGATGTATTCAGATTTGTCTTTGGAATTTCATGGAGGGGAGGTGGAGGAGGAGGATGGTGGATCTTCCAGATATGAGCATTCTGAGGGTGATGATTCAATGTATGGTTGTGGGTCAGATGACGAAAATAGGAGGAATTTGTGTTTCCAGAGGAGTGCAGATTTCAGTGAGCAAGCAAAAATTGAGTATGACAATCCACTGCTTTTGAACTCATCTGTAGCTTTTGGTTCGGATGATTGGGATGATTTTGAGAAAGAAACATGGGGAGGTACTCTGGCTTCCCTGAATTCTAATATACTTCAGGAGCAGAAACAAGAAGATCTGGAAACTGAAGAAAAAAATATTGGTTCCACTTCTATGAAGTCCAAGTTTTCAATTGCTGATCATACAGAGAAGGGGATAGATTTGGTGGAGGAATATGAGGGCTCCAGTCAAGTTGGATGTGGTAAACTAAAAGCTTGTATTAGTTGTTCTGCTGTTCCTACTGATCATCAGCATTCACAAACGGAGGAAGCGGAAGAAATTGGAGACATTATTTTAACAAATTGTCAGGCTGAAGGAGTCAATGAATTGACCATAGGTGATGCCGGTGCCTCAGTGACCAGAACAGTTCAATATCCTCCCGAATTGGATGAAGATAATGCAATAGACTTTTGTGTTCCAATAAATCATATCCAAACTGCTAATGACACAACGGAACCTTCTAAGTTTTGTTCCCTCAACGATGGCTTTGAGATGAAGCAAGATCCACTGGCACTTAACGCACCTAAGGATTCTGGATTGAAAATCATGGATTCATGTGTCAAAAGTGGTTGTCCACCAGCAGAATCCCAGGAAAACATTCGTCAATATTGCCAAAAAAAAAAAGAAGTTGAGGAGACCAAAAATTTAGAAGCAGACTCGGACCCTCTTTCTGATACAACCGGTCGTCTTGGTTTCCATCCATCTAATTGTTCTGGCAATGCAAACCCAGAATTTTTTGAAAACCTCAATCCAGCACCAATGCAACAAAGGGATGAAAATAACGTGAGTAATGTTTCAAAAATGCTTTTGCTTCCATTATCTTGGTGAAAAACATTGTGAATTGGCCATTATCAGTTTCCTTTTGTGACTTGTCCGTTATCGTCTTCATCGTATACATCTACACCATCTTCTCTAGATTCTTGATGACCTTATAAATAATAACTTTTTAATTTAAACTGAACCTGTTTATAGATTTTTGTCTTTGATTATGAGTCACAAATGTTTTTAGTTCGCTGTCCTAGTAGATTTTTGTCTGTGATTATCAAAGTCGGTTCAAATAATTAATACTTTTTTTTTGTGTGCTATACCTTAGTTCTAGCATCTACGTCATTTATTTTGAAGGGTTGTGGCCATTTGGAGTTTGGAATGCCATTATTCATTTTGTTATTGTATTGTCAAACTTTTACATAACTCACCATGTGTTTTGTGAAAGAGAGATTGTGAAGGTAGTTTTTTGATATCTTATGTTTCTCCATGGGAATATTTTAGAATTGTGGATCCTGCTGCTTGCAAAGCTTTTCATGATCTTACTTCTTATTCTGTTCTTTTGACAGGCTGGAAATGATGAACATCATGAGTTCTATGATGAGATTGTTAATGAAATGGAAGAAATTTTACTTGATTCAGCTGATTCTGTCGGTGCTTGGTTCCCTCAGTATGATAACATCATTCAATCACACCTGTCTTTACCTCTAAGAGATGGGGGGTCAACTGCTTCTACTTCTGGTACAGATGATACTTACCCAGTTGGCACCCAACAGCGACAAATAGATGGTGTTGAAGTTGTTGGTGCGAAGCAGAAGAGAGGAGATGTTTCACTTAGTGAAAGATTGGTTGGGGTTAAGGAATATACTGTGTATATAATAAGGGTGTGGAGTGGCCAGGATCAATGGGAGGTTGAGCGCAGATATCGAGATTTCTATACACTGTATCGTCAACTGAAATCCTTATTTACTGATCTTCCCTCTCCTTGGTCCTCTGTGGAGAAAGAATCTAGAAAATTATTTGGAAATGCATCACCTGATGTTGTCTCTGAAAGAAGTGTTCTTATTCAGGAGTGCTTACAGTCAATCCTCCATTCTGGATGCTTTTCTGCTCCTCCAAGTGCATTAGTTTGGTTTTTGAGTCCTGATGACTCATTTCCTAATTCTCCAGCATCAAGAAAATCATTTGCTTCGGCAACTTTAACAAACATAAGGGGAGGTTCAGAAAAAGTCACCGATTTAGGCAAGACAATATCTCTCATAGTTGAAAATCGGCCTCACAGAAGTTTGAAACAATTGCTAGAAGCACAGCATTATTCTTGTGCTGGATGCCATAAACCTTTTAATGATGGTATGACACTAATGCGAGACTTAATACAGTCAATTGGGTGGGGAAAGCCACGACTATGTGAATACACCGGCCAATTGTTTTGTTCCTCATGCCACACTAATGACACTGCAGTTTTACCAGCGAGAGTTCTTCATTATTGGGATTTTACCCAGTATCCAGTTTCTCAGTTGGCTAAGTCATACCTAGATTCTATACACGAGCAGGTAACTAAGAAATGACAACTTTTCTGCAACTTTTCATATGGGATTCTTTAGCTACATGTAGTTGACACTGCAAAATTTAGTGACTGCAGGAGTGAAAACATGATTGATGTCAAAATCAGGGTTTGAAAGTTGTGGATTTCTGCTGTTATGCTCTAGTATACATGATTTACTTGGTTAAATATTGACTTAATGTTTGGGTTTTCTTGTTAGTTAGTTCCTAAGGTGGCCTTATTGTATGTCTGATAAGGTGTGACTAATAGACACTGAATTAAAATATGGAATTGTTGACTTTCTTTAGACCTGCATTACGTTAGTAGACTCATGCATGGCCAAAACTTTGTCCCGTCATCAAGCTTTGTTATTCTTGGTTAACATATGTCGCCTGCAAGAAGTTATTAATCAATCTTGTCTTGCAGCCTATGCTTTGTGTGAGTGCAGTCAATCCTTTCTTGTTTTCGAGGGTGCCAGCCTTGCAACATGTCACAGGTGTCAGGAAAAGGATAGGAATTATGCTCCCATATGTTCACTGCCCATTTCGCCAGACTATCAACAGAGGGCTTGGATATAGAAGATACCTTCTTGAAAGCAATGACTTTTTTGCACTTAGAGACCTTATCGATCTGTCAAAAGGGCCCTTTGCAGGTTCGCTTTTGATTACCTTTGAATTTCCAGTTTACAGTTCACCAGTCATATTGAGTGTGTATGTTCCTACCCGTTGTTACACTTGGAAAGGTTATCAACGTTTGTTACTTATCTGAATTTACATATGCACACTTATCGTCTACTGTGTGGGCAATTTTGAATTTACAATTGTTCTTAGATTTCTTTCTTTACGATTATTCTAATACAAAATTGTTACCTCAAATTAGTTACGTGCAAGTATTATGATACCGGGAGGCCCATCTGTGAAGCTTTACAGTATAACCTGGTTCTTGTAAATCTACTTTCTGTTTCCTGTCTGTTTTAGTTTCTTATTGGCTTCTATTTATCCTTTTATAAGATCAAGAAAAACGTAAACTTTGAATTTGGTTATCTATATTCATTTATGTGCATGCACGCCCTCATGTGATGATATTTTATCGTTGTGTTCTTATTACATTTTCTACTTCTATGTCAGTTCTACCTGTGATTGTAGAGACTGTCTCTGGGAAAATCCTGGAGCACATAACAGAGCAGTGCCTCATTTGTTGTGATGTGGGAGTCCCATGCAATGCCCGACAAGCTTGCAATGACCCATCTTCACTCATTTTCCCTTTCCAGGTAGGTGTCCTTACACTGGGCATAAATAATATTTGAATCAGGAAAAAAGTATGTGTTAGACGTAGTGAGGTGACAAATTGCAAAATGGAAGCACCAAAGTCTAATTTATTTTTCTTGTAGTCCCAGTAAAACTTTTCTTTTGCATTCTCTGTTTGTCTTTCTGGACTCAATTCATTTTTTATTTTTATTTTTAAAACTATCATTTAGTATCCTTACCGTGAAATAATTCAAACAGGAAGGTGAAGTAGAAAAGTGTGCTTCTTGTGGCTCAGTTTTCCACAAAACTTGCTTCAAACTGCTAAAGAACTGTTCTTGTGGGGCATGCATTGCCCCAGACAAGCTGATGGAACCCACTAATGTACTACGCCGTAAAGCCAGTGATTATCTGCTCGGGGAAAGATCCAGCTCTGGTTTGACCGGACGATTCCTGTCTGGATTATTTTCAAGAGCCAAGCCAGAAAAGACGACCGATTATAAGGACAGTGACAATGTTATATTGATGGGGTCTTTGCCAAGTACTCTTTAACACCTTTGCTTCCATTGTTTATCTGCCAAGGTCTATTTTTGATCTCCCATTGTCTTCATGTCATCTGTACAGTATTGTTGTGCACGAATTTATAGTTCTTCTGGTACATAGGCTTAATATCCAAATTTAGTTACAATGTTGTAGCAAAGATTTTGGGATGTGGAATTTTTCTCTCCTTTTAAAATTTTTGGGTGCATTCCTTGTAACGAAATTTTTTGTCAATAAAACTATGTTTTCACTTGTCACCCAGATTCTGTCATGATAGACGGAGCTGTATTCTTATGAAACTCTACTACCTTGTCCAAAGATAATTCTCTTCTCAGTATCAGCACGAGTAATTGTTTGTAGTCGGTGAATAAACCCAAGTTCTTTTCTATATAACTTTAGAGCTAGACCACCCTAATTACTAGGACATGCTTGCTTATAAGGTGACCAGTGAAAGCTTTAGTATGATGACAAAGACAGTGGATCTGCAAAAATAGTTAAAGCAATAGCTGTATTTCCAAAGTAGTAGGTATGCTTGGCTAAAGCAGCTAAACCGAACTTTCTGTAAATTGCTCATAGGTACTGGGCCAAAGCTTAAAAGAAAAAGGGAAAGCAGATACTGTCGACCAAGACTGGAAAAAGTTATGACTATTTGAAAAGTGGTCGGTGATTATCTCACAAAGGCACCAGCTTGTCATGGTTTCAGAGTTCATCTGAATCACTAATTTCAAAGTTTAAAGACCGTATTCTTCTTTGATCTCTTCTTTATGATATGTTCTCTTTCCTCTATTAGACACTGTAAAGAGGATTATCGAAATGCCTTAGGCTACAATGCGTAATACATTGTCAAGATAAGAAAAAAGAAAGGCAATGGCACCTTCTAATGGCTGATTAACAGGAATGAGAAACTCCTTTTTAACTCTTTTCAATAATAGTATGCTGTTACATATATGCCACCTTATAATGGCTGTGTAAACTAAAAGTTCCAAGCTTGTTTGAACACTTATGTTTGTTAACAAAAATTCCCCAACTGAATTGCACCTATTCAGAACAGGATCATTCCTTGTGTTGCATTTTTATTTTGTCTTCTCTTCTCTGCTCTCCTAATGGTGAAACTTTTAATGCGAGGCATTCTGAAATTTTATCAACCTGCTTAAACCAGGATAGTTCGCAGACTTCTGATCCAGCTACCTCAGGCACCGGGACTCCGGAAACCATCTTGACAACAATGCGTGTTTCAGCTTTATAATGAAAGAAAACAATCCATAGCAGGGGATATGCATTGCAGCCACAGCGAAGTACCTTCAAGTTCACATATTCATGAAGGAAGAGCGTCACTATTTAATTTGTTTGCTTACAGCGTTAGTATTCTTCTATGCCTAACAAAACAGCACTACAGCCACCATGTTAGGTTCTTAGTACAACTTGAAACAAGGCTGAAGATATCATGGGATAACTCAATTAGTTTTAAACAAGGCTGAAGATATAATGGGATAACTCCATTAGTTTTAAGTACATTCAAGAGGAGAATTGTTCTTTGAGCTAGTGCTTAAGAGTATACCATAAAGGAGAAAATGGAGATGATAAGTCGAGGAATGGATAAGGCCACCTGTTCAGGAAACAGCAAACGTGTCTTTTAAATAAATTAACCAGGAAACAGAATTCATGTTGGAAAGTGAAAGGAGATGGAGTTTACCAAATTTTGACACAAGCGTGGACTACCCACTGGAATATCACATATACTATTGTCCACATAAAGAAGTATGCAATCCGAAACCAAGGAAATGGCTGAAAATTTTCGACTTAAAATTAGAAAGAGAGTAATAACATGAGTTGTGCATGGGACTGAAGAGAAAGGAACGTACCAAGCAATTGAAAGCAGTGTCAGCAAGGAGGAAAATAGCATTCATCGTATGCATGCCAATAACCAACTGTCACAATAGAATGAGGGGAATATTTAGTTACCGAGTTGTAAGTTGATTTTACACTCTTTTTTTTTTCTACTCTAGTATTGGATATGTGCATAAGTATGCAATTCTCCATTTCTTTCTGGTATAGGTGATTGATTACAAAAGTTTTTCAGTTGACAGAGACTTGTTTTGCTGCCAATTTGGTCCAGGAACACTTGGAGAGGTAAATTAAGCATACTTACAACGTTTAGGTGGTAATCTTTGATCGCAAGAAATGGAAGAAGGATAAACCAGAAGACACAATCTGTAAGCATGACAGTCCCTGCATTTATCTGTTAAAAAAAATTACAGAAATTCAACTTATCCCTAATAATCACCTCCTGAACAACAGCGGAACAGAGATTGGCAATTGTAAGACAAGCCCCATCCTCTCCACTCTATTAGCTTTCTAAGGTTTATCCAATTCTAAACCATAAAGACCAAGACATATGTAGAGCTCCTTTCAAGAGTAGATAATTGGAAATAACCAGGTTTTCCAATCTGTAAAGAAAATAAACACTGAACTACTTTCGCCGATGCCACATTCACAGTCTTTATTTTCCAATAGCCAAATCGGTTGAGAGGTAAAGTCGCAGAGATTCACAAAACGAAATCCCTGCTCTAACTTAGAAGCGTTATCAGATAAATTACCTGGAAAATTACGTGAAACAGATGAGCCCAGTTGCCTGCAGGTTGTCGAACATCTAGACCTTCAATAACGGAGTTCAAGTTTTTCCTTGCCATGGAAAGATTACAACTTTCACCACTCCCAGGACTAAAGTTCATTCCTTGCTCTGTATCAACGTCTACGTGATCTACCTTGTCACCGCCAACTCTTTTGTGATACTGATAGCAGCCATGCATGGAGAGTATTGATCCAAGCTACATTCAAAACGAGCAAAATTAAAGTAATAACAAATAGAGAAGAGCTAAATTTGAAGCACACACACAAAAACTTAAAGAGAAGGGTTTTCAAGACATGATACTTGCCCCAAAATAGATGGTAACAGAAGCGACTGTCCACCTGTTCCAGACCAAGAAATAGGAATGTCAAGTAACCTAGCCCAGTAATTGCGGGAAGTTCATAATTTAAAAGATCAATAGGCTTGCTACTCCTTTTGTGATTGATTTAACAAATCACATCTTCAACTTTCGATTAAAGTCATTTCTAGAATTCTGTATGAGAGCATCCATCCAGCAAACTTTACCAGAAGTGCATCACTGCTTGAAATTCATCTATCAGCATTTTGAAAAACTTGAGAAGGGAGAAGAAGAAAAGCTTACTGGGTATAGTAGTAAAAGATGCTGCCTCCATTCACAAAAACAGCAACGATGAGCAGCACCAAAAGCACAATAAAAGCAGAACATCTAAACAACAGCAACCAAGCAGGGTGAATTCCTTTAAGGCATGGCCTCCAAGTTTCATCATCATACAAAAATGAACCTGTTTCTTGCTTGGTCTCTCCACCACTGTCACATTCCTTTCTGGAAAATTTTTCTTTTTTCCGTATAAGAATCAATGAAATAGTCATCAAGAATAAAACCCACATGACACAAAGGAAGAATCTCCAGTTCATCCAGTAACTAGCTATGGTTGTATCGGCAGTCATGACTGGATGCCAACTATCTTTGGAGGATCCTGTTATAAGACTCATCCTGTCACTATCCACTTCTCTGATTTTTCAGTTGATAAACAGGAATCACCAGAGAGGCGAGAACGGTGCTTAAAATAGAATACACTTCAAAGAACCAGATGCTAATTACAAATACATTGCGAATTATTTCTTAAGGAGTAAAAATCAAGTTATTGCACAAGGAGAATCACAAATAAATGAGAGGAAAGCATGAATGAACAAAGAATAAACAACAATGAAAGGTCAAGCAAGTGAAATTTTAGAAAATTAGACATAAAAAATGTGAGGAGTTAGATCCATATGTTTGGTTAATTATCCTTAACAGAAACAGTATTGCTGTTATTCCATGAACGAGCAGAGAAAGATCGAAGCTGAATCTATGATCAAACCACACGTACGGTTACTTAAATGCCAGATTTTTGAAATCTGAAGTGGCCATACAGAACCTATATGTGTCATCATATTAAAAGCTTAAGAAGAATACATCCTAGTTGATAGGTGCTTATATACACCATTTCAGCACCACAACAACCGGGGAGCAATTGTCCCAATGGGAATTCAAATTATATTAAAAAAAAACCATGTTGGTTTTGAATCAACAAATTCTCCAAAGTAACCAGAGATTCCAAACTTAGGTGGTTTCTCTGCAGAAGGATGACATGCAACTTCATTGTATAAAAATAATAACCAATAACACAAAAGAAGCAGCTAAATTATAAGGAAAGGAAAGATTGATGCTTACAATGGAAAGCAGGACAATATGATGGTGAGGCAAGAGCCTAAAGAAGAGGAGATGCTTTGCTTCTATGCTTTGGAGAGAAAACTAAACTAGAAGGAACAAAGAGAAAAGAAAAGAGGGCTCAAGGATAGATTTAGAAGAGAGAAGGTTCTCTGCTTTGGGCATAAGCTTCTGCTTTTTTTGCACTTGTGATGTTAAGAAAATCTTTGAAAAAGAGCCTCCATATCCTATTCAAAACTCTTATTCCCATATATCCATGCAAATATTTAAACAAAAAAAGAGAAAACATCTTTTAAGACATCCAAGTTCCTGTCACCTTTTCTGTTGTTTACCCTTTTTCTTGGTTCTCTATCTTACAATAAATTACATGTCCACATTTGAAGAGAGAGGTGAGATATGAAGATGGTATTTGACTGTAACACATGAGGATATTGTGCTGGGAATGCTTGGAAGAAGATGGCTGGAGCAAGAAATGGTTTTTATATTCAAGGAAAAGCAGCGGCAATGTTTTTCTGCACTGTAGTTCCATTATTGCAGATGGACATGAGCTTTTTCTGGCCAATGATTTGAGTGTCATTTGATTACGGCGCTTTACATGATTCAATCAAAATTACTGAAAATAAGTAGTAAAATCATAATCATACCCAAAAGCATATGAGGAATGATGACTTTTGTTAGCTTTTAGATTTATTTTTTTATTACATTAGGTGTATCTTGGCCTAGCCAGAGTACTCTAAATTGTTCAGCTGATGATTGATATTTCTTCTGCTCAGTATCAAGTTCTCATCAGCCCCCAGATTTCTTGACAGTTCCAACTCCCACATTACTACTAGAAGCGAGACGTCCGTAATTGATCCGATCAAGGAGCTTTATCTAAGAAATTAAAGGATCATCAATAAGAACATACCTATTCCCTTCCTTTGACGTTTCGAACTCAAGACCTCCTTTAAGAAAAGAGTCTTACTTGAAAAATCTGGACCAATTGGTCCACCCATTGTCGTCAGCTTTTAGATTTCTGTTAAATATGTATGTGAATCGCGATGGTGGGGCCGTTAGTTTGTCCATCTTGACTAGGCTTGTTTCAAACCGGATTGGCACACGTGTCGCGGATGAATTGGCAGTTGTAAAGTCCAAAGGAGTATCACTTGGGGCCCACAATGTTTATATGATTATAAGACCCCACTTTTCATGACTTTTCTTTATTTTTTAATTTTATTTACGAGATAATAACAACATTTACCTTTAACGATAAAGCAAGAAATACTAACTTTTTCTTTTAGTAGTAAAGGAAAATGCAAATTATGACTTAATAACATCTCATTATCTTAACTAACACAAACTGGATATTTTCACGTGTATATAATGTTGGATAAAAGCATATATCGTAATTTTTTATTTAGTCTTATCTTTTATTTTATATATGTTTATCCTGCTATCTTTAAGGTTGTATATTAAGAGGTATTTTCTTTTGGGCTTTTTTTATTTTTTATTTTTTTTCAAATTTAGT
>JANIHY010000006.1:58732569-58752395 GCA_027479065.1 Erythroxylum brevipes | reverse complement strand
CTACTGAGTGAAGATGAAAAGAATTTTTATGATGCTTTGAGGGATGCTGCTACAAAGCCATACCCTTCAAAAATGTCTAGTCAACCATATACTATTTATTGGGTGAAATTTCTAAGAAGGCGAAGAGATCACCTAGGATTCGTACTCTAAGACAACAAGAAGAGAATAGAGCCAGAGAACAAAGTCAGGTAGACAGTTCTGAATCTCGTGCACCAAAGGCAACGATATCTCTAGTCTCAATCCTACAAGAAGACTCAGCTGGACAGGCTAAGGAGACGGAGAAGAAGAGGAAGTCAAAGTCTGAGAAGTAGAAATCTAAAGTTCAGAAAACTCCCAGATTGACTGAGGCAGTGGAGAAGACTAAAGCAATTAGTCGGACGAAGAATGTGACTACTTCTAGGGAAGTTAGTCAAAAGAAGGATACTATCGATGCTGCTCAAAAGGAAAAGAAAATTGAGCTTAGCCTAGTACAGTTTACTCCTATCAATGCTCAACAAGAAGTAACAGCAGATTTAAGCTTGGTACAGATACCACAAGAAAAATCTGATGAACCGAGTCCGGTTATATACAACTATTCTGAATTTTTGAAGAAAGACAAGTTGGAGATCAGATTGGTTGAATTTATGACCAAGAGGAGTACTTCAGTTGCCGTCTGTGATCAACCTAGAAGGAAGGTGAAGGCACTCTTACAACCTATTTTGATAAATAGTGAGACATGGCATCTACTGAGTGAAGATGAAAATAATTTTTATGATGCTTTGAGGGATGCTTCTACAAAGCCATACCTTTCAAAAATGTCCAGTCAACCATATACTATTTATCCAATTACCGAGAAGACGGTGATAAAAGTTGTACCAGACATTCAGCCTAAATATCCTTTAGATATGAAAAAAGGGAAGATGAAGTTACATCCTGAAGGAGTCAGTAATCATCTATCCGCAGATGAAATTGAAGAGGAAGTGCGACGAATTGATGAAGCATGCACTTCAACAGAGAAAAATGACGGAGCTGGTTGTAGCTTTACAGATAAGAATGAATATTGTCCAGTAGGGGGAAGACTGATTACAGGGACGTTCATTGAATTCCTTGTGCAGACAGTATTGCGTATTAGGCTACTATCTAATACACTGTCTATTCAAGATGAAGCCATACCCCTGCAAGGAAGACAAGTGCTCATGCTACCTGCTCCTTATGATTTAGGTCTTCCGAAGCCTAATCTATCTGGTCGTCCACCAACTGTTGAGATTGTTGAAGATTACATTCCATCCTCAGATGCATATGCTACTACAATTGCGTTCATAGAACCCTCAGCGGATGATGGTCAACTCTCCTCATCGTTTGACTCGCAAGCTGAAATCAGGCACTTACGCAGAGAAGTCAAGGAGCTAAAGGAGATGATGAATGAAATTAAGGAGATGATGATAGAACTGATGAAGAGTCATCGTCATTGATCATTTTTTATTATAACAAATAGGGGGAGAAGAAAATGGAATGCAGCAATCAAAAAGTCTCAAAGGGTGTGATTGAAGGAATCGATGACAAAGATAAGGGGAGGAAGAGGAAGACTAATGAAGAAGATAGAAGAACACAAATGAAGATATGTTCTGAAGATAAGTTTTTCTTCTTGTTACGTATATGATCTGTTATCATCAAAAAGGGGGAGATTGTTGAGTCAAAATGACTTTACATATGTATGATTTTGATGAATAACAAAGAAGAAGAAAAAGCAGACGCATGATGAAAAACAGACGAAGAAGTAAAAAGCAGACGCAGAATGAAAAACAGACAAAAAAGTAAAAAGCAGACACAGAATGAAAAACAGACGAAGAAGTAAAAAGTAGACGCATAATTAAAAAGCAGACGTAAAAGTTGAAAAGCAGACGTAGAAAGAAAAGCAGACGCAAAATGGAAAACAGACGAAGAAATAAAAAGTAGATGCAGAATGAAAAGCATACGAAAAAATAAAAAGTAGACGCAGAATGAAAAACAGACAAAGAAATAAAAAGCAGACGCAGAGTGAAAAGCAGACGTAGAATGAAAAGCAGACGAAGAAATGAGAAGTAGACGCAAAAAGAAAAGCAAACGTAAGAGTCAGTTTGAGTTAGTTACAGAACTCAACTGATTAACCGTTTCTTGCAAGATTCAAGAAGCAAGATTCAAAAAGCAAGATTCAAGAAGCAAGAATCAAGAGATTCAAGAAGAAAGAATCAAGAAGCAGTTGCAGACGAAGGCTTTAAATATGAATCGAAGTCGAAGATTGCAAAGTTAGTTGATTTACATTTACGCGAATGAAAAAGCTTGTTTGTGAGATTATTGTGCGAATTAGCTGAGAGCTAGTGGTACTGTAACATAGTTCAAACACTTTTGTAAGGAATTAGTACAGATAGCCTGCATAGGCTAAGAGTAAAAGAATACTGAGTGTAGAGACCTGAAGAGGCTCAGAAAGAATACTTATAAACGTTGAAGAGATAGTGAAATCTCAGAAATACTTATGAGGACTGGACGTTACCCACGATTTGGGGTGAACCAGTATAAAATTGCTATGTCGACTTCTCTCTACTCTATCTTTCTTAAAGTTTAAAGTTTTGTTATTACTTAGATTTCAAAACAAGTTTTCAAAGTTTTGATTAATTCGAACTTACCAAAGTTTCTGTGAAAAGAACTTGTTTTTAACAAAACGTTTGTGAAAGATTTTTTAAAAGGGAAATACACAATTCAACCCCCTTCTCGTGTATTCATATATCGTATTATAAACATTGTAATAACGTGTGATTCACTTCACCACTGCCCCAATACCTATATAACCAGTACTCGTTCCTATTGAGGCATCTACATTGATTTTCAAATAGCCAATAGGTGGTGGCTTCCATTGATGAATTACCCGAGAACTATCATCAGATACAGGCCGAATATTTGCATCAGACCATTCATCAAAATAGCTTCTAGCCATATGAATTACAAGCCACGCATTACACCTTTTTCCCTGCCATACCACTTGATTTCGAAAAGTCCAAATAGCCTATAGCAATAGTAACACAACACGGCTTGTACATCACACATTACTACCCAAACTTGTCCACACCAGTCCATAAATGAATCCATAGGAAACAAAGTAACAGAAAATCCAACAAGTCTCTATATATCAACAACAAATGGACACTCCACCAACACATGCATTACCGTTTCATTGAAACCACAACAGAAAGGACAAGCATCAATTACCTGGACTCTTTGTTTCACAAAGACAGAACGGCAAGGAAGAACACCAGATAGAGCTCGCCAAACAACGTTTTGAACTTTCGGTGGCACACGTAATTTCCAAAGCTTTTTCCAAACTATTGCCTCCATTTGAGTGTTTGTTATAAATCGACCCACTGCAAAAACATAAGTCGATTTGACTGAATATTCACCTTGTTGTTCAAATCTCGAACATAGGAGATCAAGGGCCGCTCTCAACGATAAAGGAATGGACAATATCTGTTTTTGCTCATCTTCACTAAATAGATCACGTAATTTGCCTCTATCGCATTGCCTACTTTGGATTAAATCTAACACCAAGTAGGAAGAACAATTCGATGGTTGAGTAGAAACAAGTCTCATATTTTCACTTGTAGGTAGCCAAGGAGTATCCCAAATATCAATACTGTTACCACATCCCACTCTCCAATACACACCCTCTTGAAGAAGAGCTTTTGATTCCCAAATACTCCACCATATATAACTTGGATTCGATCCCAAAGAAGAAGAAAGAAACGAAGTCGTTGGGAAGTATCTCGCTTTTAAAACTTGGGAACTAAAGAACCCGGGTTGGTAATAATTCTTCAACCTTGTTTCCCTAAGAGAGCTAGATTGAACTCTCTTAATCGCTTGAAACCAAGCCCTTTAAATTCCTTAACTTTAGCCATCCTACCCAAGCCATCCACCTTATTCCTTTCTCAAGATTAACCCCATTATCCCACCAAAAAACCCGACATCACCCTCTCAATTTCTTGTCATAATGTTTGAGGATGACTTAATATGCACAAAAAATGAAGAAATCTTTATCTATAATAATAAAGACGTGGTCAACATAGGTAATAAAAATGACAAAATTCTATGCAATAATTAGACCCTTCACATGTAACATTATAATTGATATGTAATCAATATTTGAAACACGAGTAATCATATCATTTAACCCATTAAAAATAAATTTCATAGCGCCACTACAAGAAAATGATAAAATATCGATGAAAAATTGCCTACGGAATAAATATTGTAGCTAATTAGAGACGGAAAATCAATATTTGTCGGTAACACTGTCATGAAAATTTCCATTTTACAATGGACAAAATTTTCATCAATAAAAGTGGAGGAAAAATATCCCCACAAATTTTTCGATGAAATATAGAAACAAAAAAGTCAAAGTCATCGGTAAATTAGGCGGAAAAGCTTGCCATAATAAACTAGTGTTGGGAGTTTACTGATGGAACATAGATTTGTCGGTGAATTTTCAACGGTAAAACCACTCCATCGATAAATTGATACTGAAGCATCAAGGTTTATTGACAGTAATTATTTCCTCGATGAATTTGTAACGGTTTGACCACTCCGTCATTATCTTCATATTAATAGTTTAACAAACCAAATGATGTCATTTTCGGTTAGGGATAAACCCATCCGAGCCTTCCCTCCAATTTCTCCTATATGTTTTAGAACCATCTTCTCCTCCCTCGTTGTTGCTCATTGTCGTCCCTTTCAGTTTTCTTGTTGCAAGGGTGGGATCAAGTAAGTTGGACTTATTCACATTCTTGTCCTTTATTTATTTCTGCTTACAATTTTTTGTGTACCCATTTTGTGGTTGCTAGGTGTACGATGCTATGTTGATGAGAACATTTTGAATTTGAAATCAAGTACGCACATTTTAAGTTTAATATCGGTTCATTTCTTATGGTATTTAAAGGATTGATGTTTGTGGGTTTATTTTTTCTGTTAACTTTTTGCATAAATATGAGCATGCGATTTTGGTGCTTTCTACATTTTGTTTTCCTCTCTCTCTTTTGTTGTGTAATAACACTTTCGATGAATTCTATTCGAACCATGATTGTGTATGGTCTATTTGTGCTATATAGTATAGCCTATATACTCTGCTCTTATTGACCAAAAGTTTATTGAGTCTCTACATATTCTATACCCTGGTGTATCTTCAAATTAACTTTCCTTGACTCACATTTCGTTCTAATCTAATGTAAACTCCACTTTCCATCTTATAAATACATGATCATAGATAATGGATGATTGTTAGAGTGGAATCGATTTTCATCTCAATTATTAGTTATTGAAGTGGAATCGGTTTTAACTTTTTCTCAGCTTAATGCTTGCACTAATGTTGTGAATATTTTATGCTTTATCTTTGGAGCTTTGTCATCCTCTTTACTCTATAGTTTGTTCTTTTTTAAAGTTGTCTTTCTACCTTCATGACTATGTACATTGCATCCTCTAACTCTATATAATAATATAGATTGAAAACATTAGTAGTTAAAATTATCTTGGATCTTTTTGATTGATCTCCTCTTACTTCCAAATTATGCTCCCATCTTGATATAATAGTGACGATACCTTGATTTGGTTTGGTTTGGAAACTACTTCCTAAAATCCTACTAGACTAATCAAATATTTATTAAATCTAAATGAAGAGTTTATGATCTCGTGAATGCGTAAGTTATGGATTTCAATTAGAAAGTGATCAAGAGAAATATTATTTCCAAAGGAAGCATCATTAAAAGAAAATTCAATCATCCATTAGGTATTGATTAATGCTCTATATAGTTTCATTCTAATTAGCCATTTGCCACTATGCTTGTTAGACCATATATAGTGATTTGAACTACAACTAAGGTTAATGCACTTTATTTGTGACATATAATCTTTGAACTTAAAACTTAAGTGCTTGTAGCATGCATCCCATTCCTTAAAATGTTGTGAGTATATAATATTATTGAAATCATTTAGGATCATTAAAGAGGAAATCAAATAAGAGTTAATTTCTATTAGGTATTTCCAAAGTGTGGTTCTTTAAAAGGCATGATTTACTGTATATACAAAAGTGAAGTTGATACTGGTTGGACAATGAGTGAAGTTTAAGGATATGTGTATAAGTTGGTCTATAGATGTGGTTTAAAGAATTCTAACTTTATTAGGGTTATAAACTATTGTCCTTAACCAATAAACATGGTCTTGATGGTGGTTCAATGTTTATCTCCAATTCTTCCTAAAAGACCATAGTCCTTTATTATAAGGATTTGCTTTTATTTTTTTCAAAGAGACCTAAAAGGTGAAGCTTTTTGCTACTAATAAAATCTTATATTAGCTGTTAAATTTAATAGTAGTTAAGCCCTCTCACATTCCATATGATCAATGACATTAAGAGCTTGAAATGGTGGCTCTAGAAGCCTTTTTTAATTTTAGATATTTTTTTAGTCCTTAAGTGTACGTTTAGTTTTGGTTCAAAGTTGTATTTTAATAGGAAGGATTGAGAAAGTAATGTCCAATCTAATAATTTGTAGGCGCTATCAGCATTTGATATTGGAAGATGTCATTATCAATAAAGCGGATTTTGCCACGCAAGCCAAATAATTCTTATGAATTTGATAATCTCTTATTCCACTACCATATGTACATTTCATCCATGTGATGTTAGCATTTATGGCACGTTAATACAGAAGAAAGCAACATAAAGCTATTCTTTTTAATTTCAGAAAAGAAAAAAGAAAAATTGTGTCAGTTCTAATATTATACAGTAGCCACTCTCTTGCATCGAAAGCAATTGATTGCTTAAAAGTCAAGTAGGCATATGAAAACAATTTTTTCTTTAGAAAGATATGGCAATTCTTTTAGTTAGTTTCAACAAATAAGTAATTAGAAAAGTTATGTATTTTAATATTATATTTATGGAAAATCTAACTGCTCAAATCTCAAAATTGTTTGTACATTAATCCATCGAGTTATCTGTCTATTTTGTTTGTAGTTATTTTCCAATAAGGGATGGATCTACCATATTATTAGATTAAATACCATAATATTACATATTACAATCAAAGGTAAATGTTCTCATTTCTGGAATTCTATATAAAAGTTTTTTTGGTTTGATGGGAATCCATAAAACGTTATTAAAGCTTATACCTTTTTTCTTATTTTGTTGGCCTTGCTTGATTATGCCTCATATTGAAAGTTTCAGGTTCCTCCATGGCCACAAATTTTCATTTCTTGTGTTGTTTATTTAGTAATAAATATGTTATGGATGTATATAATGTCACCTCTAGATTGTTAAGATGTTATTTAAAGGAATTGAGTGGAAAATATGTAAAAGTAATATTTTCAAGTTTATCCACTTGATTTAATATCTCTTTCAAATACTTAATGTTCCTTCCTAAGATCTTATTGATTATTTCTTGGTTGTAGAACTCATTTGTTAGCAATATTTCTATTTTCAAGGAGATTGAAGAGAAGCTTCAGTAGGTATTTAGTTTTGACATTCATTTCCTTTGCTAATTGACAATGTCAACAATGATTTTCCACACATTTTAATTGAATTTGTATACGTTTATATATTTTGCAACATAGTCATTTTGCATCTTTTTACTTCATTGAAAAGAGAATTTTGATAATCCTTTTTATGTTTTAAACTGGATTTTTTTACATGACGGTGATAATCAAATGCTATAACAAATACTTCTGAACATGAATTTATATTAATTTACGTACTGCTTTGAAATTCATTATCTTCTTCTTTGCTTTGTTTTGGTTATATTCTTTTGCTGTCAGCTCACTCTAGCTCTGTCACCTTCTTCCTTCACGTACTTCAATGACTTCTTTTGTATGTCGGTTGAGGTAAGTGAGTTTTGTTATTTACTAGGTTTTAGTGTACTTGGTTTAATTTGGGTATTTGTTTGTAGTTTAAACCTCCCATATGAACTTCCTAAATTTTTAATGAAAATGGTATCAATCGAAACTTGTTTGTGTTATGAACTTCGGTTTATCAATGAATTAATATAAGATGAGTTTGACTTATAGTTCCAAATATTTGAATTTTGTCAATGGGTTATTTCATTTATCCTCTTTGAATTGAATAGGTTCTCTTTACTTTTCATGTGTGAATCTTTACATACATCTTTTTTAATATAATAATAATAATTTTCTTTTAAACATATTAGATAATTTTTATATGTTGCAATAATTTATTAATCAAATTATTCATATTTTTATCTTTACTTTTTATATTTATTACTAATACATAATTAATTTAGGTTAAATGTCAAACTTCGAACATTAATTTTAAATTTCAATAACAATATCTAAACCATTCAATTAAAAATTCCAACTTTATAAAATTAAGTAATTTATTTTATGTTCCTGTACCAAATTAAGTAGCTATTGCTTTTCCCTTTCATGTCCTTAAGTGTGTCTTTGAAATGTCTTCTAACATATATGATTACAAATAGAAAAAAGATCTTCATTTAATAATTGTTTTTTATCTTAACCCATAACTTATGATACAGTTCTCTTGAGGCTTATCAGTGAAAAATACCATGAGCCTAGGAGTTACAACAAGGACTTATTTTCTTGAGTGCAAACTTTGGGGGATTAATTCAATTGTTTAATACTTAGGGGATGTATGTAAAGTTCAGATTTTTGTAAACTTTGAGAAACTTGAAGGATACTAACTATGGAATCAGTGTTTGAAATTAGCAGTTTTGCAAAAATGAGTAATGTTGATAGATATTGGATGTATAGACGATTAACAACTGATAGTTTCATTAATCCTGAATTTGTTGAGAAAGTTGAAGCTTTTGTTCATTATGTGCTGGACCCCACTTTCGAAGCCCAGCATTTGAAATCAAACACAGAAGAAGATACTTGCCCTCAACTATACTATGTCTATTTCGGGACGTTTAGCAAAACTTTCCCTAGAGAAACTTTGATTAAGGTGTTCTTTAAACGGTTTGAAAGAGGACTTTAGGGTCTACATTTTTAATGAAGACCTCGAAGACCGATTCTATCTTCTGAAGGGTCAAAATGGGAACAGAAGATAGTTCCGACCAAAACAGAAGAAGCAAAACATAGATGAAGATGACGTCATCACAGAAGAAGCGAATAGGTAGAAGAGGCAAAATACAGAAGAAGATGATGTCATCACAGAAGAAGCGAAAGGTTGAAGGAGCAAAACACAGAACAAGCAAAAAGCAGACCAAATGAAACTAAGAAGAAACAAAAAGTAGACGAAGCGAAACTAAAAAGAAGCAAAAAGGCAGAAGAAACGAAATTAAGAAAAAGCAAAAGGTAGAAGGAGCGAAACTAAGAAGAAGTAAAAGGTAGAAGGAGCGAAACTAAAAAGAAGCAAAAAGGCAGAAGAAACAAAACTAAGAAGAAGCAAAAGGCAGAAGAAGCTAAGAAGAAGCAAGCAGGTAGATGAAGCAAAACTAAGAATAAGTGAAACGCAGACAAAGCAAAACACAGATGAAGACTACATCACAATAAAAGAAACACAAAAGAAGATGACGTCATCAAAGAAGAAGCAAAACTAAGAAGAAGCAAAAGACAAAAGATACTTCTTTCTTTACAAGGACCCTAATTTTCAGCTTAGAAATCCAAAAATTTCGTATTATATATCATTGGAAAGCTTGAAGGATAAACTACAATTTTGCAGTAGACAACTTTAACAAATTTTACCTCAATTGAGCCCTGATTTGCCCCGAATATGGCACACGATTTTTATACCTAAAAAAGACTTGGATTTGAAGCGAATAACTATAAAGAAACATGCATATACACCTGTGGAACTTTTCAGTTCTAACTTTTTTACCAAAATAACCAAAAGCTCATACATAACTTTAATTACAATAGTAACGTTATAAACAAAAGTTTGACACAAAATACAACGTATAAGATGCTCAATGTTTTTAACATGCTATGAAGCTATCCAAAAGTGGTTGAACTAACTTAATTACAAAAGTTTTTAATATCTTAGAGCTTCCGATGCGTTGTAAGGATTGCTAAACTTCTTGTTCTGCACCTGAGGAGGGAGTAGTGGGGTGAGCTACACAGCTCAGTAGCTAATATATTCATAGTCATTAGTAATTGATCAAATTCAAGCATATGTACATGAATGGATATATATAGCAACTTAAGCATTCATTAATTTAGATCGAAAATTCGTAACATATCACACTCAGAATGATTCATGCTTAACAATTTAATTATGAAATGCACACATAAATGGCTCGAGAGTTTCGTGAAACGAAACAGAGAAACTGAAGTTTGCTTCGTGAATAAAACAAGTCTGAATTCTCAGGATCTCGTGGCCTCAAGCAGGCAGTCAGGAGAAAGCTATGAGTCAACGTGCACGTGACTAACGAAATGGGTTCCTCTCTTGCCCAACAAAGCCTATAATCATGTTCAGAATCATTTTATCAACTTCTCAAACTTTCATGCTTTTCTTCTTTCCAAACATTCACAAACGATTTCAATTTCTCGCAAACCAATTTCAAGCAAAGAATAACATACACATACATAGGCAAGAATTTGCTCAATTACACGTTAACTATAAATACATTACCCACCTAATTAACTCGCGAATAGCAAATCAAGCTTGCCTTTCCCTTTGCTCATAGAACAAGATGAAACATATTTGATATGTTCAATCCAAAAATACTTATGAAAGGAAAAGTTACCAGATGAAACAATTAAGGCAAAGAAGCTTATTGTGTAGGCCTGGGGATATTCAATTATAAATTGTAGTTGTTTAGAAGATCTTTCATCCTACTATACTTAAGATGCATTAAATATGAAATAAAATATATCCTTGTTGAAATTCAAGAGGGGGCTTATATGGATACCATCAGGTAGAATCATTCGTAGTAGAAAAGATCTTAAGATAAGAAAATTTTTAGACTAAAATTCAAATGGATTCTCAAGAGTTAGCAAGAAAGAGCAATAAGTGTCGAAAGTACTCAAACCTACATCATTTAGCTATCATCTATCATATCTTGATATCAAATGTCATCCCTTTTGCTCAATAAAGAATAGATATCAACAAACCATTTTCTCTTGTAGTTGAAGGCTTCTTAAAAAAGAATTTCGTAAGTAGGCCCACTATTATTAACATTTAAGGAATTTTACGAAGACTTTAAAATCAAGCATCACTTCATGTTTATTATATACTCATATGCTAATACGTTGATCAAAGTCATAAATAGGACAATATTGTAAGGCTTGGAAACCAAAGTCAAGGACGCTAAACATGTTTGGCATAAAGAGATTTACAACATATTATGGGCATATTGAACAACATAAAAACACTTATTAAAGAAAAACCTTCAATAAAAATATCTATTATTTGAGTAAAATGGAAACAAGTATCAAAATAAGAACAAGGTTAAAGGCATCAGATATAAAGAACCCTTTTTAGCTCCTTAGCCAATAAAGAAAAACTTGTAGCTTAAAAGGCCTTAAGTCTAAGATAACTCCATTTCAGCTCCCAAACATAAAGAAAATTTAAAGACCCAAAGACGTTAGGTTTAGGAGAAGTCTTTTTAACTACCTAGATCAAAATAAAATTTTTTTCAAAGGCTTCAAGTTGAAGAGAAATCCTCTTTGGCTCCCTCACCCATAAAAGAAAACCTACATGCATAAGGGCTCAAGTATTTGAGAAATCTCTTAAGCTCCTTTTGTAACATCCCATTACCGATGGGAAGGATAAAATAGTAAATTTGGGTCGGGTTGTGAGTGTGTACACGTATCTCGGTATATTCATGCATAAAATGGCCTCTATATGGATATGAATGGTAATTTTTGCAATTGTATATGCATTCGTGACATTTCCCGACATATGTGTCTATAAGTGTATTTTTTGTGAAAAATGTAAATTATGTGTTTGAAAAAAAAATGAATTGGAGTGATTTATGTGTATTCTACAGAAAATTGCTAAATGGGTACCGATGAGATTTCTGATACTGAAAATGACTATCAAATTGACACTACAAATTAATGACATGATTTAGGAAAAATTTTTCATGAGCCATTGAAATTTGGAGAGTTTTATGAAAGTCAAAGTAAATAAATTGATTGAAATGGAAGTTGATAGGCATGAAAGATACAATGAAAGTGTGTGAATTTGAAATATGAGACATTGATCTTCATGAAACTTGTAGAATATGTTGACGGCTTTCTGTCGTATTAGAGTTTGATATTTTTCGATATCGGGATTGAAAGAAATGATTTTTTGAAGTTAAGGTTATATTACTTTGTATTGAAAGTGTTTGAATGGAATATTTTCTGAACATGGTTCAATCTGATAAGACATTCGTGATCTGTAGAGATCTAATTAAGTTAATGTTTGTTTCTAAATAAACTAGAAACATGGATCTGCAAATTATCTGAAGGAATTGAATTTCAATTCAGTCCCTAAGAGTTTACGTTTCTGAATTGAAGTAGTAAGGTTATAAGAAATTGTATAAGGGCAAATTGGGCATGATACTTAAGATTTTAAGACTTAAGGTTTAAAGGAAGGGGTAAAATAGACATTTCACCCTTCTTAAGGGTATAAAAAGAAGAAGTTAGGGTTTTTGTTAAGGGATATGGGAAGATGCCGTGGGAGAAGAAGAAGAGAAAGAAAGTTGGGTTTTGGAAATCTTTGAAGATTTAGGAGCCAAATCAAGTAAGCATAAGTATCATTCCTCTTGATTAAATGAATAAAACATGTTTTGATGTTAGTTAAGAGGGGATTATGTGTTGGAAGTTGTATCATGGGTTAAAGAAAATGTGTGGTTTTTTGGTTTAGGATCAAGGTTAGATTTTGATGTTTTGTTGTTCTTTTATTGTGTTCAGATGAGTTGGAAATGAAATATAAGTGATGTTTTAGGGTTAAGATGAATTATGTTTTGAAAGATGGGAAGAATTTGATTGAAGTATGTTGAAAAATTAGGTTTTGGAGGTTTTCGAGCTAGCACGTCGAGGCGAGCGCAAGCGTACACATCACGGCGCACGCATGCGTGCACGCCGCGGTGTGCACAAGCTAGCGCCCTTGCCGTGGCGAGCTCAGGGGTTTCACCGCGGCTGCACAGATATGTTTTGATATTTTGAGCATAACTTTTGACGTAAATGTCCTAATGAGGTGATTTTAGATTGGTTGTAAACTAGAGACAAGGGACTACAAGTTATCGGAAGAAATCAAATGTTTATTCAGTCCCTAAGATGTTCAAATTCAAGAGTGAAATTGGGTATAGTATACAGTCTCAGTTTTAGCAATAATTGGACCTATAGAGTTCCGAATCGAGTGATTGAGGTGTCACTGAATTTCAAAAAAAATGTAGAGGAAAATTTTTGTGACAGGAATTTTGGAAATAGCGCCGGGAATGTCACGAACGTGCATTGTACACAATTTCTAAATCATTACATGTGCATTATTAAATGTTTCTGATTGGACAAGGAGTAATATGTGAATATTTTGACTGATTTAATGGCACTTTTGGAACGTCACCCCACAGACATTGCTGAGGCTTCCAGGCATTAGCTTCGGCAACAACGGTGAGTGACCTAGATGGTTTCTCAATTATCATTTGATTATAATTATGTGATTATGATTCTGTGGAGAATAATGGTGGGATTGTGTTTGGTTTATGGATTCCGGACGGAAGGTCCGAGGCATTGGGAGATTATGACATAGACGTGCTATTTATCTGAGAATTTGAGACCTCCGTGTTTAAATGTGATGAAATGTGATTGTGATTTTAATGTGACTAATTGTGAACTATTTGTTCGAATGTGATAATTTGGAAATGATTGCGATATATGAATACGTGCATATAAAGTGATGAATTGTGGCATATGCAGTTCATACATGAATGCATGAATAGATAATGACAGTTGCGATCGGAGCAGCCACCGAGAGCTATAGGCTCAACGTTTATATTTGGGCCTCGAGCTCACAGTGATTCAGAGCCGCTGGCTCAACGATTAATGTGCCCTTATTAGGACAGTTTCAGAGCCTCTGGCTCAATGATTAATGTGCCCTTATTGGGACAGTTTCAGAGCCTCTGGCTCAACGACTAATGTGCCTTTATAGGGACAGTTCAGGCGCTCGGTCACAACACCGAAATAAATTGTAAAAGTGTTACATGCGCACGTCATATGCATTTGATTTAATCCTTTTGATTGAATGAAAGGCAAGATGCCTTATAATGATGTGATAACAATCATGTGTACTTCTAAATGTGAGATTATGAAAAAATTGTGATATGTCTGAGTGTTGCATGAAACATAATGGTTGTTGTGACCAGAGTTGCCACCGATTAGAGCTTTTAGCTCAACGAGCAAAAATGAGCTTCGAGCTTATAAGTGATTCAGAGCCTCAGGCTCATCGTATAATGAGCCCTCTATCTACCAATGGATAAGGGACAGATATTAATGAGCCCTCCAAGGGACAATTTAGGTACTCGGTCACAGTAAAATGATAATAAATGGAAAGTGAGTCTCCTATGCATGTATCAAATATGAAAAATATGAATGTGAACTTCTGTAATTGTGTGAAATGTGAAATCTTGGGAAAGCGCATTACAAAATAAAGTTAGATGTATGCAAATTGTGAAATGTGATCAAATATGCAACAATGCAAAAATTTGATATGTGAATTGATGTTGTTGTATGGATTGAGTGGACCATCGATGATGGTTACCTCATTGAGTTTGCAAAACTCTCCCAATATTTGTAATTATTTTTCAGGACTTAGAAGAATATCACGTTAGGCAACGGGCGTATAGCGACCGCTTGCAAGTGTGAGAAGAGTTCGGGATCAGTTGCGTCTACATTAGTGTCTGATTATGTTTTTTTAAATTTCTATATAATTGATTTGGTCATTATAAGAGGGCCCTCGTGGTCATTGTATTTATCGGTCTTGTTATGAAATTGTGATCCGCATAATATTTATGTGTATGCTTCGAATAAAAAATATATATATTTTATACTGAGATTTGACTAAGTGATGTAGCGCGCCATCCTCGTAGGGCATGGACTCGGATATCACCATCGATGTTGGGTTCGGGTCTTACGGGAGTGGGGTGCTACAACAATAGCAACATAAAACTAAAGAACTAAAAAAATCTTTCCTTTTTTTCATTTTGTTTTTTTTTTGTTTTTAACAACACAAAAATACTTCAAAAATATAAAGTACATTATCCCTGTGCCCCTCGAAGAATCTCAAACTAGGGCTTATTCCTCGTCACATTATCTCGGTCATCTGTTTCTTCTTCAGAAGTAACTGACTTGTCCTCTGTTTGACCAGTTACTTCATAAATAGTAACTAACTATGAATCTATACATTTTCTTGTCTTTCCTTCACTACGTTTTATGCTTGTACTTGACCCTTTCTAATCCAAGCTTGCTTAGATACCATTGGATGCTGCTGGAAATTTAATGGAGAGTGTTTAGATGTTCAGTTTTGACCCCTTTGAAAACATCAATTGTAGCATCTCGTCCTTATATGCTTGATAACTCCACAAAAATGACACATCATTACAAATCTTCAATTCTTTCTCGATGTTTCTTTTTCTCAAACAGATCTATACATATTATGTTTCTCCTCATTCACTTTAGAACATTTACCCTTATAGCCAATGCCTTGAAGATCCCTTTTAACCTTACCAATTTTCATGACCTTTTCTAGTTTTTCTGTGCCTCTATTCAACGTTCTCAATCCCTTTTCAGTACTTACCAATTTTATTCTATCTTTACCAAGCTCATCTGACGTCAACGTCAATTTTTTTTCTAACTCTTAGATGATGTTCTTCATAGAGAGGTTCTCTTCCTTCAATCTTTGATTCTTTCTACATATTTTCACCAATTTTTGGTACATTAATTCGTAACCCTCGTAAATATTTCCCTTTTTGTCATCTAGGTCACTTCTATCACTGTCATAATATGATAACAGGTCTTGAGATGAGTTGGTTTCGAAATTTTTTTATTTTTCGATTTTTCCTCTTTTCGGTCTTCAGTTACTTCCTTCTTAGTTACTGTTAAGCAAGTAATTGGACTTCTACTATGTAAGGTAACCAACGCAGCAACATTCGCTATTTCTTCTTCACTTTCGAATTCATTATCACTTCAAGTGCTTATATAGAATTTTTCTTTTCTCTTCTTCATGGTATTAAAACACTCCGCATGAATATATCCGAAGCCTTGTCACTCATGACATTGAATTCTCTTCACCTTTCTTTCTCCCGTTTGAGTTTTGGCTTATTTATGGTGGTTGTTCGATGACTCCTACCATTTTTTCTAAACTTGGATCTGTCCTTTGTCACTCTCTTTAGCCATTTACTAAACTCTCGTGTTAATAGCTCCATACCCTCATTCTCGTTGGATTCATTTTCTAATTCATTCACAAATTTACCAATCTCAGCTTGCAATGCTAATCCTTTCTTCTTCTCTGGGTTGTCACTCAACAAATTCATTTCAAAATTTGTAAGAATTCCAATTACCTTCTACAGTGACTCCACTAGTCTCATTTTCATCCATCTCCAATTCTTTAAACCTCACAACTAACATCTGTAGTTTTGATGCTGTCACACCCTTCATGAGTAGTCTGCAACATATCCCAAGCTTCTTTAGCCGATTCACAGGCTGATATCATTGAGAAGCATCCTTCATCAACAGCACTGAAAATCACAAGCATTGCTTGTGAATTTCCAAGTGAACTTTCTTCTTCTGTTCTTATCCATTCAGATGGATTTTTTTGAATTGCCTTTCCTTTGTGATTATTGGATGCGTCCACCCACATACTACCGAATGCCAAGCTCTCGAGCCTTAAGCTTGAATGAAGACTTTCATCCATGATTTCCATGCAGGATAGCTAGATCCGTCCAATAGCGATGGCCTGATAATCGATGCTCCTTCTTTTATGGCCACGTTTGCGAAACTAGGATCTGCACCAACTTGCTACCAAGTTCTGAATCGGTGACCTCACTATAATACCAATTGAAAAACTGTAGGAGGTAATTGTTTCACAAACTTTCTGATTTGTTTCTGGAAAACAAAAAAATTAGAAAAATTAAGAGAAGCAAAAAATATATCAATATAAAAAATTTAGTTACGTAGTTCGGTACGCCTTGTCTACTTTTGCGAGGCCCTCACCCAGCTTAATCATTTTTACCAAAGTACAATATATTTATCCAAGACTTTACTAAGCTAACACCACTCAACACCCTTGACATTATCTCTCAACCTCACTTTTCATTAAAGAATTTTACACCCAATAATACGACCACCTCGTACTAACCTCAATAGAGGATTTACACTCATTGTTTAATAATGAAGATAATTCGACTCAAGTGATTAAAATAAATATAAATAAATACGAATACATTTGAGATAAAAAATAACTTCCCTGTTTGGCTAATGGTGGTTGACAAATTAAATCCCATTTATGTTTTGATAATAATAAAATGTATAGAATTTGTTAAGAAATTATTTCAGGTGTTTTGGATTGAAATAAATCTAGAAAGCATTATAAATCATGGTGAAATCAAGAACGAAGTAATCTTCAACATGATAGAGACTTAAACATGAGGATTATGGGAAGATCCGAATAAATATATCCGTTGAAGTCAACACAAGTCGACCAACATATCACAAGTCGACTAATAAATTAAGGATCATCAGATGGGGTTTGAAACAAGTCGACTAAGATGTTACAAGTCAACTACAAATCAAGTTGATAGGAGCACTAGTCAACTATCATGGCATTAGTCGAATGATCGAAAAGCAGAGATGAAACCTGCAGCGAAAAACGTTGATACTAGTCGACTATAATAGCTCGACTAGTTGACTATCAGGTAGAGCTAAATAAGATGTGTCCGAATGATTCCTAAATGGAAAGGAAGAAATCAAGCAACGACCATAAGAAATCATGCAGTGGCTAGAAGAGGAAGGCATAAGGAATAGACTCCATGTCCTTACGTTTCAAATCGTTTTGTGGACATTGCATTAGACTAAATTTGTCCCTTTTCTGAATTGGAACTATCCTTGCGGAGCATTTTTTCATTTGAAATCTTTCTAATATTTTCTCGATATATCCTTTTTGAGACAATCCTAACAATCCTTGTGAACTATCTCGGAATATTTCTATTCCTATCATGTAGGATGTCTTACTCATATCTTTCATTTTGAAATTATTATAAAGAAAATTCTTTACATCATGTAACAAAACAACATTATTCGCAGCAAGAAGAATATCGTCAACATATAGAACTAATATGATGAACTTGCTCCCACTCACCTTCATGTAGATACACCGATCAAGGGTGTTTTCTACAAAACCATAAGACGTAATAGTAGCATTAAACTTAAGATACTATTGTCGGGAAGCTTATTTCAGTCCATATATTGACTTCTTTAATTTACACACTAATCGTTCCTTTCCTGTCGTCACGAAACCTTCAGGTTGATCCATATAAACTTCTTCTTCCAAGTTACCATTAAGAAAGGCGTTCTTTACATCCATTTGGTGAAGCTCTAAATCATAATGAGCCACTAGTGCCATAACAATTCTTAAAGAGTCCTTCTTTGAAACTGGAGAGAACGTCTCTTTATAGTCAATACCATGCTTTTAAGTGTAACCTTTGGCAACCAGTCTGGCTTTATACCTTTCAATGTTGACATGTTAGTCACGTTTAGTCTTAAAGACCCATTTACAACCCACTTGCTTTGCACCTTTCGACAACTTAGTTAATTCCCAGATATTATTGTCATCCATTGATTTCAACTCTTCTTTCATAGCATTAAACCATCTTTCAGAATTGTTACAATCCATGGCTTGTTTGAACGAGCCTGGATCTTTATCAATGCTTAAGTCACATTCATGTTCAAGTGAGTAAATTTTGTAGTCACCTGAGATAGCTGGTCTTCTTTGCCTTACAGACCTTCGTAATGCTACGCCTTGTGACATTACTTGATCATTTGTAACTTAATCATTATTAGCTGGTTTGTCATTAATATGTTCAATTTGTGGAATTGGAACATTAATCTGTTGTTCCGATATGTTGCGTGGTCGTGATGCAATAAGAGGAATAACAACCAGTGGAATCATGTCCGATGTAGTCGATTCTACTCGACTTTGAGTATTTCTACTCGATTCTCATGAATATTCACTTTTCGTGATTCTCCACTCCCACTGATTTGACCATTCTCAATAAACCGAGCGTTACCAGACTCAACTATTCTCGTACTATGGTTAGGACAATAAAATCTATACCTCTTTGACTTTTCAGGATAGTCGATGAAATAACCACTAACGGTTCTCGCATTAAGCTTCTTTTCATGTGGATTATACAGCCTTACTTCTGTCGGACAACTCCAAATATGGAGGTGTCGTAAACTAGATTTCCTTCCTGTCCACAGTTCATAATGCATCCACAATGATAAAGGTATAGTAGTATTACTTATCATGCTCCTAACCATTTCCATCAAAGTATGATTTCGTCTTTCAGCTACACCATTTTGTTGTGGTGTACCAGGCATTGTGTATTGCGCACATATACCTCGACTAGCAAGAAACTTTACAAATGGACCTGGAAATTGTCCACTTTCATCAATTTTTTCGTAATATTCACCACCTCTATCACACCTCACTATATTTACTTTTTTATCTAACTGCCTTTCTATCTCATTAATGAACACCTCTAGGATGTCCACAGACTGAGACTTCTCATGTAGTAGATAAATATATCCATATCGTGAGAAGTCATCAATAAAGGTAATGAAATATTTTTCGTCGCCCCAAGAAGGAACGTCGAAAGGAC
>JANIHY010000006.1:58692676-58703829 GCA_027479065.1 Erythroxylum brevipes | reverse complement strand
TCATTAATTTTTGGGGTTAACTCATCGAACCAAAAATGTTGAATCAATTTGTACAAATCTCTTAATATGGTAAGTCTCTCCTGTATTTACTAATCCAAAGGTCACAACTTTGATAAAGAAAGGTTGTGTCTCACTTAATAAATTAAAGAATGATTGACTAAAGATAAAAACACATTAATACTTGTAAGTTTCAATTATATTAAACTTGTTAATCGACTCTAAATTACTAACTTGCCAAATAGCTCACCTGAACTGCATAGTTTGCAAATTATTTTTTTCAAAAATGAATAATCAGTAGTAACTATAAAGAAACTAATGCAACATTACAATGAGTTAAAGGCTATATAGCCCTCGATTACGGACAATCGAAAAATTAAAATGAAGTTATTACAAAGATAAATTAAGATCTAACTTATAAGTTCCATCTCTGCTTCATGTCTGGTGAAAGAGTGTGTTGAACATTCTTATCAACAATAGCCAATTGAATCTAATTAATAATCTTGTCTGTAAGTTGGTATTTCTCAACTGCCCTACGTGTAAAGATTTTGTTATTCCTCTCCTTCCAAATCATATAAATGGTGGAAATGAAAGCCACCTTGAAAATATGCCCATTAGTGATATTCTACTTTAAATGGTTAATCACTGAATTCAATGTTTTCTCCTAATCATACATATAAGTGTCATCAGCTATTAGCTGTTGAATCCTACTCGAAACTGCTTTAGAAAACCTGCATTGAAAAATTAGGTGATTACAAGTATAGTTTGCAAATCATTGCATGCACAAAAAAATTAACTAAAGAATAACTAATGACTGCAGGATCAATTTTATTTTTATAAGATAAAAGTTAAAAGATATGATTTCTCCCTATAGTTTAAGAAACTTTAAAAGAACTCTAATCCTTAAAATTATTGGAAAAAATATTTATAGTTTTTAATTTTCTAAAAATATACGCAATATGACAAAATATATGTAATATGAATATCAAACATAAACAAATCAAATGTTATTTACATGATGTTTTAGCCTAACTATTAAATTCGAATCAAACTAACTATATTCACATTAAATTTATTAATAATTTATTATAATTATCGTGAATTATTAATTCAACTTGAGTTTAATTTTGAGTTGGGTTTAAGAGTTAAGATAAGTTATTATATTAATAACACTTGATTAGTACATATATAATATTCATATTGTATGTATTTCGTTATTATTTTTCAACTGAAGTATATGCGAAGGGGTTTTTTTTTAGAAATTAAAAATTGTAAACAATTTTTAGAAAGTTTTAAAGATTATAAATTTTAAAACCATATAAAAGGTTTATATATAAGTGAAAAAAGGGCAATTTAAACTTTAACATTTATGCTAAATTTTGATTTAAATTCAGATGTTTAATAACATTAAAAAATAACTTTAATATTTTCAAAACATTTAATTTTAACGCTAAATTAATGAATCCCAAACTAATCATTTAAATTCTATCAAATTTTCGTCACATTACTTTTTTTTTCTTATTTTCAATTGGAAAGAGGAAACCCACAATTTATGTAAAGCCCACGAAAGAAATAAAAGTAGCTTAACGTTAACCAATCAACCCAGCAGTCCAGGTCACAAAACTATTAAACATAGGGATATAAATAGAACTTATCAACAAAAAATTCTAATACCAACAAAAATTAGCTTGCCTTCACTTTTCTCTCCATTTTATCCATTGGTAACTATGTAAACTTACCATCTTTCTCCTCATGTGAAACATTTCTCATTTGTTCCTGCATTTTGGTTGTTTTATAGGAAATTGTGACGAAATTTTTAAGTTTAACAACCTCAAAATTCCTTATCTCATAGGTAAAATTCCAGCAACCATTACGTCTTTTAGTGTGATTTTTAGTCAACGTACACTAGTTTATAGTTGGATTATATGTTTTGATTGTGTGGAACAATAAATTGAAGTAATAAAAAGAGGAAAAAAATGGAGAAAAAGTGGTTGAAAAATGAGAAAAGAATAAGAGACAGGAGAAGAGGAGAGGGTGGAGAAGATGGTTTTTCCTTTGATTTGATCCATCCATATGTGAGCTAGATTGTAAAATATGTCTAACACTAAGATATGATGACTCGGACATTGAGGATAAGGCCTATATTCGAAAGAGGCAAAAAAATTTGTAGCAAAAGAAGGTTGTTACCTAGAGAAATTGATCGTTGTCAACCTTCCCAATAACTTCATCCTTGATATGATGATAATGATCCAAATTTTAGACCATAGCCCCAAGACTCTTTAGGAGTTACTTAAAGATGTTGGAAAGGAACATATGTTCCTTAAAGATCTAACCCCTAATAGACCTTACCCAATTATTCCCCCTATTTCTGTTACCACTCTAGCACCAATCCCTTGTATGATGATGAGACCATATAAGGATGAATTTCCTCCTATAAAGAGACGCACAGATGATACTAATAGAGGTATCTCCAACACTTATGTTCGTGCTAAAGGAATTACTTGTCAAGGCACTCTTGTCTCAAATTATACCATTCAAGTACTCAACTGGCCGACTAATAATGTTGTGGTCCAAAACAAAGCTTTTCTCTGAATTGATACCCAAGTTTGATGGGCTTAAACAACAGACTCGGGGCAGTTAAAAACTAATAGAAATAGTCTTTTCTTATATCCAAAAATCGTATACATCTTTGAAAGATCAGATGGTTCAGCTCGATGTTGATCTCAGATGCTATATTGAAACACATTATTTTGAACCTAATTTCACAAACAAAGAATAAGAACTTCAAAGAGTGAAAGAAGTACTTCATATAATAAAGGAAGACATGTAGAAAAAACATTCTAAGACTATTTATGGAGCTTATCCTACAACTTTTCCAATTATCCAACCCATTTATTCATCCCCAACTGATTGTGAAAAAGTTTTTAAAAGGAACAATCCTTTAATTAGGCAACATATTCATTCTACCACCACACCCAACACCAAGCCTACAAAGCCCAAAACTAAAAAGACTCATGATCCATCACTTTCATATACCAAACTTATTAATCCATGGCCAAAACTCTCACAGATTATCTTCACCTTTTTTATCACCAAAAACCCAACCTTCTCCATCAATTGGAAAAGATAAAGCTCCTTAATCAGAGTACATTGTAACTCTTACACTGGTATCTATTTCAGAAGAATCTGGAGAACAAACCTCTAAAGATTTTGAAATCTCAAAATGATCCTTAGAAGGATCAAAGCAATTTATAGATTTACCTGAATTGGCTCAGATCTTGATGACTAAACCTTAAACATTTCACCAATTTCTATATATTGATCTTCTATTGACCAATTTTCTAATAAAGGATTCAATATTATGGCAGGTGAATTGTCATGTCCACTTGGCTTTGAACCTAAGAAAACTTTTTAACTTGGAGAAAGTTCCACAACCCAATAACTCGAAGTAGAGCCCAAACATCCTAATTATTTCCAATATGCCTAAGATCCTTGGCCTCCAATCTGGACTGACACAGAAATACCCCATTTTATTAAATAACTAGAAAAAATGGAAGATGACATGTCTGACTCTAATGATGATAGTAGTGGACCTTAACCTTTTTCTAAACCTCCCTATTAATAGATTCCCTCTTATCTTCCAGGTATATTATTGAGAATTAGTATTTCCAATAATTCTTACTTATATTATTCAAGAATCAAGCTTTCAAGAGAAGGAAAACGTAAAAAGAAGCCATAAGATAGAAAACACACATAATTTTATTGAATTCTCGTTGATCTATAATGGAAGACAAACCTTGCTTTTATAGACTAAACAAAGGGATACAAGATAAAACCTTTTAGATAACATGGAAACCAAAGCACTGATATGGAAAATGCAAAAATATAACACACAAAATCAATCATTTCGTAAATCTAGAAATTTTAAAAAAACTTGAACACGAGAAACTTTAGATTAAAAGATATAATATTGGCATAATAATTTAAAATTTATATCAATTAATGATTTTAATAATACAATATATCTATAGCTACTAGATATGACTAACAATATATCAACTATCAATAGATAAAAAAGAGACTTAAAGTTAAAAGAAATGCTTCTCAAAACATGAAACAATGACTATTTTAAAACTTACAAACTTTAGCTTCTCTATATAAGTATGTATGACAAGCCACCACAATTAGTATCCATATGTTTCATTTCAACAAATATTGTATGCTTTCATCTTTGTGTCAGTGCTTCTTAAAATTAAGACACTTCACTTACCTCCATCAAAGACAGAACCTAGGAGTAGGAAGATGAATCCATGTACAAAAATATATTTATTACTCACGACCTGAAAATAACCTGAATCCGACGTGAAAGCACCTGCAAAACAAAGAAGGCTTGTCGGGGGTTGTGTCCCGATTAGCCCCTCCGATGCTCAAGTCAGTATATTTGTGAAGGTGAGGTTGCCGTAAAGCAGAAAAAGCTAGATTATGAGTGTGCGTACCTCAATTATGGGAGAATTATACCTTATATATGATTTTGTAGTTAGGTTTAGGTCTTTACGTATTTGCATGGGAGCCTTCCTTCTCTGGATGGGCCAAGGAGGGCATGTGCTGGACTTGGGTTAGGCCTAGGCGTAAGACTGATTTTTGAAGAATAGGTCGATCGGCCCGCGGGTCGTTTTGATTGGGTCCGAGCCCAAAACGGCCGACCCGACCAATATTCATGCATAATATAACATTCATACACGTGAATTTGATTGTTTTACACACATTTTGATGATTGTACATGCACTCATTTGATATTTAATTAATATTTAATGTTATTATAATGTGAATCGTTATTATGTATCTTAAAAATTGAGTTGATGTATATAAGTAGTGATTTAGAATTTTTGAAAAAAATTGAAAATTCTTTAGAATTAAGGATATTTTTAGATTAAGAAAAAAAGTCAAGTGACGAGACAATTGATAAATAATAGTAGAAATAAGTGTCAAATGGCAGTAGAAATTTTGATGAATGAGATTAGGATTTAATGCCTATTTGGATGAACTTATATCAGTAGAGTTTTTTTTAAGTAGAGCTTTTGTAGTAGAGCTTTTTTTAGAAGAGCTTTTCTAAGAAGTCAATCAATAAAAAAAACAGTTTTTTTAAGAGCTTCATACAGTAGACTATTTGCAACATAAAAATAAAAGCATATTTATTAATTTTAACTATATTTTATTTTGTAATAAAAATTATTTATGCATATAAATAATATCTAAAGCATATTAAACAATATGCAAATCACAATATATTAGGTTTACATTTGATTTGAAAGAATTCAACTACTATTAGATCTTTCATGAATGGAATGGGTTTACATTTACTTTACAATTGTTTGACAGATTTACTTCCATTTAAATCGTGATATCAATAATTTCATGCTTTGAATGATTTCAAATTGATACATGTATCATGCAGACACTGCTGTAGACTTTGAGGTTTACACCACTACAAGAGATGTGTCATTTACACCTTATAGTTACCTATTTCTTAGATAACCATCTTGTAGGAAATTTTAGATAACCATCTTGTAAGAAATTATTTAAAGAGATGTCTCATTTTCTTGTAGGAAATAAAACTAATATCAAAAATATATATTAAAACATACAAAAAGCTAAATAATATTATAATCCCAAAAATAAATATTCAAGTTGATTAAATAGTTAAATACATAATAAATTATACATTTTATTGTAATACAAGAAAATTTACAATATGTTTCCTCACATCATTAATCTCGATATTTTGTGGCTCGTCTAAAAGATAGGCAGCCTTCATTCAAGAGCACCATTTTCTTTGCATATTTGCTAACTCTTGGATTAACAAGAACAATTTCCTCTCATCCACCACGTTCTCCAACAGGATTAAACACCATAAGTTGCACATTGATATTGTAATAAAAGAAAATTTACAATATGTTTCCCCATATCATTCATCTCGATATTTTGTGGCTCGTCTAAAAGATAGGCAGCCTTGCAGGTTTTGGGTTAGGTCAAAGGCAGCCGTTATGCTGTCGAAATTTCGATAAAAATTAGTATGAATATGAATTTTGGGATTAATACCAATGTATAAGAATATGGTTAAGAGTTGAGATTTGGCATGAGAAAGAATTTCCAAGAAAAAGGATATAAGATTGCTTTGTATGAGTTTGATAAATGAGTATAAGAAAAAGAAAAGAAAAGAAAAATTTATACTGGATTTTGGGATCGGTTTAGTCTAGGTGTCCAACGCGATCGTTGTTTTCTTTGATTTTTGTTCTCGGATGTCGGATATGTTTCAGTTTGATTGATTATTTTGTTTATCCACGCCTTATGATTCGATTCTATTGATTATTTCGATTTGGTATTCGATCCCGATTTGCATTCGCTTTGCATTTTGGTATGTTTATTCGATTTGCTTTCGATACAATTTGCTTCTTTCGATTCTGTAGTCAATTTGCATTTGCTTTGCTTCCGCTTTTCTTTCGCTTTCGCTGTGCTTGTCGTTATCGAATTCAATTTATCCAATTTGAATTCCCCTCGTTCTTCGTATCCGTTCCTGCTTTTCGGTTGGGATCCGGTTCCCGAATCGGGTCCCAACAATTATGGTCTTAAGATTTACTAAAAAAATATTGTTTATACTACAAGGATACTCTAGAAAGAGAAGCTCTAGCTTCTCTCTAAAGTTGCAAACTGTTCATAGTGTTTACAATTTTAGAGCTCTCTAGGATTGCTTCTCCTAACCATGTTAACTACCTCCCCCACTTGAAATCTACTTCTGCACCCTTCTACTAGTCCACCTTCATCCTTATTATATCTGTTTCTATAGCTCCTCCTAGTTTTGCTTCTGCCCCTTTACCTTTCTTCTTTCTTATTTCCCACCTACTAGTTTATTACCCGCTGGACCATCAATATATTTGGACCTCTATCCTAGGTAAACTTTCCTACCTTAGTTAAGTCCTCAGGAAAACCTGACCTATTTGTAACCACTATACCCTCTACAATGGACTGAAAAATAACACCTAAATTGGCCACTTGTGACTATTCACATAGCAACTCTTGGATGGGTCTTTTCAATAATCATATTCTCTTAGATTACTAATAGCTACAAGGAAACTTCAATATAGGGACTGCCTTCCACTATTAGAAAAAGTCCTAAGAAGATTAGAAAAATGGTGTAACAAGTTATTATCATTTTCTGGTAGAGTCTAGTTGATAAAGTCTATATTGAACTCTCTCGATATATACTAGTCATTGCATCTGTTCCTATCAAAAGAACTCACCAAAGCCTTGGAAAGATTAGCTCAGGGACTCCTATGATCAGGAAAGCATATTAATAAGTATAATGCCAAAGTGGCATGGATTACAGTGTGTAAACTAAGGGATGAAGTAGGGATGGATATTATATCTATAATCTTTAGCAACTAGGGCTTTATGGCTAAGAGATTGTGAAGACTGATAGAGAGAAAAAAATCTCTTTAGGTTAGATGGGTCCATATGAATTTCTTGAAGAGTAAAAATATCTATGAGATCAATCATAAGCCTTCCTCCTCCTAGTTTATGTTCCAATTGCTTAATGTAAGGGACACGCTAGCTAATAATTTTAAATGCTTGATGAGGAATGGGGCAACAAATTTACTATACTTTGACAAGTGGAACCTAATAACCCTTTGAGTAATACTCAACTCACAACCAATTTGCTAGAGAGATAACCTATTAATTTAAAAGTCAAAACATGGATGGAGGGAAGATAATAGAGTAACTGTCCTAGAGAACTTACATACTTTCTTTTAAAATATGATCTAGATATAAGGAGTATAGACCAATATTTCTAGTATGGTCATCTATTAGGTAATTTTATGAATAAATCTTATAAAGAGAACCTCAAAATTTCAACGGTCCAGGATAATTTGTAACATTAATCTTCTTCTTAAAGATGCATTCCTTATATGGATAATAGTTGATAATAGATTTGGAAGTATGGAAAAGTTAAAGTTTCTAAACCTAACTAAAAAAATTCCATCTTTGTAAAGAAGAATCTAAAACTCTTTTTCATTTATTCTTCAATTGTAAATTTTCTTGCATGATTAGGAGTCAAATTAATTATGTTAACTTGATAAGGCTAGATTAAATTATTTAGAGTTCCTAGAATGAATGTGCTACTTGAGGAATTCACTAAGAGATGATATGACATTATATGTGGTAACATGTGGATCATATATTTATACAATATGGAAGAGAGGAATGATATATGTTTTAAAGGTGGAGAGAAAGATGGAAAGCAAGTGCTAACTGAACTAGAGCAGTGGATAAGAGACTAACTAATCATTAGCAGAGATGCTAAAATATATAACTTGAACATTACTGAAGCCTAAAAGATTAATGCATACACTAACTAGCACTGGAATAGACCAAGAATGAGCATCTTAGGTAGGAGCAATTGCTAGTTGATGTTACTCAGATTGGGTCTCTAATGTGTAGCGATGTTTTAACTATGTTTTCGAGACAAAGGTTCACCATATGTTATTAGGTTTTCCTTTTAAAGCTTTGTAACTCTTATTTCTTTCAATAATACTATTTAAAAAATTTTAAAACTAATTGCATTCTTAACGTGTGCTTAATTTTTAATGAGATATTTAATTTTAAAATAGCCTTATCAAATATAAAGTACATGTACGTCGTCATGAATTTAAACATAAAATCTAATATGTGCATCGATATATTAAATTTATAAAAACATGCAATTTATCTTGCAAATATAATCAAATTATATTCATGTAATGTTAATCTTTGTTTGATTCTATTAATTGATCTTCATAATCTAAAATAATATGCACGTGTTTATTAGTGAATGAAAATAAATAATTGAAGAATGAAGGAAGCTAGAACATGCATGGGCTATAAAGTAGGGTAATGATCGTGTCAAAATGAACTAGGTAAGCCCTAAACTTAACCCTAAATCCCATATTTACTATAAAAGAACATAACGAGACCAAAAGGAGCAACACCCATCTTACCAAATTAGGACTAATCAAGAAAGATTAAGAAGGGAGCATTGAAGAGTTCTAGCTATTCTAACATTTCTAGATTAGTCTAACTCAAGTTCTTTCTTTTTTCCTTTGTTTATTTTCTTTAAGCTTGATGTATGAATTAGGTTTGAAGATGTTATACACATTTATGATGTTTCAATTTTCAAATTAGGAATTTTTCTTGAGTTATTTGTTACTTGATCATTATTAATTTCAATATAATTTTATGGTGTTGTGGTAATTGGGTATGCTAATACTTTGGCAAAAAATCAAAAGAGTGAGTTGAAAGTAATCTGATTAGGTTGGGTAACGAGTATTAGCGACCAAATAAGTCATGCAAATATCAAATTGATAATCATATGAAGAGAGATCTTGTGTGAAAACTCAATTATTCGATAGATCACTGAAGAACTAGTTGAAAATCCTAGGCTATTTTTGTGAATCGAGAGATTGCAAAATTTGGAATTTCATAATCAATTAGGTTTAATCAATTGGGGTTAAATGATTGGGACTTGAGAGAGAATAATCAAACCCTTCAAAAATCTAGAATAGACACCCAATTGAATCAAAGTGGTTAAGGGAGCAAAATAATGATAGAATGAATCCTACAATTTCATACATAATCATCCTTGTTTTACTTTGACAACTTAATTGTTAAGTGTTTAAGTACTCAATTTATTTGATTGTTTTAGTTTTTAATATTTTATTTTCATTCAAATCATATTTCACAATCTTAGACAAAGTTAGGTTCACTTAGTTTAGCTATTTCCTCATGGGATTAACACCTTTAATACTAAAAATTATGGTCCATATGCTTGTGTATATTTAGGGTTTTATTATAGGTAAAACTTACTTAATTGAATTATTTCATGTTAGTCTATTACGTAGTAAACTGCAAGTGCACGATGTAGCTATATCTAGTACCAACAAGTACAGGTCAATCCCATGAAGACGATGAATACTATTAATTACCCTTCCCTTTTATCTAGCCTACATATTGGTTTTATATTTTTAATAAAATAAAATAAAAATTAAAAAATTAAAGAAATAGGAAAAAATAATGAATACAAAGATAGTGAAATTCAGTTAGAAAACTATCGTTATCAAAAATTAGTATCTAGGTTCAAATCCCTTTAAATCCTTAACATATTGATCTTTTATCATGTAATTGTTTTGTTGATATATTGGACCGTGGAGACTCCTATGATATTTAATAGTTGACCTTGAGTCTACTAACAATTAATCCTAATGTCTCTGACCTATTTACTCAGGTTAAATCTTATAGGATTGTGTTATCGATTTATAAGTCCCTTTATTTGGTTTGACCCTAATCTAGAAGATTTATGCCATCTCTTGGGTTGTAATTAACTCTTTTCAATTACGGTAGTTCTATTTAAACTAGGATTTCTCAATCTTTATGTATGAAATCAAATTATCAATAAAACACGTAATCAAATCACAATAATCAATCAAACTAATTACATTAATAAAGGAATCAAATCATATCAAATTATTAACATAAGGTTCATTTAACCTAAATACCAATTGGACATTTAGCTACATATTATCGAACATGAAATCAAATATACATTGACAGAAAAACAAATAGAAAAAAATGATTTCATAATTCTAAATTCCCTTGAATGTCTTCTGTTGGCCCCCAAATTTTTTTTCTTGATAAATTAGCATGATTAGGTTAATTTTGGGATCTTGTTAGATTAGTGTACGTTGGAATTAAGTAGCCTATTTATGTTAATGAGATTATGTTACATAAGTTAATTGGATTAAAGTTAAAGTGATAAGTTGCATAAGGGGTATTTTGAGGAGATCCCTTAAGTGGGAAGGCTTTAAGGCTTTGAAGGAGGGGAAAAATGGGAAAAGGAATTTATTGGCTTGCATCTTAAAAGCCAAAAACGTGGTGAGGAAAAATAGAATGGAGAAAGCATAAAAGTAAGAAAGAAGGTAGAGAGAGTGTCGTGGGTTTAGAGATTTTTCTCAACCTTCAAAGGGGATTTTGAGAGTGATCGAGAGGGGGAAAATATAGAGAAAGATAAGAGCCTTCTTTTGAACCAAGCATTTCTTCATTTGAAGAAGATTTGAGGTAAGAGCATT
>JANIHY010000006.1:58676591-58687999 GCA_027479065.1 Erythroxylum brevipes | reverse complement strand
GGTTAATCAGTTGAGTTCTGTAACTAACTCGAACTGACTCTTGCGTCTGCTTCTTTTCTTCGTCTTTGTTATTTTTGAGTCTGCGTCTGCGTCTGCTTTGCGTCTGCGTTTGCATCTGCTTTGCATCTACGTCTGCGTTTGCTTTGCATCTGTTTTGAGTCTGCGTCTGCGTCTGAATTCGTCTATGTTGAGTTCGTCTGTGTCCGACTTCGTCTGTTTTATTTTTCTTTTTATTTGATCTCATTTTGTTATACATCAAAATCATATTTAAGTAAAGTCATCTTGACTTAACACCCTCATCATCTTTATACATAAATTCATCAAAAGTGTGATCTCAACACGTATTCAAACGCAAGTTCTAACATAAACGAGTTATGTTTGATAACACACAACAAAGAGATATATATGAGCACATATGTGATGAAAGCTTTAGGCTCAAAGCTCATGTAGGTGTCAAAAATGCATCAAGTGTTGAACACTTTAACACAACAAAATCAATGAGATACTTGAAATAGATTAATGAAAACGCTAATCATGCTTGTCTCTCTCATGCATTAGATCTTAAACTGAAAATGTATCATATTTTAAGGATTATTTATAAACAACAATCAGAAAATTATGAAGCTATCATGAGGAGTAATTAATATCTGAATCTATATATCATAAGTCTAAGCACAAATCACAACATTCATCATAATATAAATATTCGTTCTCCTGCACCTAAATAATACATTGTATGCATAAGATACTCACAGGTCCACAAAATAATTAAAGAAAATAAATTATAGAGGACTCCTCTAAAGTGTGAACATAAAAAAGGAGATGTGTTATAAAGATGCAACTATTGTTGGATTACTTGTTTGGCACTGCATTGGAGCTGCATGAATCTCACTTGTGGAATTAAAACAAAACGAATTTGTGTGTGTTTGTTACTTGGAGAGGAGAGTTGTTGTTAGTGCTTGCTTTTATTGGTAGAGTTAGTTCTATTGCTGGTGTAGAAACACTCCAAGTGCATTAGAGTTGTTGGTGACGCGTTGGAGTTGTGCTAGGCATCTACTTGTGATGTTACTATCGCTTTCTACTTAAGTGGAGGTGTACAATAACTTATTTGTTTTAGTTGGCTTTGTGTGGAGCAGTTGTTGTTTTGGGTGAGTAATGTGTTGAAGGAGGGTTATTGGTCTATGGATGAGTGTTTTGTTTATGTCTACCAAAAGAGCAACATATAGACATTAGGCTAGGGAATTTTTTAATATTAAATTAAATAAAAAAATCATTAAAATAAAAAAAGTAAATAAAGAAATTAAAAAATAAAATAAGAGATTAAAAAATAAGTTTTTTCCATAACACTAAATCATATAAGGTGACATCTCACCTTTTGAGATTTAGTAGTCTAGAATTGTAGACTACTAAATCTTATAAGGGAAGATAAGTCTCGCCTTATAAGATATAGTAATCTATAATTCTTGAGCAATAAATTATATAAGACAAGATCTTGCCTTATGAGATTTAGTAGTATAGAATTTTAAGGTCTTCACTACAAAACACTAAATTACATATTCCCTTAAGCTAATAGATTTATTTTTCAAAAGTAATCACACAAGTTATATATAACTAAAACAAAATTTAAAAAAACTATCATATTTTGGGTTTCCTCCTAAAACGTGCAATTGTTTAACATCGTTATGCTCGACATGGCTTTTTCATCTCCAACTTCTACATAATTGCAGTTTTGTACTTCATAAGTAGTAATACTAGCCTTTCCTCTTGTTCTTTAGTTAACCTTTTTGAAATGATTGTTAGTAATGACTTTTCATCACCTAAATAGACATACTTTAGGCAATCAAGCAACACCTTTAATTCTATCTTCAGAGCCTACAAAACAGAAGGTGAGATTTTCTTGTGAGTTACAATAAGTTTATCATTTAAACTTTCCAAATCTATTAGCATTGCTGACAATGGTTCTACAACTTCACAACTTTCATCTACTTGCTAATTCACTTGTATTTTAGCTTTAAGCTCCAACTCATCTTCATCTCTTTCATCCTTAAATATATCCTGCACAAATGACCACAATATCCATATGATAGACAGATTGAAAATCATTCAGGTGCTTCATTGCTTCAAAAATATTGAACTTCACTATCTCTCCATCAAATTCAACGAAAAAGTACCTTTATCCACATCGATTTTCATCTTGGTAGTCTTCAAAAATGACTTACCCAACAAAATCGAATCTAACTGATCAACACTATCACCATCCTTTTTCAAGATGTAAAAATCCACTGGAAATACCAAACCATTAACTTTGACTAAAACATCTTCTATAGCACCAATAGGACATATAAATAATCAGCTAGTTGAATAATCACATTAGTTTCTTACAAAGAATTCATATTTAAAGCTCGATAAATTGAGTGTGGCATGACATTTATGGATGCACCTAAAGTTCAGAATGACACACTCAATTTTCTTATTACTAATAACACACAGAAGTGAAAACATACCTAAATGTTTGCATTTTTTCGGTAATTTCCTATTTATCACATTAGATACATTATTACCCAAAATTTTCTCTCGTTGTCCTTCATTTTTCTTTTATTAATGCACAACTCCTTCAAGAATTTTGCATATTTTGGAACTTGTTCAATGGCTTCAAGAAGTGGTATATTAATTTCAACCTATTTAAAGGTTTCTAGGATCTCTCATGCTCATCTTCTTTTGGTTTAGTCAACCTACTAGGAAAAGGAGGTACATGTGCATTAATTGATATCAATGAAGATAAATCATTTCTTACCTTTATTGATTCTTGAGTTGGAAGTTCTTTCTTCTTTTCTCCATCATCTTGATTTTCTACCTCCATTGGTGAAGAAGTTATAGACTGAATTTCCTTGCCACTTCTCAAAGTCATTGCATTCACATTCTCTTTAGGATTCACCATCATTTGGGAAGGTAATTTTCTTAATGCTTGCGCTTTTAATTTACTTACTGAGGTAGCTAATTGAGTTATTTGATTTCCTAAGTTTTGAAGGCTTGCTATTATTTCTTGTTGAAATTGTTAAGAATTATTAGCAAGTGTATTATCAATTTTATCTAAAGACATACCTGAATTTGAAGATTAAGGTTGAGCATATGTAGGGACTTAAGCTTGTTTAAAATTGTGAGGTTGATATCGTTTTTGGCCTCCTTGATTTCCATAGCTTAAGTTTGGATGATCCCTCCATCCTGGATTATAGTGATTGAAATATGGATCATATTTTCGTTGAGGTTGGCCAAAAAATTCCCCTATCACATTAACTTCTTGAAGAGAGTCTTGTTGCAATGTAAGGCACATATCTGTAAAATATCCAAAGAATGAGAGTATTCTACACACTCTTGTCGATTATAATTGACTTATGGTCAATTGACAAACTAGAGCAGTTAAATTTCAAATGTTATCCTCAATATGCGTGTTACTTAATATTTAGCCATAATGGATGTAAATTGTCTGGCTGCCTTAGGTGTTTTGTTTACTAAAGCTCCCCTAATAATTGCATCAACCATACTTCGATCCATTGGCAATAATCTTATATAAAAGTACTGAATCAAAAGTTGATCAAGAATTTGGGGATGTGGCAGCTAGCACATAACCCCTTAAACCTTTCTTAATATTTATATAATGTTTCTCCCGTAATTTGTCTAATCTCACATATCTCCTTTCTAATATTCATTGCTTATAATGTAGGAAAGAACTTCTTCAAAAAGATACTTTTCATCTCATTCTATGTTGTCACTGAAATAGGGGGAAGATAGTATAGTAAATCCTTTTCCCTATCTTTCAATGAGAACTGGAAGGCCTTGAGATTAATTTGTTTTTCTGACACCCTTTGTGGCTTCATTTCATAGCAAATAACATAAAATTCTTTCAGGTGTTTATGCAAATCTTCACGGGCAAGACTACGAAAAATAGACAGTAAGTGAATCAAACCAATTACACCTAAAAAAATAAAAAAAATGTAATTACAAATCAAGTCGGTTTGGTTCTGTTTAGGTCGGGTTAGGTTTGGATCTGGATCTAAAAATTGAACTTCATATTTGTGGATTATGTTGCACTCTACACTCTACACGCACTAGGCATGATGGTGGACAGTTGGAGGTGGTGGATGAAAAGCGGTTGGGCAGTGGGTGGCCGATGGTGGCATGTTGGCCACAGGAGAGTGGAGATAGAACTAGCTTTGATTGTGAGGAAGAGACGATGGTGGAGAGTCACCGAAGAAGATAAATGAGAGAGAGAATGACTACGTGAGAGAGAAATGTGAGACAGTGGGAGAGAAGAGAGAGTTGCAAACAGAGTTGGGGTGGAGAAAGAGTTAAGTTTTTTTTTTCTACAAAATGGTCCATCAAATTTGTAAAATTTATGGTACCGATCGGTAATACGCAAAATTGCCAATATCGATTGATACCTATGAGGCCAAATTTGTACCCTTTTTTGACTAGTACGATATGAAACACAATACGTGACTCCCAACAACATAGGAAGCTTAGAACACTTTTCAAATTATATCTTAATCATTTTTGGTCGGTATGGCGCAAAATCATGCTGATCGATACCTATGAGCATTGTTTTGAAATTCGGACTGGACAGGCCGGTTCGACCAGTGACCGGTCGGCTATCCAATCCCGATGACTCGTAAAAATCGGTCCCCAATTGAATCAGTGAGAACAGGTAAAAATCGGTCAATTGATCGGTCGAACCGGTCCGGTTCGATCACTGGTTCAATAAAATTTTATTTTTTATATTATTTGGTATATTTTTCTATTTTTTTAATATTATATATAATTAAATATAATTATTGTATAATTATGACATCACACCGATTCAACCGGTGATCGAACCGGTGACCAGTAAAACCTTCAGTTCAATATCTAATTCGAGTAACCGTGACCAGTAAAACTTTCGATTTGATGTCCGGTCCGAATTTCAAAACCTTGCATGTAAGGCCAACTTTGTACCATTTTTTTTGGCTAGTACGTGACTCTCGACAGCATAGGAAGCTTAAAACACTTTTCAAATTATATCTTAATTACTCACCGGAAATGAGTTAAGATTTGTACGACATTTTCTCATGTTTACACCATGAAAAGCACTAATTCTGTAATCTTTCACGGTACTACAACAAAATCCTGAGTCTTAGAATGTGTGAAGACGAAAGATACCAAATTAGGAAAAGATGAAGCAAGATAGACAACATAAAGTAACAAACACTGAGATAAAAGCATTTAAGGCAGTCATTTGTGGTCTACGAAAGTTCTCATTCACACTTCTGCTTGTCCAGTCAATGAAACTTGAAGACTGCATTCTTAGAAAGAAGCAAGAAAAAGAAGATCATTTCCATCAAAGACATATACTTCGGAGTTTCTGGCTGATCATCATCACTCTGGGTGATCACAAACTTTGCTGTTATTCGCAGTAGTTCCTATACCAGTTGATTGGAAGTGGACGATCCGTAGCCATTGATCACGCTACTCCATGTCCCAAAATTGTTTAGGTATCCAAAAGAGTCCTTGCCACCATCAGAGTATGCTTGGTTTTGCCATTCAAGAGATAAGAGTTTGGGGTTGGGCTTCATATCAACATCATTTCCTTGATCGTAAGGAAGAATTAGCCTTTGGCAAGTTTCAATCAAATTTCCACCATTGCCATCAATTGCTGACATGCCAAATGGAGAGTCAATTCCATGGAACTTTGGCGGTAAACCATGATGACTTGTATCTCCAAGGCCTACCATGGCAATGTGATCATTCCCCATGAAATCATAGTTCCTTGAGCTCCCCACTATAGCCTCTAACTTACTCTCCATAAAGTCAGTTGGCCTAGGGTTATCAAGCATATCAAGGTTATACTCGTCTTCGATGAAGTTGGGGTTTGTGCGTGTCCCTTGTGTCTGAATTATGTTATTGTGGAGTAATAGTTGAACCTCAGGAAAGGAAAGGTGAAGATCAGTTGGATTATGGTGATGATACGATGATGCTGAACCGTGGTTTTGGTTAACAGATTGGTCATTTGATTTTTTGCTTACTTTCTTATTCTTCCTACAGCCACCACCCACAGGGATGTTCCTAAGAGTGCCCCCTTTGGTCCAATACCTCCTACAAGTCTTGCAAAAGTACCTTGGCTGAGAGAGGCTGTAGTTGTTGTAGTAGCAAAACTTGGTGTGCGCAGACTCACACCTCGGACACTTGAGAGCTTGGTCTTGTGGTGGCCTTAGCTTCCTCTCTATTAAAGGCCTCGAGCATGTGAGCATGTCTCCAGATGGTGAAGAAGAATCCATTCCAGACTCATCGTGAATCGTCCCCTGAGTCAGCACACGGAAGGTCAAAAAAGGAACATGGGAAGTGTATTAGAATTAAGGCTACAGTGGCTGAAAATGTAAGGGACTTAAATAAGGAGAATTCTCTGTACTTGCCAAAGATAGCAACGATTAAAGGATCCTAGACTCACTGTATTCTCTCTAGTACTTCCTGATATATATCAACAAAGAAGAATGCTATAATGCTAGTAATCGAAAAGAAAAGAAGACCCGTGAACCTATCTGTGATGTAATTGGTTTTGCAAATTCGGGAACAACAGACAACGACACGGTATGGAAAACTAAAAGACTCTGATTTACTTGGAGATGATAATTAGTTAGCGGGCATACATTCCCCTCCAAAATCACCATTTTTTGTTGCTCAATCCAAAATGATGTAATAACATTAGTTTCTAATATGAATAAGATAAAGCTAAGAGCCTCCTGGATAGCTCAAACTAAGCTCCCTAGAAACCCACTTTTCCCATTGTTGTTACAATTCCCCAAGTGAACCCAGAAAATGAAACTTAATCACGCTAAAACAGGATATAAAAAATGCAAAAACGTAGTATCAGCGTTAGATTCTGCAAAAGGATCACATACTTGAAGCCAATCGGCTGAGTCCATGCAAACTTGTAGAGATGTAAGACCCATAACGTACTGAACCAACCAATTATGAAACGCAAGGAAAGAGAACTTATCAGCTTTCTTAGCACTAACTAGACACCAAACCCGGCCTTTCCTTTCAAACACCACACTTGATCACTTCACGTAGTTTTCATCTTTATATATCTATCAGTAACCATGCAAGAGAAAGTGGGCCGCCTGTGAATGATAAGCAGAGAAGGAGAGGGACAGAACAGAAATTAGTGAGTTTGTGAATGGGAGGGTGTGGGATGGCCTTGTTAATAAGAAGACGAGAAAGTTAAACTCTCCTGCCTCCGACTCAGCTTGTACTACTAAGATACACAGTCTTGGGCTTAGTCCAAGTGGGGCCCTACAATATCTGTCTATGTCTTCTGTTAGGACAAGGGCCCCACTTCCCTTACATCAGCGACCGTGGTGTTTTAGAGCCGTTGATCGTGGAAGACGACACGTCGTCGCGGCGTAGTATTCACACTAGCTAAGGTCTGTGCATGACGTGACAGAAGCTAACACAAAGAAAGACAAGAGACGAGAATGATTTCGGGGATTTCGATAAAGAACGCATATCGAAGGAGCACTCCACCTGCGGGACCCATGGTGGACCCACTCACCTCCTCCCACAAGCAAAGCATCGATTCCTCGCCTCATGCGCCCCTCACGTGCTTCCTTCCATTTGACCAAGTTCAATCCTTTGCGCCAACTCAATTTATAAGAAGAAAAGTCGCAGCATATTAAATGTAGCTAAGCGGTGTCTTGGTTTAAATGGTTAAAGAAGGGTAGGAGATTATGAAAGCTTAGAATAGAACCCAATTCCACGGGATTAACGAGCAGACAGCGTAAGACATACACCCCAAATGGCAGGGGCCCAATTCAGCATAAACTGTCAGATGAATAAACTTTCACTGATACTACGATGACTTGATAGTTCATTCTTGTTATTAGGAGGAGGAGAAACCAGACTCTGTCCTTATTAGTGTATCATTCCATGCAGTCATCATTGTTGTCTGTTTCCTTTTCGGTACAGAATAAGATGATCGTTTCAATGATAAAGGTACAAAGATTTGCGTCCTTCAAATTTTCATCACAAAAGGAAGCAGCTTATATCTCATCATTTTAGGCTATAAATTAACTGCCTGCTGTTTGCTAGCCCTTCAGCCTATGATGAATTACACGAAAAACATCCTCCTTTCCCTATTGAGATGGATTTGCTGATATTTTAGTGTTTAAACGAGATAAATAGAGAAGGACCTTATTGCATGTTAGTGCAGTGGATGTGAATGGAACTTTTATAGGGTTTGCTTTTGATCAGGACCCTCAGAAGTATGACACCTAACTCTAAGACTTGTCAACCAACAGTTAAATTATATAGATACATAATGTAGGTGGACCTATAAGGATTTTTTGTCCCAGTCCCTTACTTGTGCTGACAGTGACATTTGAAATTATGCTGATGTTAAAGGCAGTGGAATTCCAAATATTCAAATAATTACTACCATCTATGTGTCCTATCCTCCCATGCATGCATTACTTGACTGATATTTAACTTGATTCAATCAGAGATCCTACAGGAACTCATACTTCGTATCAAAAGCTAATACTTCCCAAGCGATGAAGTTACTTACCACTGTGGAAAATATTGAGTCGCAAGACTTCCAGAATCTTTATTTTTTCTCATATATTTGATCAATAAGTTGTTGCTTTTTATGCATCAAATAAAAGTATAGCAAAAGTTGTATCGATCCATTTTTTTCAATATTCGAAAGTTAATTTTGTCTCGAAACCCTGAAATCAATGATACTACTCTTTTCCGAGCAGACCGTATAAGAACAAACTAGATACTGGAGACAAAGAAACCCCGTTCACAAGAAAACCTTGTGCACCAAGGCTTCCATATCATGGGAGGGGCAATTTCTTCGGATTCGAATTTCAAACCGACGCAAAGTATACCACAGGCTTGAAATTGAAGGATATATTGTCTCGGTCATCATATTCTGATGGTGGTCCTTTGTCATCATAATGGTCAAACAACTAGACCTCGTAATGGGTGCGGTGGATAGGGCTAGGTACTTTTGGGGCCTACCTATGCGGCACCCGCTAGCAGTTCTTGTGTAATCCATGTAAACTTTAGTGGCACATGCATGGCAATGATGCGATCAAACGACAGCAACCCATCTCTGTTCAGTGTTCACTTAATATTTTGCCTGAAAAGGCTTGAGAATATGATGCCTTTGCCAGTGGCTCCTGATCCAACGGTTGTTCTGGCTAATATATATCGTGATCTACTAGAGATCTCCATAGGGGTTTTAGGTGAATAAAAAATTAGAGGATAACGAGGAGAATCCAACTGTCTAATGGACTTGCATGTGAAACATTACGTGTAGGTGATACGGCTACATTCATCTTCCTGTACTGTCGGCCGCTGGTTGCCCATTGAAGACACGCCAGTTCTACTACCAAGCTATGAGGGAGCGTGAAATACACGTTTCAAAGTTTAACAATTGTTTCTTAATTTCGTGACTAGCGACTAGATCATATTTCATTAAAATATACTGCTGTTGTACTCGAACCAACTTTAGCGTTGTATGAGAACAAATTAGGTGAAACTTGGAGTAAAATGTTTGACTAGTCATGGTATGGATGTGGCGTACACACTCGTAGAAAGACGCGTGGAAGTAAAACAACATAAATGAACAAGTCCAAGTCCAAGGAAAGGAACTCGTGAGGTTATAGCATAAACAATATGCATCTGTGGGAGAAGGCATGCGCGACAATTTCCACGGTGACTGCGGCGGAGGGGTCTAATATTGCAAACATAGCAAAAGCAAATCAAACAACCTTCTGAGCTCTACTATCCCAAATTCTCGTGTACGAATCTTTGGAGACGGTGGACAGGATCTTGAACCCAACCATAATTTAATCTCTATTTCCCACCAACTCTCGCTTTGGCCTGTTTGTTTTGTTCTTTACCTTATCTTAACTCTTCATTGATGGGTGCTTTGCTGAGAAAGTAACACCCTGCCAGTCCACTGCTGGGTCCTACAGTTATTTGTAGAGCCCGACCGTGCGTCCATTTCTTGTCTCTTTGCGTCATCTTTTCCTTCGACAAATAGTTGTCTTATTGGTCACCGTCTCATTGGTGCTGGCCGTTTTCTTACAAGACTTAAATGAGTCCGTGTGACCGAACAAGTTCATTCGTTGGATTCGAGTTTTCACGATCGTTCAATAGCATCCAATTTTTTTAGTTAAGAGTTGTTAGTTTGCAGTTGACGGCTCAGCAAGAACGATATGTTGAAGTTAGTGATTATATGTATTTATCTGTACATGTTTTTGGTTTGACGACCTTCTGGTGTCTAGTATGGTTGGGACTTAATGCAATTATACGAAACTTTGTTATATTAATAAAGGCCTAGTCCCATCCCATAATGGAAGACTTTTGAACAGTAAGCCTAGCAATATATTCCTTGTTGTGAATGATGGATCACTTGATTGACCATACGAGTCTTAATGCTTTCATTCAAGTTAAATCACTTTCAATGTAGCAGACATGTTTGATTGATTGATAAGTAAAAAATAATAGTAATTTGAGCAAGTCAGTTATATAAAAGTAAGTTTCACACACACCTACCTGCTACCTCCCATTCTTTTGTCGTGATGTTCTCCTTTGCTATTTTGGTTTGAAGAGGTCATCTCCCTCCTTAATGCTCTGTGTGTCTAGTTATGAGCGACTTTTGACTGTACTTTTTGATCCGGGATAAAAAACCTTAATGTGAAGTGTGAACTCAGCCCCTTGTAAGACCTTAATGTGAACTCAACCCAAAACAATCCATATCCGATATACCTAACATAGCATTAATCAGGCAGGAAAATTGGTTTCCCTCTATCGTGTCTGAACACGTTTTAAGTTCCACGTCAACATCGAGCTGAGTTATTTCCAGCAATAGTTGTCTCGATCAAGCAGTCGACGGGCGTCAAATTCATGTTGTTTCAGGTCGCCCATTGACGTGCCCGTCGCCCTGGACCGGTGGAGCCCTGAGCCATCACGTCGATTTTGATTTCTAGTGCCTAACCCTAAATGCGAACCACGTTGTTGACGCCTGCCAAGATTTGCATGTTGACGTCCACTTGATTACGCCCAATTTGGCCAGCCTTTGAGAAAGTTAATTAGAGAAAGACTGTTTGCTTCCTCTTCTTTTCCCCGTACCTGATGAGAAGACGTTTTGTCTGCCAATAATATATAAATAGAATGAAAGATGCCACCTCTTGTGTTCCGTGTTTTGTATTAATTTCTAATTTTTCCTACAATTAATTACATAAAATGAAATTACGGTGAATATACCTCTTTTGTACAATAGAGTAATACTAATATGTACTGTGTGAAATTTTTAAAATAATAAATATTTCAATATTAATTTATATTTATAAATTAAAATTTATTTT
>JANIHY010000006.1:58622567-58634374 GCA_027479065.1 Erythroxylum brevipes | reverse complement strand
AGAAAGGGTAGAAACAAGTTTGGGTGGGAAAAGTAGTAGTCGTTGTAACCAAAAGGAGGAGGCCTTCCGCTGTATCTTAACACTCCATGCACTTTTGGAACATCCTCCTGGGGATTTCCCAGATGATGTTAGGGAGGGTATTGTTAAGGGTTTTGTTCAGATTTTTTCTTTTACAAGGTACAAGAATGATTCACGACATTCTATTTTCTTCTTTTTACCATTTAGGTGTTAACATTATTTGTTCTCTTATTTACTGACCATAATATCAACGAGGCTGTGTCCTTTATTATAACATGTACAGGGATGAAGGAAAAATATCACGAAAGCTTATTGAGTGTGTTAATACATACTTGTTGAAGGATGGTCCGAATTTGGGTTATTTATCCTTGGAGATCCATAATGCTGTACGGCAATTTGTATTTTGTTGGTGGCTCACTACTCGTGACCGTGGGTTTAAGGTTGATTGACATTCTAAATTCCTGCATTTTTTCCATTTTATGCTTCATTCTTTCAAATGTGTCCTTTTTTTTCTTTTTTCAGGATCTACTTATAATTTATGCAAGGCTGCAGCTAAATCTGACAAGGGGTGCTGCTGATGGAAGTTCTTTGGTAGAACAACTGTTAGATGTGCTATGTAAGGAACTAGATCAAAGCAGTTTAACTGGTGTTGGTGTTCCTTGGTGAGTGCCTTTTCTTTCATTCATTTTTTATCCTAGTTTATTTACTGTCAGAGTTGATCTTGACAATTTCATCTCTGGGCTTTGAATTGTGATCAGGACAGAAGCAACTAAGGATGATAAAATTGGAGGTTTAAGTGGTTCACAATGTAACTTGGTGGAGCTTGCTTCCTTAGTACTTTATAGGGTACTTCCTCCATTCACTGGCAATTAAAGATGCTGTAGAATATGGTTCTTTTGATGTGAAAATTGCTGATTAAAATTGGTAGGTTTTTCCGAATAACGTGTGTTAGGTATCTATTATTATGAATGGGTATGAGTACTCTGGGGTGTAAAGCATTTAAGATGCAGTTCTGAAACTTTACTCGCACTATGTTTTTCTTTGAGAAAAACTTGGTTCACCATTTGATGGGATATCACTATCTTAGGCGTGTATTAATACACCTAAATCACCAACAAGGGAAAAGCGGCTTAGAAGGGAGCATGCTGGTGTCCTTTTAAAGGAAGCACTTATGAGAGGGAAGTGGTTATGGTATGTTTCAAGTGCTTATGGTTATTTTGACTAATGCCTATCAGTTTCTACTTGTTGAAACCTACTATAGATAGGTTGATATAAACCTATTCTTGTCTATCGCTTTGAAGATGGTGATTGGGGTAGTGCTATGGGACCATAGTGGGATATGGTGGGTCTTATTTTTCCATATTTGACAAAGTTAGAACACTTGGACCTTGTTGCTTATTGTACTCTTGGTACAAAATTCTTATTTGGTTTGTCGGCATACTAATGAAATTGCTCTTCATTTTTTAGGGAATGAGCAAAATGATGCTCTCTGTAGTGCTTGTCTCTACTCTTCTCTTTAATTTGAAAAATATTTTGATTATGTACAGAAAGCAGGGCTTTTGTATCAAAAGAATGTATGTAAACGAGAAATTGTTGGGCATATCTTAGAAGTATTTTATGGTGCATTGCATATGTGGATAAAATTCTGTGCTCAATGCCTTCATTTTTTTCAATTTTCAGAGTGTGGTTTCTTTCTCTTCTTGTTCTCTTCTCTTGTTTATTTCCTTGTTGAAGTCATTGGAACTCCTTGTTATCTTATAATTTTGGTCAAATATTCCTTCCTTTCACCTTTAAATTTTCTCTGAATTGTAGATACCTTAACATTCCTTCCTTCCATGGGTGATTTAAATAATTTTCTCTGAATTGTAGATACCTTAGACTTTTAAGTTCATTAATTTGTTATTAGTATTTTACTGGTTTCCTTGTTATCTAACACACGACAGTGAGAACAGGGGTTAAGGATATATTTTTGGATCATTTTCTAGACTAGAATATTAAATTTAAAGAAGGGAATGACAGCATTTTTATGCATATCTTAGTGGCTTTCTAGTTAACATAACTTTTCTCAATATTGCTGAGTCCTATGGCCTATTATTATTTTGTTTTTCTTCACTACTGCTATATTAGGACAAAATTCATTTGCTTCATTTCAGGAATGCTGCATTTTGTTCTCTGGTTCGTGATTACTACACTCGCATGAGTAAGGATCTTTTCATAGACTGGTTTGAAGCAATTTCTTCAAGTTTTGAGAGGTAATGATGCTTGTAATGTGGCAATGGAAGATGTAATTGGCTCATCATTTCGATATAACCTTGCAGTACTTTGTCTTGGTTTTGCAATATTCACTCAGTGTTAAATTTGAAATTGAAAAATGCATGGAACTCCTGAAGTTGTTTTTTGTAGTTTATCTCTTTTTCCATAAATCATACTTGCATGAATGTTAGAAGTTAGGTTTTCTATTTGCTTGAAATTCTTTTAGTCAATTTTAACCTTTTAACACCTTGCATTTCAATTTTTAAATGATTGAGTATTAATGTTAATGCTTGAAGTTATTATCAAGTTACTGTTCTGACCATGTTGTTGTGATCCATGTACAATTCTTTTATTAAACTTTAGATGACATTCTAATTATTCTGGATCCTCTATTCTTGGAGTTGCATTTTTGACTTTAGATTATGGGTGATTTGGTGTAAAACTTTGTGAATTGTCTGTCCCTATTGATAGAATTACATACATGTTTCTGATTTTGACATTTAACAGAAACCTAGCAGGAAGAAATGCAATTTAGCCATTTTTTGAGGTCTGAATCATGTGGATTAATTTTTGAGGTCTGAATCATGTGGATTATTATCATTCTTTAGAAGGCTAAATGTCCCAGGGCTGTCTGTCCTATTTGGTTCTTAAAATACTGCCTTATTTTGTGAATTTGTTTCTAAGTCTCTTTGGTTCTTTAATCCACTAAAGACATCTGTGGTTTTAGTGTTTTGTCTTTGAAATTTGATGGAGTTTGATTTCACTTTCATCAGTAAGGAAATCTGTTATTATCGGCTTGTATTGCTAAAAAAGTTGATTAGAATTAGGTTTTTATAACTGGTGGTACTTCTATCTATACTGTCAACTTGAAAAATGTACGGATCCATGAGGTTAATGCATTTGACAAAGGAATATTGTAAAATTAGCTACAACGAGTCTTGGCGTCATTTATCCTCATTAAATATGATGCCAAATGATAGTTATGTGAAACCCAGACCAGATTGCTAATGATTTTGGGGAGGATTATTATACCTGTATTTGTTGAATTTATGAACCTTATTTTGCAGAATTCTGAGTGATGCAAATGTGACACATACTTATGATGGTTTGCTATGGACTATAAGGTCTGGTTCTCTGGTCTTTATAAACATATTCAATTTGTGCTTGTTTTTATTCTATTATTTGTCTTCATAAGATAAGGAAGTGCTTTGTTAAAATGCCAAAAGTGAGCGATCTAATGCTTGCATGTTTCATCATTCATTTTAATAAAGTTTATTTTTTTTCTTAAAAGAAATAGATGTTCCTTTTAGTTTAATTTTTTTTTCTGGCTATCTTTCCTTTATTACTTTTGCAACCCTTGTTCTAATATGCATCTATTTTCTATGTTAGGAGTTTGCAGGTTCTCTCTGCCACTTTCTGGATTCCAGATTGTAAAGCGGACATTTCATCAGGCTCCTCTTCCTTGCCAAACAAGGTTTTTATTCTTTCCTCTATGCTTTAATTTTTCTAGTTTCTTGCGCTCTTTCTTCCGTGTCTCTGACAATGTGCTTTAATTATAAAAAAGTTATCAAGTCAAAGCTTTCTGAATCATCTTTAGCTCCTTGCCATGACTTGGCTTATATTGGGTACACCCTGTGTTCCAATATAGTTGATTGCACTGGATCTACATTTTACTGGTCCTTCAACTAGAGTGTGTGTTAGGTTTGCAATATAGAGTCAGGTCAGTCATTTCTTCAAACTTTTTAGTGAAACTAACAAACATTTGTTAATTTTTGCTTTTGACATTTAGCAAATAAAACTTAGATTGTTAGTTTCCTATTATTATTTTAAATTTCTTTTAGCTGACTGATAAAAGAACATTGAAATGTTTGTCTTCTTTGAATTGTTTTCCCATCCAACTTGACACCCCATTAGATAAGCTATGAAGAGGTGTGCTAAGAGTTTTTTGTCCATCTGATGATTTGATGGCGTAGAATTACTGGAAAATGATATAACTTTAGCTCTCTCCTATGAGTTCCTATAATTCTTTGTGGACTCTCCTATTAAAATTCAAGCCCCTTGCAAGTTTCCAGTATTTACATTGTTATCCTTTACTAAAAGAGTTCTGCTGTAAATTTCCTATCGGGCCGCTTATATCTTCTTTAGTTCCACTAATATGGTTTATTTTAAGTGTATCTCTTTAGTGATCCTGGGGTGACTTGTTGATTGGTCAATTTGCAGTTCCACTCTGGTTGGGGCTTGATATGGAAGTGCCTAATGCATGGGTTGCCAGTATTCAGTAATATAAGTACAGTTGTAAGTATCATTTGCACAATCTTTGCTAGACCTATTATTGGTGACTTTTCTTCATCTTCTTTTTGGTGGTTTGATGTTATCTATCAGCCTATTTTGGAAAAATTGTCTCATGCTAACTATTTGTGATTTTTTTTTTCATTTGATGCATTGTTGAAATTTCACAATCCTTAAGGTCAAAACGAATGATATATTATGATTTTGTGGCTGTTTTCTTGTTAAATGTGCGGGGAAACCATTCAACTCGAAAGCTTTAACTTTTGGGTGAGTTCTAGTAATGTATAAAATATTACTTGATCACACCTCACACAAGTATAGACAAATCACAAGAATAGCAAATCCACCATAGATGAAATCTGTCAAACTTGAACTTGAGGCAATTGTTCATAAGGGTCTGTTATTAAGACACCATTCGACCTTCTCAAGTATGAAGCTAATGGTATGCTTACATGATGTTGATTTTCATTCTACTCGGAACTAATTGTTGAATACTTGATCATGGCGTGAGGGTACAACCATTAGTGATTTGCCACTATAACTACCAACAATATCCTGAATGGAGGGGGCTTTTTTGCACTTCTTTGCTCTTTCCCTTTTTTCTTTTGCTTTTAGGATACTTGTAGCGGGTTTTGTTGATGAAAATGAAATATGCTCATAACAGCTGTTGTTTTATTGAACAATCTGGTAGATCTCTTCATAGTATATTATGTTCAGTATTTTCAATTTATTCTGGAAGCTTGTTTCTAGCTTAACAGTCTGCCCATATTCACTTCGTGAAAACCGTGTAGGTGGATGCTGCATTTATACTACTTGGAAACATCATGTCAAAGGTGGGTACAAGTCCTTTTAGACTCAGCTTCTCAGATTTATTATAAGCAGTTTCCTTGTTGATTTGCTGAGACACTTTAAGCAGTGAAAGAAATCTTCAAAATTTTTGACTTGAAAGAAAGGTATCTATAGATTCTTCAATTATACCTTTGTTTGATATGGCTCTGCCAATGTTCTTGTTTTCTCCCAGGATCTAATAAATACATGTTTTGTGCCTCAAGATGTTTGGGATCTTAAGATTTTTAAGCAGACGCCATCAATGTAAGTTTATTTTCATGACAGTGCCTGAAAAAAAAAAAGTACACATCCCATCTTTAAAAAAAAGCTCAATGACGCTTAACCTTGCTGTTTCTTTATTTTATTTTGGTATTGGTGGATTCTCTTCTATAGGTTCTGTAGACTCTCTTTTGTTTGAAAATGTTCATATAGGGAACCTGTTGTCTATATTATTATGATTAGAATACTTGCTACTTACGTTTTCCTATGATGTTATCCAGGGCCACTCTGTACTTCATTACCTGTTACTTTTCTCACAAGGGTTCTCAAGTAAGTGGCTTAGGCTTCATCTGTGGAATATTTACCATTTGCTTTCTAGCCATGTCATGATTGTTTTCAATTGTCAATCAGTGTTTTTCCCAGCCTCATACACTCAGAGAAGCCATAGCAATTTTCCTCTGTTTTCTTATCCCTCAATTCTTGAATTTTATGTTCGAACCTAACCCACAAATATCCATGTTGCACCATCTTTTCGTGGCCTCCCATGTTATGGACCAATGTAACCTATTACTGAGTTCAACCTGTTGATGAGTTGGGAATTAAATGAATAATTGTTGGCTTGTCATGTTCTTACTACTGGGCTCAGGGAACATGTATCCTCATTTGGCCTAGTTCAAACCCCTTCTATATGTCAGGATGCTAGTTCTGGGAGCCTTTTTTTTCAGAGTGAAGATTGGTTTCTTCATATTTAGAAATTCAACTTGGTCTCTGTAATGTTTTTGTAGGTTGATCTTCAAGATTCACTACATCTTAGGAAGAATCTTATGGGAGCAGTTTTGTTCTACCTAAACTGGAAGGTTTGTTTATTGCAGTTGGATTGTCTAAATTCATACCTCCGTTTATGTTCTGTGGTTCCAATAGGTTAGAAAATGAGATATATGGTTGCAAGTGTCGTCCCCTCCTATTAATTTGCTTCTTTGAGGTGGAACAAAAATTTTGGAGTCAAATATGAAAGTGTATGGCATAATCATGTGCTGTGTCAATGGTCATTAGGGTGATCTTTTCTAGTTTGGTTTTGAGGAGATCTAGCGGTATGCTTCATCCTGTTACAATGTGTGCAAATCAACAAAGAGCGAATATCTAGTTTTTTTTTTCAATTTTCCAAAAAAAGAATACTAATATTCACAAAAATTAGACTGAGGAATTTGGTTATGTGGTTCGGGAAAGATTCCAAGGTCCCATCCCTTGGATGTCATAGTGATTTGCATTGCAGAGAATTATTATTAACTTCCACTGGATGCTACATATGCTAGGCTATTTCCTTTGTGTTTATGCTTTTACCTTACGCTTTAAGATGGTAGTGTTGCTATAGTTGTATCCTTTTTTGTTGCTACTACCCAAGCATGGCTAAGCTCTTCTAGAGGTTTATTTCTGTTGGCTGTTTTGATGGTTCCTTGTGCTATTTGAAGGAAGGTGCAAAAGAATTTGCTAAGTTTTCCTTTACACCTTTGATTTTGTATATGGGCCTGTATCGCTTAAATGCTGGATGATCTTAATACTTTGGATGCAAATTTTGGTAGTTCCTCGTGCTAGTATTTATTGCTTGGTGTTAACTATTTTTTTTATATCAATTCCCTTGCCTTGTATAGTAATGCCCTTTTCTCTCAGTTTGGGTTTTATTCATCAATGTTTTATGCAACTCAGAAGAAGGTTTCTGGTCCAAGTTGCCAAACATGATTACTTCCTGTAATTAGAATAGAATAGGATCAGCGTGCTTGTACTAAGCTTACAAGTACTATTGGACACCTCTATGATGGCTTGAACTTTACTGTACTCTTTGCAAATGATGTTTGTTTTCTCAATACAGGAAACTTCCACATTGAATGAGCGAATGGTGCTTTTGTTACCAGCAGCTGTTTATGCACTTTGTGCTGGTTGTGCTCCTTTTATTCATTATTATGAAGGCTTTTTCTGTCCGTGCTCTTTTTCAGATGATTGTCAAACAACAGATGACGGTGATAATGTAGGCATCATTTTAGATTCTCGAATAAACTATTGATTTTTGGACTTCATACATCTTATTTTGTTCGGGACACTAAAATCAAATTATTTATAGATAGATGGATACGAGCATGCAAGACAATGCAAGCTTTTTGATTGTTTTGTTGAAGTTATTGCAAGCATTGATTCTGTTCCCAAAGCTGAGGTGTTGTGATCGTTTGTGCTTTTGTTGTTCCTTTCTTCTTGGTGTTTTGGGGGGTTCATGTTTGTTTGAATTCATATGTGATTTGTGGACAGGTTGCTTTATCCCAACACCATCAAAATGTTCATCTTCCACGACAATTGAGAGACCAATTACTGTATGAACTGGAGGCTGGCATTCTTGGGACTCTTTTGAATAAGGATACTGAACAGATGTCTCTGTCTGGAGCTTTATTTGTTTGTGCTTTGCTATCTAACTTTATACACGGTGCATTGACAGTGAGGTTTGTGTATTTTGCATGGTTGCAATATTTCTGTTCACCATACACATGAATTTTCTTGTTTTCTTGGAGGCGAGTATTATTCATGAGTATACGGTTTACATTCCTTGTTAGATGTGTGTAATTGGTTGGATGTTGGACACTTATTGTTGTGTAGATGGGCTAGTGATCACTTTAAGCTGTAAATGTTTTACTTTTTAAAATGACAATTCCTCATGGTTACTTACAATCCTTGTCGTGATACTGTGTTGTATCTATATTCTCTTAATTATGCTTTTCAAGTTCCCCTAACTCCATACCTCTACCATGCTTGTTTTCGAAGTTCAATTTGTATATCTTTATTTGTTTGTCTATTCTGATTGCATGATTAATAAAGGTTAGTTTTCAGGTAGGCTATTCAGTACATTTTATGCAAGTTATGAGGAATAACTTTTAATCTTGAATTTAACTGATGCCAGATAAAACTTGTGGCTGTAACCAGATTAGTGTTGTACATCAATATTTATGCTCAAATATGCATATATATAATTTCACATAAAAGGAGCACCATTAGCATTTATTTCTCCTTAATGCACACAGGATTAATACATATCCGTCCTGCAGAAAACGAGAAGAGACTTCATCATTCTCCAGTAAAATGGGTGACTACTTGCTACAATCTCTGGATCATATTACTAAGCGTATTCAAGAAAACAACTATGACTTTCAAGCTCTTGGTTGTTTAGGCTTTAGCTCTGACTATTGTGAGAGGACCTTGCTTTTAGCTTCAATGAGGAGCTTTCTTGGAAGTGCTCTCTTTGTCAAGAGGGAAGAGGAAACTAATCATGAAGTCTTTCATCATCACGCTGTAAATCAATCCATAGAAAGGCTCTTAAGGTCATTGGTTAAGCTGTATGAACAATTTTCTGAAGGTGCAAAAAATATTGATTTTGAGCCATTGGCTTTTAACTCAACAAATAATAAGGCTACGTTGCTAGTATCTGGCTCACTAGATAGCAGCAGTAGTAGAATTGTAGACGAGGAACTGGATGTGAACAAGGATGATACGGATGTGGACATCGTAACAATAAGTGGCAAAATGACCAGTGGTGTACCATTTTCTACATCAAGGTGGAAAATGGGGATGATTTCACTAATTTCAAGTTTCTTCTTAGTTTTAGATTCTGTTACGTGGGATATCTTGTTTGAACTTATGGGAAAAGAATGTAGCACAAAGGTATGTTACATAATTTGTCTGACTTGCTTGTTTTCTTGGAATTCATGCAGTAACAGTTCTATTATCTTGGATTTAAAATTCATATTGGCAGATAGTCGAGACTATTCTTTTGCATCTTTGTCAACATTTGTGCAGATCCGTTCCTGCAAAGATTTTGGACTTGGTAATGACTATATAAATATCATAGATGTTTTATATCTCTTTTATGCTCAAGTTATAGACCTTTCTTTGCAGGTTAAAATCGCAAATGACATGTTTGAGATGCAAGTTAATGTCAAGTTTGATTGTGTCAACATACTAGTGGTTGCCAATCAATTGTTAAGCGCTCTATTATCCTTCGATTCACCTGAAAAGCATGTTGACTTGGCTTTGATAAAGCGAGAATCTGAACCGGTATTACACAGTACATAGAATATGTTTATTTCAATAGTCTTTTATGCTATGGAGTTCAAATTCTCTATTTCTCCCACTTTCCTATCATTTCATTTTGTATTTTAAAGGAAGTTGAATCTGGGTTGAGTTTTTAAAGTTTCACTATTGATTCATTTATGGCATATGCTGGTCTTATGTGCAATTTTTCAGATTTTAATGTTAGTTGAGACTGTGTTGAAGAGGGGATTGGTTGCAATACCAAATCTAGAATTGCAAAGTGTAGGACTATAGAGCGACATGAATATCATCTTTCCCTCAAAAGTAAAAATCACTAAGAGTTTCAGTAGATTTGGTGCGTTCACTACATATAGCTTAAATTTAGTCTTAGAGGTCCTTTTTGTTTGACAAAATGGATCCTTTTGAGTATTTTTATTCTGTGATCTAATAAACTTGTATGGCCTTGTGAATGGAATTAGTTTCTCAATGTTGGTTAGTTTTGTTGGCCAGAACTAACCACAATTAATGTTTAAATATGTAGTACTAGGAAAACATATCCATTTTGTAAAGCATTTAACCTTAACGATGAGCTAACTAAAACCATAAGAAGTCATATTGAGAAGTGCAACATTGTAGGTGATCTAATGAATTTTGTCCCAAATGGGACAATTGTTCTGCAAGTATGGCAAGGCTCAAAAATGCTCTACTTGATTCAATGGCCAGGAGTTCATTTGTGTGATGAGAAGCTGAACATAATTCTTTTCTATGGCAAAATATATGCCCACGCGAAGCATATTTGTATCAGAATTTAGGATCAATAATTTTTTGATGAGAAATGTTGGCCAATATGGTTCCACCATCGGATTATTATTAACATCACAACATCATTATAGTGTCAACAAAATTTAAGTGAAAAGTACCAATACCACAATTTGGCATCATTATAAGGCTCCAAAATCCTTAAGATACTGGGAGATTTGGCATCATTAGTCCTGCAATTGTTTCTCATGTATAAAAATAAATGTACATTGGATTTGAAGTTGTTTTCTCTTTCTTATTGCGAGCCTTGTCCCGTATTTCTTTTATGACATTTCCTTTCTCATGCAGTAGTATTGAAAACTCTGTTCACATTTATCCTATGGTTTGACTATGTTTTATGAAGTCTTGATAAGATTTATTGTCTGTTAAAACTAGGCTTTTGTGTGTTTCTACTTGCAGGGTTTGATGTGCCTAAGAGACCTAATTAACAGAATTGGAGAATTTGGAGCTCTTGATTGGGTGGGACGTGTTAGGCTTATTGAATGCATTTGCAATTTCATCTTACTCAGCCCTCAAATTGGTCAGGTGAAGACAGTGTTAGGCTTATTGAATGCAGTTGCAATTCCATCTTATTCAGCCCTCAAATTGGTCATGTGAATACTAGGACGGAAGTACATGGATTAATTACACTTGTAAAATAGATGAAGCTCCAGTTAACTTTGTAGAACGGATGAAGCTATGGTGGATGTCATAAATGAAAATTTGAATGTGATAATGCAAGAAAGAATTGTAGGACAGAGACATTATGGGATATGGGAAAACATACGTGCTATGTTATTTCCTATCTCAAATCTAACAACAAAAATCTAAGATCATCTCTGCTAACACATTTGTTGGTTTATCATGCCACTTGTTTGCATATCTGAGTTTTCTGCTATATAATTTCAGGTAATGATCGAAAGGTTGTTCTTGCTACTTCGAGATCCTGATTATCGAGTTAGGTTTTTGCTCGCTTGGCGTATTGGTGTTCTGTTCCAAACATGGGATGGCCATGAGGAACTCTTCCAGGATATTTGGTGAGTTGCCATGACATACTTCATAATCATAGCAAACTTATAAGCTATATTTGCATCTAAGATTTGATTATGCATCAGCATCTAAGATTTGATTGTGCAAACATGTCATGTAGATGTTACTATACAGCTAATGCGAAAGCTGGATAACCAGTCATGTTTGCAAGTTGGCAGTTTGGCACCATTATCATGTGGCCTATAACATAGTAGTTAATAGCGGGCGATCGCGGAGGAGCGGAGCGGAGCGGCACCTATCCGCTACAGAAACCCTTGTAGCGGAGCGGTTTGGTGTCGCGGTAA
>JANIHY010000006.1:58603383-58622467 GCA_027479065.1 Erythroxylum brevipes | reverse complement strand
CTCTGTCTCTGAACTTATTGGTGTATTGTATTCAATTGTTTTCCATGCTAAACCTCTGTTGAAGCTTATATATATATGTGTGTGACAGTGTGTGTAGAAAGCTTATATGTGTGTGTAGAAATAGCGGCCGCTCCGCTATCCGCTATTCCGCTATAGCGTTTTCGGGGTCGGCCGCTCCGCGCCGCTATCCGCTATTAACTACTATGGCCTATAATGCAATTATTTTTGAGGGATTTAAACTACTATCCTCAAATACACTAATTTATATTTTTAGAATTGTTTATTCATGTTGTTGTGTTGAGGTGTGACGGCAATGAGTTTGTACTTTTTCCCCATATGTTGCGTAATCTCCAGCCTGCTTTCCCTTGCAATGTTGTTGAGTTCTAGTTTCATTGTTTGACATGCACTTTTTTCTTTTCTTTTGATTGCTATTGGTTATTGTTTTTCTCTAGATGTTCATACAAGGTTATAGTATTCTATCCACTCTGTTGTACTCATTTGACGTTTTCTCTGAGGCCTACATGATAAGCCACAGTGTTTTGAGATGCTTAATGTTTGATCGTTACATGATTGTGAAGAATGCTTTCACTTTATCAGACCTTTCTACACAAATCTGACTTGTAGCATTATTAGAGATTTTGATCTCGTATTTCTGAGTGTCTAGCTTATCATCTTCAATTTTAATCACTCCTTTCAACTTTTGATATAGTTCAAACTTTGGCGTTTTACTGGTGCTTCCCTTCAAAGGAAAAATTGTTACTGCAAAGGAGGTCCTAGCTACTGGTCCCCAGTCACCGACTGCAATTGAAACTGTTATTATTACTCTTATGCATCTTGCTTTGCATAGTGAAAAGATTGAGCTGGAGGTAAACTTCTTATGTATTTGAATTTTTTCTACCTTAATGGCATTGTAGATTCAAGAGTATTTACACTTCTGGATTGTATTCATGTGACTATGCAGGCTATATTCATTATGTGTGTGGTTTCTGCTATCGATCCTTGTCACAGGTATATTCCAACTCTTTCTGCAAATTTTTAGGGTAACTACTTTTCTGACTGTTGGTCTTCTTATTCAGGGAGTTAGTGAATGCAGCTCTAAATAATCTATCAAGGCAGCTCCATTATACAAGTAGATTCAAGGTTTGTGTCTGTGGCTAGCATTGCCTATATAAAATGCCTATTGAGAGGCTTAACTGGGCTAGTTTCTTCAGTTTATTTTGATTCCATTGATTTTTTCCACCTTGAATCATTATTTTAGTTTATTTTCTTATGCTTTGCCTATCGTGGAATCTAAAGTGGTAAAAGAGACTTCCAAAGGAAACAAAACTCTTTGTAGTGTTAATCCTGAATTTTGTGAGCTATACTTTCCATTTTTATATTTCTAGGATATTTGAATTGGGTTAAATGTAAATTTTATTTTTAGCTTTGAAGATTTTATAGTTTTTGAATCTACAAGATTATCCATATGGGAATATTTGTCAGTACCTTGGCAGGACATTGTTATTCGTTTTCTTTTCTGCCAATTAGCAGTATTGCCATCAGAATGATAATGATGGAAAATTTATTGTTAATAGAACATTAGAAGTGAGCCTACGATGAAAATTTAAAGACTAAATGGGTCTTCAGAGCTAATTCATAACTCAGGAAATGTAAAAACCACAAACTATAGTGGGTTTTGATGTTACCCTTTTTGTAATATGCTTTGACAGCTCATGACTAAATTGTTATATTATTTCTTTTCTTCAGTACTTAGAGGAACTCAAGGGACCGATTCTCTTTTTCTGGGTTGCTTGTGGTGTTAGCTTAGCGGCACTCGTTGAGGTATTAGATACACCTTTATGCTTCTTCCTATCTTATTTTATGGTAACAATATAAGCTCAAAGGTCATCCTATTCTTGATTGTAATATACTTTGGAATGAATTGGTACATCAAAGCAATTGCAAATTATTTCCCCATTTTGGAGAAGAGACTTCAATCCCAAATTTTCTTTGTAGGACAATTTAAAAGAAAAATTTGGAAACAGTAAAGGTTATATATTGCTTCAATATTCGAAAGATTGATAATTACACTTAATTGAAAAAAAAATCCCCTTTCGTAGCTTTTGATACTTGAAGTTTTGTATAGTGGATTGTAGATCAAGATCTTTTGTATAATTAGGGTTTGCAAAGAAACATTCAACTACAAGTATTAGGCATCTAGGAATGGTACCATTTCTAATGTGCACCTTACATGGAAAGGTGTTGGTTTGAAACTGTAGAGATAGCATAGGCCCACCATACAACCGCCCCTTGTACTAAAACTGAAATTTATTTGCTATGATGAGGGTAAGATGGTTTGGACCAAAAATCTTTTGATCATAAAGAGTCTAATACTATGTTGAGGAATCATTAAACCTTGATGTTCAAAGATTTTAGGCGAGATCTAGGACTAGATTACATCTAACTCTATTCTCCTTATGTCGAAGCCCGTTGGATTGAAACATTGGAGTTTGAACCTGATTGATGGTATCTTCGTTCAACTTAAAAGTTTTAATTGAGTTTGGTCTAGAAAATAGATTGTAAAACAATTCTAATGAGCTTGTTTGGTGCTATTTTCATTTCTACTTATTATTGGAAGCAAATATCTCGTCTAACCATTGGATAACTGTTCTTTGTAGATCCGGCATTTTTTTGTTTCAGATGTTGAACCTAGTTATTTTATGCAATATTGTTGCCAATGGCTTCTTCCAGCTTTGATTCTACATGGCAACACCTCTGACCTGAACTTGGTGGCGAAGGTAGGATTAATCGGTATCTGTTACTTGCTATTGTTAGCTCATAGTTTCCTGAAGCACTCATCATTATGATTGATATTTTTTTCTTTACTTGCAGGTTGCTAGTCAAAGTCTGACTCATCTAGTCAGAAATTACTTTGTGCCAATTTTTTCGGTTTGTATGGCATTGCATTGCAGTAAGAATTCTGAATGGAAAAGTGGTGCTTTAGTCCTTGGGACTTCAATTCTGCATTTGGCAGATATTTCCGAGAATGAAAGAGACAATCTAATAAAGAAACATATGGTATGCTACTTCAAGTATATGTTATTTATTATGTGTCATTGGATTCATAGATGTCAGCTATTTTTTTAATACAAAACTCAATGCTAACAGGAAGCCTTTCTGCTTGCTTGTATGTCTAATATGGTGATGGGATGCAAATTAGAACTTATCTTATTGTCTTCGCATGAAACTTGCTTGTCATCTGTTATCTGATTCTAATATATACCAAACTACTTACTATCAGTTAGTAATTAGTAATTATTATGCTCCATGAGTTTGAAGGAGGAAATGCCTTCTATTTGCTATTGTTGTTTTTTCTTTTTGATTTGCAAGAGAATTTGCTTTCTGATGCCATTAATTTTAGGTCATCTAATGAACTGTCAACAAATAACATGTAAACGATCATGGACATCCCTTCAACCGCACGTGCCCCTTCTTCCTTTTATAAACTTTCTCAATTAAGGGTCTATCACATTTTTCCAACTACATTTAACCTTTTTTTTGGGGGGGACATATGCACTTTTCTGTTTGTTACTTTGACTATATTTATATTGTAATTTGTTTCGTCACTATGCTTTCTGAATATGTAGGTATCTATTGTGAGCCAGATATTTGCTTTCACTTCCTGTTCATCAGACCCTCCAGTACCTTTCTTCTCCAGAGATACAGTGGCGCGTGCAATTCAAACCATAGTAGATGGATTCTTGGAGATGTGAATTTCCTATCCTGCTTTGATTTTGAATTGCTACTTTCTAGATCCTTAGTGTACATAAATATGTTTTGTTTTGATATAGGGAGGATTATTCTACAAGTGTCTCTGTCGTTGATAAGATCAACATTTTTCGTCCAGATAGAGTTTTCATGGTAATTACTAGATAGATCATTTATATAATTATTTTTATCTCAAGATTATTGGAGCATTATTGCCACTGCATTTGATGCATCCTTTGCAATTGTGCAGTTCATATTAGAAATACATTACAAGATAGAAGCAGCATGTCATCCTAGGCATAGATGTCATAGGCTGGCTGGACTTGAGGCCCTTATAGATATTCTTGGTCACAGGGCTGCTGTTTCAAGCACCTACAGGTATGTGTTATGGTGATTTTTTTTTCAGTTATAGTATTAATTCTTGATTTTGAACAATTCAGATAGCTTTGAATCTACACGGTTTTCTTGTGAAAAAGGTGTTCAAAGGCCTTCAATTAAGTTAATTATTGTGGAATTATAGTGCAGCAAAATTATAACATTAAAGAATTTTGGTTTCCATTATGGTAATATTCTTACATATCTCTTGATGGAGAATTGCATACTGGTTGCTGACTTTTGTAATTGTCATCTCTCGTAGTTATCCTTGAAGAAGTTCTTTTCTTGGACAATCTCAAACCTCTGCACCTTCTGCCCATCTCTCTTATTCATGATGACATGATCTAGGAATTATCACGTCTTAATTCTTTTTAGGAACATTAATACTAACGTCTTTTGTGAGTTCTTGTTGTGCATAGTTAAGTACATGTCCTCTTGCTCTGTCATGCTCTAGCCTTTACCTCCTCTTCCCTTTTTTGACTCATCATCATCATCATCATCATCTTATTCTTCTCTGGCTTTAGGATGATTCTTGCTATTGTGTTCTGAGGACAATAGACAAAATGTTGTGATTTTTTTTCTGTTTCCAGTTTAATATGGGCAACTGTTCAAATTTTTTTTTCCTGTTTCTATTGCTTTTCTATTGGCGTAGTCATGAGATATTTGAGTAGGTTTTGTTTCCTGTGAATTAATGCAGTTATCTTTTGAATTTGGTTGGGCAATTCATTGATTGTGAAGCTTTACATGATCAATGCTCTCGCCTAATTTCTGCATTGCTCCAAACTCTTAAGAGTAGCCCATCCAAAGAAACTGCTAATGTGCTTGGCGAGCAGCTTCAGGTGTTTTTGTCATTTGAGCATATAATATATATTTCCTTAATAATATTGCCCCCTTGACATCTACTGATTGTTTATATCATCTTTAGTTTTTGGTTTCAAAGTTGGTGGAATCGTGCAGTCCTATCAAAGCTACTGGAAAACCTTCCGATATTAGATCATCACATACATTATTTTTGCTTCACCATTTAACGGTGGATTCAGATCCATCTCTTCATGATTATGTTAGAGTATGTTTCTTACACTTCTAATAGAATTTAAACTTTATAGGTTATAAATACTAAATGTTTATTATATATTTATGTTTTCAATATGGTATGAAGTTGCCTTTTTCTTTTGGTTAGTTATTATGAAATTTAGGAATTCTTTCTTGCTAAGGTATGAATTATTTTGTTTCAGGAGTTGGAAGCCTTCCCTGAGATAGATGTCTTCGATGGGATAAGAGAATTCCATCAGGGGTTATGTGAAGGCTACTCTCTAAGGGACCACTTATTAAAGGTATTACCGAAGTTAAGCTGAAAAAGAGCTTAATCTTTTTGGGGTTCATTTATGCAGGAATCAGGATATACTCTTTCTTTTCACATTGTTTGCTATATAATTTTGTAAATTTCAGTTTGTCAAGAGATCTCGTTACCTTCCACCACGGTTGCTCTTTTCCAGGTATGTGTCCTTCCAAAGTGAAATGCTTTCAAGTGTTCCTGAAAGTTTGATTTAAGTTGGGACTGTATGAATTCAAAGATGGTGACTTTAAGTTAATTTGTTTATATTTTTTAGTGATCTTAAAGAATTGTTTGTGGCCTATGATTTATACTTTGCTTACATGACTTGCAGTATTCGGGCACTCCATAAACAATTGCTCATGGGGGAATATACATGGAGAGGAAATGATGCAAAACATATTGTGGAAGATTTATTTTGGCATGATGACTCAGAAATTGTTCATGCAGTGTGGAGTTTAGTTTCAATGTGTGGTTCAGATGTTGCTGATGGCATAAGACCATTGGTTTCTGATTTTGTATCAAAGGTTCCATCTTTGTGCTTCTTCAGGTCTTTGAGATTTCTTTGTTATGCAAACTCATGCATGAGAGCGTATGTTCCTAAGCAGTTTATCTCTTCCTACTGACTGCAGGTTGGCATTGGGGACCCATGTTGTGTTGTTTTCCGTCAACTTGAAGACTCCACTCACGTGAAAGCTAGGCAAACCACTATTAGTTCTAATCATGCTGAAATGAACCTTAAAGTGGATCGTGGTGGTATTTCCGAAGATCTTCTAGTTACACTTCTTAAACTTCTGAAGAAATATTTGATGGATGATTCTGTCAGAATAATTGATATATCATCACAAGCGCTTCGAGTGAGTTTCTCTTCTTAATATTTGTGATACTGATGAATCTTTTGTTCCACGAGTTAACATTTGAATAGTTATCCAATTTATTTAGACAGTTTGCACTTTTTTTGGGTTGGTGTAGGTTAACTAGCATAGTCCATTGCCATTTGTGGAGCTTTTATAATTCAGTTGAATGATCATAAGGAATTTAAAAATATTAATTATAAATTAAGCATATGTTGATGATAGAGAGAGACACTTTGCATGAGCGACCCAACTTTGAAATGTGTTCTTTATTCCTTGTTCTATCTTTCTTCTCAATGAGGACTTCTCCCATTTTCAAATTTGGAGTATGACCTTGTGCTTGGTTTGAAAGGAAGGGTTTTTAGTATTGTCCCGATAGGGCCCCTACTAGTTTGACTAGCTAGTGAATGATTCTTTTGGGAAAGTGGCAGGATAAGCCTATCATCTATGTGTTTGATGGTTGATGGATTAACGGTGACTGTCTCTGAGAATTTGTCTTCGGATCTCTATATTTTTAGCCTAAAACTTGTGCTTAGTGGTATTTTGTCTTGGGCAAATTTGTGCTTTCTATTTCTTTTATGTGGGTTTGTAAATGTTAACTGATGTGCACGGAAGTTGAGTGAACATTTGATCATTGTTTTGAATTTTTGCAGAACCCGTATCTTGGGTTATGAATCTTTTGGTGTCTAACTAGCATGCTTGTTTTCTTTCTAAATGCTCATCTTTCTTATTTTCATCGAGTTCTTTTCAGTTATCTAATTGTTGTGCATTGAAACTTCAAATTTTTGCAATTGAGTAATAATTTATCTTAAAATAGGGAATAGTTTCCACTGAGAGGGGTCAAAGAGCAATCATGTCGTTTGATTCTTATGAAAGATCTCTTATTGAGGTAAGTACATTGTAAGATCTAGCCAGTGAATACTTATCTTGTTTAGTTTACATGTGAGTAACAATAGTGTTCAGCTATGGCATTTTGGAGTGGTTTTTATGTCCTTCAACTCCATTAACTTTATATGATCTTTGGTCTCTTATTGCTTGAATTGAGTGTGGATTATGTGGGGAAATATTGGTATGAACATTAGTAATAATTGAATCAAGGATGTTAACTTAGACAATGCAATTGGCATGTTCAATTGTACAAATACTCATCAATAGATGGAGAGCAAAAGAAATATATAATGGCGATTTAAGCAAATAGCAGATCAGTTATAGAAATACTCACCAATAGATGGAGGTAAAAAAAAAAGTAATGAGCTTTAAAGTAAATTAATAGAAAAATAGGTTTCATTGGAAATAAGTAGAATCAATTTGAGATTTTATGCTAGCTTGTTGCAGAGAAGAAAATTTACTTAGTACTATCTAGGTTTCAACCCATCAAAGTGTCAAGAAACCATTCAACTCAAGGCCCATAAATGGATCATATATCATTCTGACATGCTCCATCACAATATGAACAGATACAAAATATCATAGATTCATTGACAAACACTATTTTTATAAATTCATGAAAAACGAGGGTGGTATAATTTGAGCGTGTGTTCTCTTGGTTACATAGGACTTTGATACCATATCTAGAAACCATTCAACTCAAAAGCTTAAGCTAATGGGTAAGGCCTTGAGTCATATACCATAAATGGATCATATGTTATTCTAGCAAACAGTAATATTCCTAAATGGGATACCTAAGGTGTTTTAATGTAGGTAGCTAAGTGATATTCTTGTATAGGATATCTCAACATAACAATACTAAATCACAATAAATCTTCATAATACTGCCCTTTAAGTTTGAACGTTGATGTTTCAACTTGTTACAAACAATCTCAACTCTAAGCTATTTGACACAAAAGCTTAAGCGTCAGTGAAGATTAGGAATTGATTTGGTGCTGTGATATATTTGATTTTATATATGCTGTTATTGCTTAGGGTTATAGCACTATTAGGGTTTGGTTTTAATATTAACCTGGGAGTAGCTCGTGTTCTATGATGAGTAACATACATATTGCTATATTGTAGATTCACTCCAAGGGAGTAAATGTTGATCTGGTGGACAAGCTTTTGTTGGATCTGGAAAGGAAGTTTGCTAGTAAGTCATGCTAGTGTGTTCAGATGGACTTGTTTGGTTGAAATGGATCTAGGATGCTTATCAAGATGTAGTTGAAGATTTCTTCATGCTAATGCACTCAAAACATCTATTTCATAGATTTCACCACGTGTATGTGTAGTTTTTTAGTTAAAAATATGATGCCTTTTTCTTAAAAATCATAATTTTGTCAACTTCTGTATTTGTAATTTCATTCTTCACAAGCTTGCAACCTGCTCTCCTATGTTATTTGTTTAATGGATCTAGATGGATAAGTATGTGCACTTGGTGGATTTTGCTCCTAGTTGTGGTTCATTAACATTTTTATTTTTTTTAGCTAGAATTTGTTTCTGTTTTGATTGCATGATGCTCAAGGAATATCTCATCATTTCTGTAATTCACTCTCAGCTGAAGCAATCCCACTGGAGGAGTCTATTGTATGGGAGACACATAACAAAACCTTTGAGATGTGGATTTGCCCACTTGTGTACTCACTGATTCGCTACAGCTGTGATCCTATTATAAGGTATATAGGTTAAATTCTTTTAGAAGTTATTAATATACTTGTTTATGTTGGGATGTTTTGCTTATTCTCACCTTTTTAAGTTGTTTTGCTTATTCTCACCTTTTTAAGTTATCTTTTTGGTATATGGCCTTCAGATTATGCCAAGATGTTGTGATGCTAAAAGCTGAAGTGGCTGAGCTTTTGTTGCCAAGTATTGTTGTTGATCTTGCTGGAAGGAAGGATGTGAAGGACGAACTTCAGAAATTAATCTCTTCTCAGGTAAGATGCTTCTCTCTCCACGTAAGGTGATTTGATGCATCAAAATTTCTCTCTCCCTCTTTCCTGTGTAAGAACGTAGAATTCTGGTGGAAAATACTATTGTTAGTACTTGCTAGTCTATTTTTGTGGCAGTCAAATAGTTGTACTCAAGAGTTTTGCCAAGAACAATGTTGTGGTACACGTTAGGAATGGGACACCAACTATTTTCTTAGTTGAGTTGTAGAGCATATTGTGTTTGAGATGTAAAGAAATTGTAATGTGTACTTGAAAATAGTTTAATACTATTGGTTCCCTCAATGCAAGCAGTTGCAAAATGAAACAAAGTGAAAACATTACCTCATTGCAAGGCTTTGAATGATTTGTTGATGAAATGGAATGCTTAGCTCGCTGTCTATTGCATTAGATTGTAATTTTGATGAATTTGAGATCAGAACAGTGAGGGTTCAAACCCATGCCATTGCAAGCTCACTAGTTTTGGTGTAGGGAAGTTACGTATATGTTGTTGAGTTATCAAATAATTATTCATAGCAAAGTTAGTGGCTTTTTTGCTCAGTTCTTATGGAAACTGTTTCTTTTAATGTCTTGTCCTACTTGAATATTTTTATTTCCTTTTAATTGATAGAATTGAGAAATTATTTGAATGTGAACAAGGGAATGAGCTAGAGCAAATTCATCTATCTTGTCTCGTTATCCTAATATCTTTGCGTTATGAGCTATTTCAAGAGTCTGATATCTTTTTTGCTCTTTCTGCAAGTTGTTATGCGTACTTTCTTTTGGAATTCTGATTTATCCTTCAATTATTGGGCAGGTGCAGAAACACATATTTGTAGATTCCAATAGCTTGATAAAATCAATTCAAGTATTCTTGAATGTTCTGAATGAACTTCGACTTTGTTACATTGTAGAAAGATCTTCAGTGGTATCAAAACGTGAAAGTTCTAAGGTAACTGCTTAAGAATATCTCTTGAATTGTTTCAATGTTGTTAGAATGGCATTGAACCATTTCTTAGTCCTCACCTAATAAAGCTTTTGACTTGAATGATTTCTTGTGTTTAGTAATAGAAGGTTTCAAGTTCAAATTGCACTACCCTTTTCTCTAAGGGATTTTTGGTTTATCTTGTTTGTCCATAATTCATGTTAGTGGGTGTGCTCGAATGATATTTGAACCATTTCTTGGGCTTACCCTATAGCTTAGCTTTTAGGTTGAATGGTTTGTTACTAGAAGAAATGTGCATTGAGTTTTGATTTACTTTTTATTGCATGTTCTCTATTTTTTTTTCCACCAATTTGATTGCAATACTTGATTTTTTTGATTTAGGACAAATAGAAGAATTATGAACTATTAGTTAAAAGCACAAAATTGAGAAGTATGGATGATATTAGGTACTGGAATATTAGGTTTCAAGGTTGAATTTTGGCTAGGAATGCAGAATTTTCAGATTTTGTAAAGCTGGGAATTTAAGGTTTGATTGTTGGAATTTTAGGCTTAGGATTTTACGGTTTAGTATGGTTGGAATATAGGTTTGAGATGGCTAGAATGTAGGTTTAAGAGAGCTGGAATTTAGGTTAGGGTTGGTGGAATTTAGAGAAGAAACACAAAGAATGAAAGGTAGGGCTTAGAATCTTTATTCTAGTAGGAAAAGGATTTCTAACTTAAATCCTATTATAATAGAAATTCTATAAGTCCTATACAATTAGGATAGCATATCTTAATAAGAATAACATAATACTTCTCCTAATACAATCTGGATTTCGGCCTTTATCTTTGACGTCAACTCAATTCCCAATCCTTATCCCACCAAATTAGGGCTTGTGGTTGACTAATCTTTCCTCTTTTATTTCTTCTATATACTTTAAGTTCTTTTGCATCATTTTTCCTCCATTAATTATTGATTTGCTATGTGTGACTTCTTATTTCAATTTCAAAATCTGCGGAAGTTTATTCACTATTACTGGAACTCAAGCCCATTAGTAATGTGAGTTAATAGCAAGAAAGTGATAGACCTCCTATACTGCCCACATACACTAGGAAAGGCAAAATAATAGAATGAGGTGGCCAGTTGGTTACAAAATGTCAGGATGAGGTGGCTAGTTAGTTTCATAATGTCAGGAAAATCATTTTAGAATGTTTATAGACAGTATATAGGACAAAAGAAAGACTAGAAGGGCAGAGAGGATTTTTTGTAACCAATAGTTAAAAGGAGAGGGGCAGTCTCTCGAATACTGCCAAACCAATCCCTTGTATTGGCTTTAATCTTTAATCCATGTCTTTTCCTCTTTTTCTCATTCTTATTTTTGGTGCCTTCTTACTTCCTTTAAGCTTTTTCTAATCAGTTGACACCAGATTCCTAACAGAAAATTTCTGATTATAAGGACTTCAAATTGATTTGCTGGTTTGAGATGAAAATATAAATGATATTCTTATTGTTCTATTTATCAATATTAGAATTTTTAATATAGGTAGAGTGTAGAGTTCATTAACAAGAATTGGGTTTAGGGCAAATTACCACTTATAAACCCTCTAACATTTTCATGTTTAGTCAATATGAGATACTCTTTAACACTCCACCTCAAGTACAGCTGGGACTGGACATTCAATTGTTACTTGAAATAATCGCAACAGTAGCTGGACTAGGTCTCTCGAATTGGACATCTAGACAGACAACCGAGAAATTAAGAATCCGGACCAAACCTGCTTTGATACCATATTAGAATTTTTAATATGAGTCGAGTGTATAACTCATTAACAAGAATTAGGCTTGGGTCAACCATTGCCAAAATGCTAGAGCTATTTATTTGGATAATTGACCCTTATGACCTATAAACCCTTTAACATTTTCATGTTTAGTTAATATCGGATACTAACAATCAATAATACAAATTTCTAGATTTGAGATGGATAAAGCTAATGGAAATTGGTTTAATTCAGTTAACGGGAAAGTGCAGATAATAGTAACATAACTTTTTCTTTCTTTACTAAATACCTTGTGTCTATGAAAACTGTTGGTTCTACTGTTCATACGCATGTTGAAGGTTGAGCCGGTCTCTGGCTTTCTGGATGTACTGTTATCAGAGATGCTAGTTATTGAGGCTTCCCAGTATTAGTTGATAGCTAAGAATTTTCTAGTTGAGGATATCATTATCCTTGGTACTTGAGTTTATGAAATTAGTTTTCAGAATTTAGCAACTTTATAGTAATTCGATTGTGTGGTTGAGTGAAACCCATAAGCATATCAAGTTGACCTGATAATAACATGTGACATCTTTGTGAAATGCCCAGTAATATAGTAATGGCTTAAACTCTTGTTCTTCCTTCATGCAGGCTAGAGATTCAAAAGCTTCATTGGGTGTAAAACCTATGTCAACGTTTTCATGGAGCAAGGTTATGGTTTATTTGCAGATATAGTTTGTATCAAGAACTGTGCATTTGTGTGCTTGATTGTGTTGAAACTTATGAAGTGTCATGGATATTTATTCCAACATTATTTTCTCAATTAAGCTTGTTGATGTTTCAATTATTTTAGGACATTATAGTATCATAGTAAACATTGTGTAAAAATAAATCATGCCTTCATTTTATATACTTGTTTTAGTTGATTGAAAGGAATTCCTTGCTATGTACATCTTCTTGGTTTTGAAGAGTGTTTACGTATCAAACGAATGATGTATGAGCTGCTTATATATGAGCTAGTGAATGATCTTGGGGATGTTATTCAAGATATATTGAGCCCAGCACGACATTACAGGTGGCATCAAATCTAAGCCATAAAGGAATGGTCAGAATAATTGTTGTTTGTGATCTACACACTCTCTTTGGAGTCTGTTTGGGTCATGTTCAATATTTTGTTCAAATCATTCCAAGTTGAAGGAGAAAATTTGATAAATAGAACATAATTCACTAGTTTTGAATATGTTCTTGCAAACAAATTTTTGTGTTTTGAGGATGACCAACATCTTTTAATGACTAGATGTAATCATAAAACATAGTTTCTTTAAATTCCTGCTACACATGTATTGGCATGTTCATATTTTCCCTCTTCCCTACTCCTTGATTACCGTTCTTCACTCACTTGCCCCTTTAAAAAAGAATTACTTGCAGGAGTGGTCATCTATATTATACCCAAACTTGTCATTGTTATCCAAAGTTAGATCATGATGTATCATTTTCCGATGCTTAATTTCTGTGTACATGTTCTTGCTATTTCTTATCTTTGCATTGCCCATTTAAAAAGATGTATGCCTTTAAACTCACTTTTTGAGACAGATAATCCTCCTCATTAGCACCTTCTAGTATGCTCCTCATGTCTGATTCTAAATAGTTATAAATTGTGGCAGGTCTATTGGCTAAATATTAATTACCTTCTTGTCGCAAAGTCAGCAGTGGTGAGTGCCATTACTTCTCTATTCTTGTACTTCTTTTTCCCCTTGCTTTTCTTAAAGTTTTTCCCATTTTTCTTCTTGGAATCTTTCTCTTTATTATTTGCAATAATGCTATTTTCATGGATACATACCACTTGTAGATTTGTGGCTCATTCTTCACCTCCATTATGTACGTCGAATATTGGTGTAAAGAGCATTTTAATGGTCTGACATTGGGAAGCCCTGATTTCTCTCACACTGAGATGGTAAGAAATTACGTGAAAGAGGACTGATATGCTTCATCATTCAGAATCAGGACTTTAAGAATGTGGATGTGATCATTTATATCTTATTATCTTTTGTGTTGCAATTCATGGATCACTGGGTATCTGCTTTTCTTCTCTCCAGTTGCCAGACCACATTGAAATTCTTGTCTCAGCGGTTACTCAAATCAATGAACCAGACAGCTTATATGGGATTGTCCAATCTCATAAGGTCTGTGATTATGTTATTCTGCTTGGTGGTTGTAGCTTTGAGCTAGAATTATAATTTGAACCACTTGCTATTTGACACAAGCCTGTTTACTTGGTTCTTCCATGGGGATGAGGGAGGGTGAGGGCTTGGTAATTAGGTTAAGTTTTTTTTTGAAAAAAAGGATCTTAGTTGATAAATTAGGTGCAATTTTTGCATGTCTGCATCTTTTTGTTTGAGGATTTGGTATGGATGTGTTTACTTGATAATGAATCGACTTTTAGAGCCCATATGCTTAAACAAATTTTATGGCTAATTGGCCATATTTCATGGAATTAAGTGGAGGATCAAGGAAGACTCTACAACCAGATATTGAGGAGAAACATCATGCCTAGTTTTATCTTTTTCTTGTCATTATGATATATGCTTTACTGTTATGGTCTCAGTGTTTGTTTTGGTTCTGGGGCATTAATATCGCAGCTGACCTCTCAAGCTGTTACTTTTGAGCGTGAGGGAAACTGGAGCAAGGCACTTGAATACTATGACTTGCAAGTACGCTCAAACACAATGATGCAAATGCAAGGTGTTTCTGGAGCTCTGTTTGTGGATCATAACAAACTGTTGGCCAATCAGAGATTTGCTTTCGAAAGTGAGACATTGCAGCAGAAACCTTACAAAGGTCTGATTAGATCTCTGCAGCAAATTGGTTGCACTCACGTGCTTGATTTATACTGCCAAGGATTGACTTCTCGAAAGGGCGAGTTACATCATGATCCGGAGTTCATTGAATTACAGGTCTGCTTTCTATTTATTTAAACTGACTTGATGTGAATAACTGACTAGCTGGTTTGGTGCTAATTTTCAGGCATTCTTTACTGTTTTCACTAAACAAATGATTGCATTTTGTAGTATGAGGCTGCATGGCGTGCAGGAAACTGGGATTTCTCTTTACCTTCTGTTGAAGCGGATCCTTCTTCACAGCATCATGCAAAATATAATCATTTCAATGAGAATTTGCACTGGTAATAAAATTTTTAATTTGTGATTCCCACATGTAGTTATGACAATGGACTGGGTCTGTCTAGCTGCTTCTCGATCCAAAAAAATATGCAAACCGAGCCCAGTTTGAAGTTTTGGTGGGCTTGCTTTGCACTACTTGAGTCAGAGCGGCTGCCCAAAACAAAGTTGTTTTGGATAAATTTTCCCAGACGTTGTTTTGGTTTTGAAATTTCTTTGAACTTAAGACCAAAACAACGTTGTTTTGGGTAGACTTAACCAAAATGATGTTGTTTGGGTTGGGTGCTCGGGCTGTTCTGGCTTTTCAAGCTAGGCTCTCAAGCATGAGCTTAGTTCGAAGCCCAAACTTAACCAAAACGATGTTGCTTCGGTCTGGTGGTCAGGCTGTTCGGGCCAAGCCCAAGCCTGGTCTGAACCACAATCAATTTAGGCTTGGTCCGTTCACTTTAGGCCAAGCTTGGGCTCCGCTATCATCCCTACTCACATAGAATTTCTTTTTGTGTTTTGTAAACTTCTTCTGCGTCTCTTTCAATCTCACACTCTCTCTTTTCCATATCCATTATTTTGATTCATAATCTCATCTTTTCTAGCTTCATTTTTTTGTTTATATTTGACTGCTTGGTTGTTTAAACTTATAAAATCCATACAATATCAATTGTATTAAATTGATCATTTTCACTAATCATACTGAAAAATATAGTTTCTAAATTCAAAGTTCTTTGAATCTTTATCGGTTGGATATGTCAAGTCTTTTTAGATTTTAGAGGATTATTTAGATACTTGTTCAATAATTTCTACCTCTTTGGGATTTTTCAGTCATGAGTTTCTATGATTACTTGGGAAACCATTATGTTCTCAAGATTCCTTGGGATTATTTATAGAATTTTGAAGGAAAAGGGACTATCATTTATCATATGTTAAAATAAAAGATCTATATTTCAAAGTGAGTGCTTGGCATTGCCATTTACACTGACGAATAGATATGCTTATTATCTTGTGGTACTGATGAAACATGGTGCTGTTTCTTTGTGGTAGCTTATTACCAACGTTGAGGTCCACATTTCTGGTTTAAGATTATAGTCAACGGCTTTAAGCTGGCTGGATTCATGGCAAAATATAGCTAACAACTTGTGTTTACACTCAAGTAGATAGATAATACATGAGCATGCCAAGTGATGAACAACTTTCTGTGAAACTAATAGATAACGTAAGATTTCTCTGGTGGACATATCAGTTGTTTGCAGGCACTGCAACAGGGAGATTTTGATGAGTTCCACAAAAAACTAAAAGGTTCAAAACAGGTACATTTTAAAATTGCATTACATTTATTTCCTTGATTAAGCTTTTGCACTTGTGTGACCTTCTCACGATATCTTAGGAGCTTGTGTGGTCTATCTCTTGTGCAAGTGAGGAGAGCACTGAATCTATCTTCTCAACAATAATTCAACTTCAGGTACTGTTTTTTCCTCCGTGTAAATTATTCAAAATTAAAATATGGGCCTTGAAAGAGAGATGAAATTGCCTGTTTATGTGCATGATTTCAGGCTGAAGACAATTATTGTTTTTGATTTTATGGCTTAGAGTTTAAGGTCTTTTGTAGATTTTTAGATTGAACGATCAACTCCTGACCTTCTTTCTTCTCCTTTTCTCTCTCAATTTATTTTGTTTTAGGAACATAGATTTAGTGGAAAGAAATGATTAAACGGTTGAAACTAATTGTAAAAAGCTATTAAATTAAGTTTGAAGCATTAGTTGAAACCTTAGACTGTAAATTTATTACTAATTCTGCTTCTCAACGTAATGCAAAATAATTCTTAGGCTTAGGAATTGTCAGGCTGAGGTTGGATGTCATAAGGATGGAGAGTATTTTCCCGAGGCCTATTGAGCTTTTAATAAAAACTTAGGTTCAAGTTGGGTTGGTCGGGCCCAAAGCTTGACATAAAACTTTGATTTTTTTTTTTTTTGGTTGGAGGCTAAGCCTAGGTCTTTTTTCCAAGCCTAATAATGCTGTGATGGTTTTCATCTCATGACCTTCAATCTGCTGGTGTATACCTTCCTTAGCATAATACATCTGTTGTTTGGCTTAAAATTTGTTTTTGTTTCTGTTGCATTTAGGGTTTAGGGTTCTATATCATTTTGTGCAGCTCAGCTACGAGATAAACATGGTACAAATTTCATCACGTAATCATGTTTATTTTCTCCTGTTAGATCAGATATCTGGAGAAAAAGGATCTCAAAATTTGAGGATCTATCAAGTCCCAAATCTTTTCCATGATTTATTTCTTTTATATTCATCTACTACAGTTGTCCATTTGATGAAAGTTACTTTTCAAAATATGTTTATCCATATATGGAGGTGCATATTTATTTGTTTGTTTTGTTTCCATTTCTTGTTTTCTTATTATGAGCTACATTGGATTGTTGTGCAGATTCTTTATCACCTTGGGATGGCTTGGCCTATACGGTGGAGAACTTCTGAAAATGGGAAGAAAGGAATGCATGAAAAAGATGACCACAATTTGTCAAAGCCTATGATCCCTACCATGGAACAGGTTCTCTTCTTTTGTTTACTTAATTATCTCCTTCTGAATTTGTGAGAGCACTATAAGAGTTGTGTGGGAAAACATAATCTGTATTATTTTTTTCCAGATTTTCTGGGGATTATGTCCATAAAATTTGGTACTAATTATGTCCATAAAATATGGATGGGGTATCCCATAAGTCATGGGATTTAACAATTCTGTACAAATTTATTCCCTATTTTGTGTTAGGGCTAGTGTGTATAAAGTTAATGTATGTCTATTATTTAGAAATAAATAAAAAATTCCTGCTGCAATATGTGTCCGGTTGTATATCCTATTTATTGAGGAACCTAGTGAGCCTTAAGTCATGATATTGAACCTTTGAGGATTAACCTTGATTGCAGAGACTTACTTATAACCAATAGTCTGTTTACTTGATATAAACTTTACTAATTCCCAAGTCCCATGGTCATCTAAAGTTTTCATTTCATCTTGCCTAAATTCTCACCAACTAGGATGCAAAGCATCACATAAATTTCTATGGATTGATATTCTATCTAAAAACGGAACTAGCAAAGGGCTTGATCCTGAATTAGCCAAATTCAAAGTCAACAAACATGGCTCGAATTGATTAGGTTTTAGTTTGAGCTTTAGTCTTTTTAAGTTTGGCTTTGGTTCTTGGGCTTGAGCTCAAGCCTTCTTTGACTTCTGGCTCAAAGCCTAAACTTTTCTTTTACGTATAAATCAGTGTTGTTTTGTATGTGTAACAAAACAATGTCAGTTTGTATATTGATGAATAGTTATTTTTGAGCTTGTCAAAGTCTTATTGTGCTCAGGTTTAGGAAAAATGTTGTGTCGAAAAAGAAATTGTCTCATTGCCATCTCTAAGTAGGATAAATGGTTATAGGATGGAAATTATAGGATGGAAATGATGAAATGGAATGAGAATGTTGTCACTTACCTTTTCAAATAACAATAGAAAGGTAAAGATTAGGATCTTTAGATGGAGGAGTAGGTGAAGGAGACGAGACTTTTGGTCATACACTTGAGTGATAGGTGGTTTATTAATTTCAGGTGTGAAATTGAGTAGTCATGGGATATGCTAAAATATTTCCTTCCCCCTTACTAGAATTAATGGAAGACTTGAAAAAGACTGGAACATGCTTAAAGAAAGTAACAATAGCAGATTCCAAATAACGATTCAAAGTATGGGAATGACACTAATAATCTTTCTAAAGATGAGAATATCCTATGAAAACACATTTGAAAGATTTTCGGTCTTATTTAGACACTTATGGACAAATATCCTATCAAAACATGTACAACCAAAAATATGGGAAAAAAGTTATTGTGATGAGAACATAGTTCTGTAGGGAATGCTACCTTGAAGTATAGAGGATGACATACGATTGATTAGAAAACATGCAATAGGAACATCTGCCAAAATCATTTAGGAACTATATTGTTGTGAGAATCTGTTTTATAGATACTGTATTAGATAAATATCAAATATAGGAGATAAATATCAGATATAGGATATGT
>JANIHY010000006.1:58537184-58560738 GCA_027479065.1 Erythroxylum brevipes | reverse complement strand
CTTTGGGCTGAATACATAATATATGCAATTAGACTTTCACACATAAAAGCGATCGGAGTATAGACTATCAACTCCCCTGGCACTACCACCCTTGGGTGAATAGATCAGTTGAGCAACAACCTTCCTCCATCTAATGTCTTTATATATATCTCAAAATTGTATGTAAGGCCAACACCTTTGGCCAGAATAACCAAACATAAAATCAGAGACATCCCACAACATGTAAACAAAACAATCCAGAATACTGACTCGAAAGGTCACTTTCGTGACTACATTCTTACCAGCATCCAAAAAGTCCGCAAACACAAAAGATACATCTTTACGTCATTCTCACATTCTTTATGGGCATATTGTGTGTGACAATGCAACCTCAATAAATGCAAAAACTTCGAATGCACATTCTCATTGTCACACGCACGTGCTGAAGACATTCTTCGAAAACTTCATTTGAGACTTTCGTAAACAAAAATTCTCAATATTGTGATTATCGTGCGTCACTGGATACTGAACCGACATCCTGAGATATGACAATGTCATATATCTTCCTTATGGCAAGTTCATTGCACGAAAATTCACTCAAAAATGGCTTCAGAATGTCTCAATTCCTATTTCCGATTGATTATCATGCAATCTCGAACACTGAAAATGAGACCCGAGACAGGAGACCTCATGTATCTCCCTCATACAAAGTCCGAAACATAAAAATTCTATCGAAATTGGATTCAGAATACCTAAACTCATTTTTTAGGAGTTAAACTTTAATTTATTACAAATGTAATAAATCCATAAAAATAGAAAAATGTTACTTTATAAATTTCCAAGACCCGAAAGCTGACCCAAAACACCTCGGGGAAGCTTTATGGAAAATTTGGAATTTTTGGTTTTTTTTGGGGGTACTGTAGCAGTCCGTGACGTCATCACTGACGTCAGTGCACGTGCGGGCGAGGCTCTCGTGCCATGCACACTCGAGGCCAGACGCGCCAGAGCCGCGTCTGACGCCTGCTTCGCACGCCCTTCACGCGCACGACGCGCGGACACTGTGAGAGCGTGCATTGCAGGCGTCGACACGTGTGCCCATCACCCGTTGTCACGTGTCGACTGCATGGACGACCCAGATGGGCACATGTCACGCACGCGCTCGACATTCCCATGCGGTTGGTGCGGGGGCGTGTGCCGCGAGTGCGTTGACGCACGCGCCATTAGGACAGGTGCGCCCCACGCCCAGGAACAGTGTCGGGCGCATGTAGCCCGACGGTCTTCTCCGCTTCCGACACCGGAGGTGATTTTTGACGTCCCTAAAGCTCGTTTTTAGGTTCGTTCGACCTGTTTTCCGTAGCCAACCTTATGTATACTACTTTTACGCAATCAATCACGCAAAAAAGCTGAAAAACGAATCAAAAATAACGGAAAACCAAATGAGAGGAAAAACCGAAAAATCTTCGTTTTCGGCAATCCAATCACGTAACCGCTTTGATACCACGTGTTAGTACGTAGAGAAGACCTTATTACATACCCTAGGATCACGTGAAAGGATAAAAAATGAAGGTAATACGGAGTACCTGGATTTGGTTCCATCTCGGGTTCTGATGCCGATTTCGAGCTCCAAATGTCTCCGAATCTCCCGGGTTCTTTAGTGGAAAGCGCTCACCGACTCACGGACTAGGCCTTTCTACAGTTTCTTCACCGTTTCGAACTTCCTTAATGGGTCAGAAACTTTATGTTCGTGAACATTTTCCTTTTGTTATGAGTAATTGCAGGAGACCTAACCTATATATAGCTTCCATATTAGACTTCTCAATCACAAGGCCGATATGGACTCAGTCCACACTGATCGAGACCCATTTTTCACCCGAACTTTGACCCATTAATTTAGATCATTTATTGGGTCACTTTATTATCTTTATCTGGATTAAATGACGCAACTTAACCGGTAATTTATTTGAAAATCAAAATTGCAATTAATGTTAGTCCATTTTCAGAGATATTGACAAAATTGCCCTTTGGGGAAAAAATGTTTAACAAGTCTATCATCAAGGTGGCTTCTCTAACAGTAATATTAGTTTTTTATTGATGTTAAAGTTAAAACATAAGAACATTAGTTAAATATATATATATATATATGAAAAGAAATCACAATTCCTATCGATTTCAAATTAGCATCAATATTTACGAAATTTAACTATTATGACATCATCACTCACGAAATTAATATGACATATATACCCACCAATTATGCCGTTGATTTCCACAACTACCAAACCCCGGCCGCCCACACCGCTTACTTCATCATTAACCCTATTGCTTATTTGCTTTACTTCATTTGATTCACACACGCAGTGCTTACTACTGCCATGCCGTAAACATTTGATTCACACACGTAGTGCTTATAACTACCATGCCGTATATTATATATATATATATGGTAAGATCACTATAATATATATATTCATGGAGCAGAATATATTAGTTATTGAAAAGGGTATGTTTAATTTATTGAGTTAGGTCTTGGAAAACTATCAAATTTGAATCTATCTAACTTTAGCCTCTAAGATTATATATACTTTTAACGTTAGTGGAATCACTGTTTAGCAAGTAAATTAGGTGCCGAAATATATATTCTTCGCCATGCTAATGCTATGACTGCTTCGTCTTTTAAACAAAGGAAGAGAGCAGAATGTAGTGGTGGACTTTGAAATTTTCGGACAGCTTTTTGTTATTTCTATTTGTATTTAGGTAACTGTTTGAATGTCCTGACTGTATATACGACTTGAATTTACAATAACAAGTTTGGTATTCTGTGTAATTATAAAGTAGTAGCTTCCTGGTTAGGTTTAAGTTGAAATTCAACTCCAAAATTGATATCTTTAAACATAAGACTTTAGTTGTAAACTTCACATCATATTTTCTATTGTATGAAGACGGTAATCTTCCTCAATCAAAAAATCAAACTCAAGCCATTATTAAGCAAGTATTTGTCACGCGAATTGGTCAAGTTATTATTAACCTACTTTTTGTATATTGAATCACCCACCTCGCCTACTTTTCTACTCCTTTTTGATTGATTCATACTAGATAATACTATTAAGTATGTCAGAAAAATTCAAGAGAAGCCATTAACATGGGAATGAACAATGAACAGTCGGTAACTTTGCTTTTATAATTGACAATGGAACAAACAATAAATCAGCTCTGTACACGTCACGTGTGACGGTGGAGAGCAATGTAAAACGGTAAAGCCCCTGTTCCTTGGGTGTCGGAGGTGTAGTTGTTACTTGTCATTAACTTAAAGCATAATTGAGTGGTGTAGTTCTCATTCTTAACTCTTCATGATGGTATTCCGTATTGGATCTGTTTTCGATTAATCCCTCTATTTGTGCGGGTTCGGTCAAGTCTCTAGAATTAGTCGTTTATTAATATCAAAATTTACCTGCGAGTTGTGCTATTATGTTTCTAAAAAATATATCTGAGGTTTCCTTTCCCAGCTTAATACCATAGTATGTTTGTAATTCTCTTATTAAAAAAAAAAACAGTTTTTTCAAGAAATCGGTGGAGAAGTTTCTTAAGAAAAAAAGTGGACAAGGACAAAACTTCTTGTCCTGGCTCCCACGCTTGCAAAATTTCTATAGGGTGAGACGAAGACTTTGTACAAGTGACTTAGAAATTAAATCAAAATCGCATTTAATTACATGTCATATTTATTGTTGTCTAATATAAACAAAAATACAAAGCCAATCTCATGAATATAATCATTTACTACAATAGGACCAAAGTAACTGTTACAAGACCAACCACTATTTTATATCTCTTATCTATCTCTAAACATCACATTTCAATCCAAACTCATCTCGCTCTCTCTTTAAGTCTCTTTTGACTGAACGTCGATACGTTTTCCGATGAAGCCCGGTGCCTCGATCATCCACTCTCCGAGCTTTACTTCCTACTCTTCCGAGAACCTCGCCGACATTGCGGCAAGAGTCGTTCACGAGTTGGGCGCCGACGAAGACCGTCGTCCCGATTCTGACGAATACCGTGTTTTTTCGTGCAACGACGATGTGGAAACGTGCAAGGAGGAGGAAGAGGAGGAGGAGTTTGAGTTTGCCGTGGTTTCTAGAGACGCGGGGCGGTCTCCGATCTCAGCCGATGAGATCTTTTACAACGGTCAGATAAGGCCGATGTATCCGTTGTTCAACACGGACTTGCTATTAGACGGAGAAGAGCAAGGTAAGTACTCCCAATCGGCAAGCAACTTCAACCAAACGTCAACGGATAAATCGAAGCGGTCACAACTGAAGAAACTGTTCGACGAAGAGCGTGAGACGACGTCGTCTTGCTCTTCTTCGGAGTCTGACGATCTCGACGGCCTACCTGCTGGCTCCTACTGCGTGTGGACGCCGAAGAAGGCGGCGATGGAACGATCTCCGGAGAGGTGCAAAAAGAGCATGTCGATGGGGTCTTCGTCGAAGCGGTGGAAGCTTCGAGATTTAGTGTTTAGAAGCAATAGCGAAGGGAAAGAAGCGTTCTTGTTCCTGTCGAAGAGTAACAATAAAAAAGAGAACCAGAAAGAGAAAGGGTATGTCAAACGATCCTCGTTTCTGCCGTACAGGCCACCCTTGGTTTTCTCCAGCAACTGATCTTAATTCAGTTTGAGCTTGAGTTTTTGTTTTTTTTTTTCCCTTTCCTTTATTTTATTGTTTGTTTAATCGTTTAGTTACCTAAAGTTTAGATGTAATGTAAATAAGATACTAGGAAGCTTATGAATTTGGTCAGGTCTATATAATTTTGTTCTTTATCTTTTGTTTTGAGGAATGTTTGGGTTGTTCCCTATGTAATATATTAATATTATCTTATAGGGAATTGACTCTGTTATTAATATTGCAGCACGCTTTTCTTTTTGATTAAGAGTGAAGAATATAGAATACACTACAGTCTAAGGAAGCAGATTTTCGATATATTCTTCAAGAGGAGAACATATCGTCCAACGATGGTAATATCAAAATAAGTGATTACTAAAATAAAAATGTTATGTATAGATTACTAGTCAGTCAACACATTTGTTACTCTCGTGATAAATATGATAATGCATAATTATCTAGTTTCGTGTAAACATTTCATTAATACCCTGAATTATGAAATTGTAGATTATGGAATAGCTTGACGAGGAAGAGATGAGGTTGATTGATACTTCTGAGTTCACTTCCAATTCAATCCGACAATAACATAGGTTAATGCAATTGAATTTGGAAGTAATCATCCAGTTGGATTTGGAGGGAATAAGATTTTATTTGAAAAATAGTTGAAGCATTTCTTAGGTAGCTACTAATAGGATAGATCTCTTTTTTGCGCCTACTTTATTTTATAAAAACCCATATTGAGATTCACAAAAATTGAATATATAGAATCACTTAAACACATATTATTTAGAAACAGTTTTTCAATTTCACATACGCATCTATTCTTCTTTATCCCCTTAATCATAACGATTACAGGCCATTTTATAGTTTGTCTTGTGAGTTGACAACTTTCTTTTTTTACAAAGAAATAAATACAAGATTAACTCATAACTCTAAAATATAACGCTACTACGCATCTACGTGAAGAAGCTCTTGGATGCTTAAAGAAAACTCCAAAAAAACATATGAAGAACCGAACATAATAAGATTGCCAAAGTCGAATAACTCCAATTGTAAAACTCCAAATAAATAGGTACCCAGAAACTTATCCAAGCTGACATTTCATTTCCTGTGTGCTTATCTAAGCAATCCCATAGTCAGTGTCAACTTCTGTAGATAAGTCTATGTGACTAATTAAATGTTAGTCTCAATTTCATTTTCCTTTCCTTGTGGACCTACAGAAAAACGTGCATTTATTATTATACATAATATCATAATGTATCAAAATATTACTACGAAAATAATCTAATTTAGCTTTATTTTTGTTAAATTTTTAGAAAATATATTTAAAAAGTTGTTTAATCTTTTAATTGAATAAAATATGTATTATACAGTATCCTAACTAAAAAGTATATGTAATTAATATTTATAAGTTAAATGTTACGACTGCAATTACGGAGTGATTACAAAGGCAGAGACAATGAACGTATCTGATTTGACTCCCATGGGTATTTGGGTGAGCATACTGGACTGTCATGCTGTCGATGCCAATCCCACTGCAAAAGCTTCCACGAAACTTTGGAAAATGTGTAAAGTAAAAAAGCTGTTGCTTTGCTCTTCTTTCATTAAGGAAGTGGGTGCTGTCCCCATCTGAAAACGACAGCATTTTGTCACCATCAGCAACTTGTTTTCATTTGTTGAACCAAAGTTTACATTATTTATAACTAAAAGGTTACTTGGAGTACATTGTAATCCATCCATCTTGTATACTCGTCTTAGTCCTCAAATCACCTGTATCTAAATATCCGGTGCTCCTGTTTCTCTTACATCCGAACTATTCATTCTTAGGGATCGAATAGGTTGAATGTAAAGAACACAGGTGACACAGAGTATTTGATCAGTAAAGAAAAATATTGATCAGTTGGTTCTGGAGGGATAAATTTGCTCCAAAGTGCATGGTTCGAATTCCACGATTTACAGTGTGAGAGCAATATCCTTGAGTCCCTTATGAATTTTAAAGGTAGACTCTTTGTAGGTTTGTGAGTAGTTTACCTCCTCCTTAGCGAGCCGTTGAATACCTAATTTACATCTTTCAATTACTTCGTTAGGCCAGAATGTAGGAGACCTTTTGAGTTAGGGATCAACCCTTTTTTGCTCCAAGTAAAGAAAAATACATTCCTCGTCTTAAGATCCATATCCAAAGACTCACAAGCTACCTAGCTCCTATATGTCAACTTATTTGGATGGTTGTGTTCTTCTTTTGTAAAACATCCGTACCTTTCCCAGAGCCAAATGAATTACTATATTCCAGCAAACAGTAGGCAGCAAGTGTTAATGAATAAATGATTGAAGTTGGCTTTACTCGTAAACAGAGTCGGAAAGAATTTAACAACCGACTAACCATGTAGCAGCAGAATGGCATCTAGTCTGGTTTAGTCTTCGGGTGTGGGGTAGTGTACAAACCTTTCTTTTTTTGGGCACACGCTGCTAAAGAGTAACAACTGTACCATTCCTCAGATTCAGATATCTCTCGGATACACAAACCATATCTGCATAGGAATCTGCAGCCCGGCCTTCTTTTGTTCGTTCCGCGCTAGATTCCAGATCCTCATAATGGTTACAAATTTTCTTATTAATTTTATGATATTTTATTATATACAACAAATCTTAATTATTTATTTATATAAATTTTATATGGGTCTCATATAAATAAATACAGGTTTTATATAAATAAATAGTTGAGATTTACTAGACACAATAAGACACTATAAAATTAGACAGATGATTTTGTCCCGATTGGAATAAGTCTGTAGGTATTGCTACCATAACAGTATTATACAAATTTATTTGAAAGTTAGCAATTTGTTGCAACTTAATTATAGATGATGATATATTGCTGAAAGACCCATTGATGGGTTGTATTGCACAAGAGAAATGAAGCATAGAATAAGATGTAAGAAGATGTGGCATGTCCATTTCTCTGCACTGGTGAGATTTGATGACAGGGTAAGCTATATAAACCAGACAGAGTGGAGCCACGCAAACAACAAATGATATCTTAGGGTCGCACTGATTTGAAAGGGTCTTATCTTATGGGTATAGTCTATTAGTTCTTGATTATGCACCACCTAAATCTTTAGTATCATTCCAACTGTAACCCACTTAAACTGGGGGCTGTCGACTCGACATTCTATATTGTTTGATTGGTTCCAAGACCCCCATTAGAGGATTTTTGAAGAGGTTGGACTTGCTGCGGCCCTGGCCAATTATGGAGGTTTCTTTTCTCTTTCAACTTGGATGAGACGGTAGTTTTGGAGAGTCAATTCAAGCTAACCTATCCGGTGAGGAAAAATTGGAAAAAGAACAGGGTTTTACAGCAGAAATGTTGAGGCTGGTTCCACTCAAGACGCTATTAATTGATGAAAACATGAGGTCTAGTTCACACCAACCATACTCTTCAATCTTTAAAATGAGCTGTCTGTATGACTGATGTTGAGAATGTTAGGTGAATGATGTGGTTCCTAAAGAATGAGTTGGCAGAAACCCCACAATTTAGTTGACAGTTTTCTTAAATCTACAAACACAAGTAGAAAGGCAAAAGGAACAACTGCTCAGCAGTTATAAACACAGAATTAGAACAAAGATGGCCTTGTTTACACACAGGACGGGTACACGATGCGAATACACTATTTTCCAAGTTTTTTTGGTACATCAGAGGGGGAACCAAGCTTAACGTCGAGAAAATGCAATCCCATGCATATCTGCGTGCAAAAAAGAATACAATGCAGGGGAAAGGCTGTGCCACACCTGCTCGTCACGTACGAAGCCCGAGCCCAGATGGGCTAGTTGATCAGCGCATTGATTACCTTCACGCAGGACATGTGCGGTAATATACCTTGGGCCATGTGCTAGAAAGGAGCGGATATCATAGATCACATTAGCTAAGGGATGAAACTGTAGATCTTCCTGAGAATAACTTAAGCATCTAAGCGCTTCCTTTGAGTCGGATTCAATAATCAATCCATCACGCTGAAAATTAATGCTATAAATCAGTAACAAGAGAGGCTAGGCTTTCTTAGGGGATTTAGTGGCCTTGGATGGTGACTTGGGCACTCTTAACAGCCTTCTCTGATTACTTAGGAAGGAGCACATGATTGATGTTGGGTAAGACTCCACCGTGAGCGTTGATCACACCAGCAAGTAGCTTCCCATTCCCAACTTCCTCTCGTTCCTCACAGACAAAAGCACATGCCTTGGGATTATCCTGTTCATCTTTGTTATCCCTTGCTGTATTTCCAGCCAACTCCAAAACCTATTAAGTAAAGACCAATATCAAGCATGCAGTTAACCTACTAACACTTAACACTTAACCAAAATCAATCTAAAATAAAAGAGATAAATTCAATTAACATAACCAAATAACATCATATCATTAATACTGTTTGTGTTTTTACTCTAAAATTTGAAGAGACTCTCTCGTCACTTAAGAACCTCTCCAGAAGAGATTTTAATGTTAATACAAGTAACAACAGGTAGAAAAATAATTTGGAAAGTTATCTCTCGATACAAAGAGCTAAATTTCTTCTTTATAAAATAGTGCAAAAATAATTTATCGATTAAGGAGACATTTTGTAACAAAGTTTCATCCTCTTGGCTTTCCCAAAAATTCTGTCTTTTGCAGCATTTCTTCTAATTCTATCCTTCCGGTATGTTTTCTATATTACTTGGAAAATTATCAGATTCTATGTTTTAATACTTGTACATGATCACTTTGGGGGTTGAATGATGTGCCAATAGTGTTGATGGCTTATCCTTAATATAGGACCGCTTACCCTGTTCTCAAAACTTTCTCAAAATGATGAGTTCTTTCCGATGAACAACTTTACAGTTTATATTAATCTTCTCTTTTATGTCCTAATTACACAGTCTGCTTTTAAGTCTATATTCTAAATAAATCAGTGCGTTATGTGGATCATTTGAAAATAGTCTCTCTACTAGTTAGGGATAAGTTGCATATTATTAGACTTTTCTAGATTTCGCACTTCAATAAGATTTATACTTAATATTTTTGTCGTCGTAGTCTTACATGCCATAATTATTCTTTTTCGACACAGGTATTGAAAGATTATCTTCTAGAATCATTCAGTTTTAACTTTTAATTTTTTCTATCAAAATTTTATTATCATGGTTATTCTCTAATCTAAAGTCAAACGGAGTTTTGGTTAATTATATTCACTCTGGAAGGCGATTTTTGTAAAAATGCTTACAGACTACTTAGTTTTAATGAAATGAACTGTGCTTTTGAATCATCCTTGGAAGTGCAAGAGTTGCTTTCCGAAAGAAGAAAACTAGTCAAAAGAGTGCCCAATGGAAGCCTCTTCATAAAGTCGAATGATAATCAATGATGTAAGAGTAGGAGTGGGTAGACTAAGAAGTTCTAATGGAGATTTTTATAGAGGAAATTGGTTTGCATTTCCATAGAGAACCAATGTTATTATTATTATTATTATTATTTTGGCTAGAACTGTTATCTCAATACCCCATTGAGATTGTCTTCCTTTTGGCTTTTGTGCTTCAAGATACTGAGAACACTAAAGCACCTACTTGTAAAGAGTCTTTAATGATTAATCAAATTTTTAAAGATTAAATCAAGATAAAGATAAAGGATATATTTTAGGAGTTCCAAAAAGAGAGAAAACAGATACTTTGCTTCAAAAGAATTACAATTTCCACCGTTTCTTCTCTTGTTACAACTTCTCCCTTCCCGCCCCCTCCATGAAACAACCACCTACTTTGGCTCCTTCAAGAGTACTAGACATACCGTTTTTATGTGATCAACCAACAGGTACATAACAGGGATACCTACCTTCGTAAGGTTCAATCTATAGAACGATGCCATCTATCTTTTCTGGCAGGAAGTGTTCTGTGATGACTGATATGTTAATCAGGCGAAAACAGGACTTAGACCGGAAGATTGTTGCAAACTGGCAGCATAATCTCTTGCCCACAAGTCATAATGAACAATTTCCTCCAGAGACGGTGAGGTTACCAATTCTGCCCGGTGCTTGCTGCATGTTAGCTCCACAACCTTGAATATATCTAGATAGCTAATCCTGAAAAGGAGCAGCAATTATTTGTTATTATGATTTATCCAGCTTTTTGGACAAAATTATGAAGCCTGAAAATATTTTACAATGTTAAGAATTACAGTGCCTCACAAGCAAAGCCTGATTGCTTGTTCATGTTTAGGAGCTATATCAGTATGCTAAGTGTGCATATTTGCTATAAAGATAAAGCATACGTACTTCTCATTGATGAACAGCTCCACAGCTTTCTCGTTAGCAGCACTGAGGACTCCAGTCATAGTACCCCCAGCCCGTCCAGCAGCATAGGCAAGATCCATAGAAGGGTATTTTACATTGTCAGGAGCTTTAAATGTTAGTGAACCCAGCCTGCACCATCCATTTAATATCAGCCCTTCAAAAATAATCCATATTATGTCTTTTTACATCCTTGTAAATATAAAACATCATGCATATCAGGCAATGTAAGTTTTTATCACTCCTGACAGTGTCAGTTATCAATATCATTTGGAAGTCTTTGAAAAAGCATACATTTCTAGTGTAAATGTGGGAAAAAAAAAAGAAGAAAAAGTTAAAAACATTTCTATCACTTGGGAATGGAGCAACAATACGAACTTGGAAACTTTTAAGAAATCATACATGATCAAAACAGATGATTAGGAATTGTTTGATGAAAAGAGACATCATTTTCCTCGTAACTTTATAAGATCAAACTTGAGGAATGTCACCAAGAATAAGAGCACCCTCAAGACTTTGATAATTACAACCAGTCTCGAGTTAGTCTAATTTCATCTATTTGTAATGTTCTCAACGGCTTTCCTAGTTTAAAACGGTAATGGACATTAGCATGTTCAAAGTGAAACCCTTCTGAAGGTTCCCAAAAGTAACTAGAAATTTGGGTAACTAAAAGAATTATATGGCACTTTTCTGTCAGAAACAAGCAAACTATTTAAAGCCATTGTTTAAAAAAGGAAACCCGCTCCTTACTTGCAAAGATCAAGACGAGGCCAAGTTACTTCGGAGCAATAAATTCTGTCTGGCCATGACATTGTGTAAAGAATTGGCAAGCGCATATCAGGCCACCCCAACTGTGCCAGAACAGATGAATCCTGACAAGTGAAACATAGTTGGAATGAATTCCAGGATAGTCACTTTCAGGTCTATAATTAACTTCAAAAAGCTAGAAAGCCCAACAGAAAGGTTGACAGCATCCAGCAAGTCAGAATCACAAGTCAAACCTGTGTTTCAACCATTGAATGTATTATAGACTGTGGATGAATTACTATCTCAATGTTATCATACTCAGCTCCAAACAAATAATGAGCTTCAATGACTTCTAAACCCTGTTGCAAACCAATTAAATTGCACCTTTTAGTAACTGTAAGGCATTGAAAGTTATTCACATGCAAGTTCTTTTATCCCATATGGATAAGACTGCAATATAAACATACCTTATTGAATAGAGTAGCAGAGTCAACAGTGATCTTTTTCCCCATATTCCAATTCGGATGCTTCAATGCATCAGCTACTTTAACTTCTTTCAATTTTTCAACAGGCAAATCCCTGCTTTCACAGAAATGTCCAAAGAGTTAAATCCAGCTTCTTTGCAATAAAACAGCTGTTGACATGACTTCAAAATATGGCACACCCAGAATCAGCGATGAAAATATTTTACTGACAGATCTGTTTTCTACTTTTCTAGTTATGTTACAAAATAATAAACAGTATATAACTGAACTAAAAAAATAATGGTCAATAAAATTTTATGCAACTTCGTTTTTATATCTCAATTTAAGTCTGCTGTGCATTTTAGAATGAGGAAAGCAGCTTGCAAAGAGAGCTGCAAGTAAGTCTAGATTAAGGTTTTGAGCCAAGCAGCACAACAATTAAATGACAATGAATAGCTCCAATTTCCTCCTCTATCATAAAGAAATCTCAATTTTCAGAACAAAAACCTTTGTTCCCTCAGCAGAGATCATCTTACAAACTTAAATTATGATTTCAAACCTGAAAGCTCCACCAGAAGCAGTTAAAATAATTCGCCGTAGGGCACCTTCTGGCAGGCCTTGAATACACTACAGAAAGCAAAAGGCTTTATGATATAACTTTTGGGAGTAAAATTGACCACACTGAGACTTGTCAAAGATCAGATATGATAATAATGAGTAAAACCCAAAATAAAAGGTAGAAGCAGCTAAAATAGACACAGATGTGAGCACAGGCCCACATGTGCCATACTTTCACTAGGTGGACAAACAGAGCCAGGATACTTTAAGTTAAACCATTCTTCACAAATTTGTACCTGAAATATGGCAGAATGTTCTGAATCAGCTGGAAGAATTTTTACGTTGTGCTTGTGAGCAAGAGGAAGGACAAAAGGACCTCCAGCTATTAATGTCTCTTTATTTGCCAAGGCTATGTCTTTTCCTGCTTCTATTGCTGCGACTGTTGGCTGAAAAAAGATGTAGAATGGAACTTACGTGGATGCTTGAAAGCGTTCATAATTCACTTTTGACTGTAACTGAATCCAAGGATATCATAATACACTATCCCTCTCACTTGATGGTATCCAACAAAGCTAAAATGTGATGAGGATCCTATAGTAGAAGAGGAAATGTAAAAAGATGATTAAAAGAATATCTTTACTTACCTTTAAGCCTGCACAACCAACTATGCCTGTGACTACACTGGCAGCATCTGGATGGCGGGCAACCTAAAAATAAATTGCACAAAATTAAAGTTTGAAAAGATTCATTAAAATATCAGGAAATTAGTTGGTAGTCTACCTCAATAATTCCTTGCTCCCCAGGAATAATCTCAGGCTTTTCTTCAAGATCACCCAAAGCTTCTTTGAGTTCATCAACTAATGACTCATTCCTAACGGCAACAAGCTGAGGTTTGAAAGTCTTGACCTGCATGATGCAAAACCTATGTTATTGAGCAACTGAGACTTGAGCTTAATTTGGTTTTACCCAGATTCCACCAGCACTTTTACTCTGACCACATAGCACTTTGAGTTTAATAGTCAAATAAAGATAGGATTACAGATACAGCAACTTTTATTTAGTTATGGAACCGGCTGATTACCTGATCAGCAAGAAGAGTCACATTTGAACCAGCTGCAAGGGCCACGACTCTGAATTTGTCTGGATTCTCAGCCACTATGTCCAAGGTCTGCGTAATAGATATATTTCTTTTTAAGATTAAGCATTGATCCCATGTAACAGTTGTAGGAAACGGATGAGCACTGATGATCTTGTGTTTCTATTATGATGACCTTAAGGGCCATTTGATTTCATGAATTGAATAACTTATCCATGTTTTCAAGCATGCTCTTTGACCCACACTTCCCTCCTGCCTCGTTAAAAATTCTTTTCAAAGAGCATATTTTGAACGTATAACAAGGTTGATACTCCTGCCATGTGCTTTATGCATGGTTCTATGTAACAAACATTTTTTAAAGATCCGATCATGCGTGTCTTGTACTCGATATGGGAGGCCAACCTGAGTTCCAATAGAACCAGTGGATCCAACGATTGAAAGAGGTTTCTGACCATCCCAAGTCTTGCGACCGGGTTCTGGAAGAGCGCTCCCTGGCCATGCTGGAGGAGGAGGCTGAGCTAAACACTGCACCACTTTCGCAAATGTTGTTCCACTTTCCTTCCTCTTCACGCTGAACCTACCTGTGATTATCCACAGATTACAACTCCCAAAAGTGCTCAACTTATCCTACAATGATAATGCATGCTTACTGGAACGATTTAACGGTGTCTCATCACAACAAGGAAAGCAACTTTGAATCATTCATCCGAAACAGCAATCCTTAACAATCCCAATAGAAAGTAAAGAATTTCAAGGTGAAATAGCAAATTTCAATCGCTATAAACAATTCAATCATGAAAAGTTCCAAACGTTATCTTTTTCTCGCTCCAATTCCTTTAAAAGCCGCTTTTTTCACACAAAAGAAACAAAAGGGTAGTCGTCAGAAATCAGTCTCCCGAACGAAAAGGGGAAAGTAAGCAACTGACGTACAGTCTGCGAACCTTTCTCCGTCTCAATTAAAGTTCCATTCCTATATCCCCCACCAAACCAAACAGAAATACCAAGAAAACTCAAGGTGAAAAGAGAAAAAACCTGGAAGCTTGAGGAGTTTGTAGTTGGGCTTGGTAGAATCCAAGAAAGAGATGGATTTGAGTTCAGGCGGAGACAACAAGCTAAGTGCCATATCTAAACAAAATTTGCAGGGAAAAGGGTAAGCGCTAAAGATTCACGTTGGGTTGCTATGTGTGGCCTTGGAGCCTGTCTGACGGAAGCGCGGACATAGCTAAGTGAGCAAGCACTTAGCATTATATAGGACAATAACATATAAAGGCAGGCATGCCTAAATTATGGGAAAGCAAGGAAAGAAAACGAAAATTTGTGGCCTTGGGATAATAATAATAATACACGTAATGAATGTAAACTGTAAAGTGGAGGGGAAGGGAAGGGAAAGGGAAAGAGAGATTCTCCGAGTTCAGATCTTTTGTTCAATATTATTGTGTCTTATTATGTTTAATAAATTTTAAGTATTTATTTATGTAGGTTCCGCATGAGTTTTGCATGAATCACGTAAAATAAATAGTTAAGATTCTATAAGATAGAGTAATATTAAATAGATGATCTTTTTTCAAATTTTAGACCTCAAACTGTACGGAAATGGTATTAATCAGCTCATTTTTGTGGACTTCCCTGGTTGTTGTCAACTGTCAACACTTGCAAGTTTAACTAATACTTGGACTGCTTGAAATTTAGTAGAAAGTTAATAAGCAGGTTTCAGGATATTTCCCATAGTTTTTGAAAAACAATTACCCTTTTTTTGAAATAATCTTTTTATTAATTAGAAGTAAGTCTCTTTAGTACCCAATTGTTCTCATGATTCTATATATTCAAAGAAGCCATAATAAGTTGATGCAATAGTAAACAAAATTACACTCTAAACATTATTAAAAAAATGACTTCAATTATTTAATGTTTATAAGAAAATTGCTTCTTCGCCCATTCTAACAATAATTAAAAACGAGAATACTTATAGCAACATGAATTACTTAATTAATGTTCTGGGATCTTTTATTGTTTGACGAAAGTTGTATAGATGGATGCTATCTTGAAGAGTTTAGGGATGGTTTTGTTTATCCTTTGAGCAAGTTCTTGGGTTTATTCCTATCACGCTTGATGCTTGGCCGGTTTTTAGTTCAAGGGTATCTTTAGATTTTTGATACCCACCATCCAGATTTTATATTTACCTCATTATTTCCAGTAATCCAAACACATCATTGTCTGCTAACTCCATAACCATAACGATATTGTTGTGAATGTAGACCTAAAGAAGGAGAAAAAGAAAGGCAAAACTTTACCATCGAAGAGAAATTATGAATTTGGGTTTTGTTGGGATTCGTAAATTACATTCAGCATCTTCCTAAGATGGAATCATAGCCAATCAGCCTTGTTTTCTGTGGGTATTCCTTCAGTTGGTTTCTTGGTCAAGAACGCTGGAATCAATCATTAAAGATGGCAACACAAAGGACGTCATGACCATGGATGGAAAGATGTTAACCAGTTCGCTGAACAGGGATGGTCCAGAGAAATAAAGGGACAAAACAAGTGTGTTTCATATGCAAATGATGTCACATGTGTTCCCAGATTGTCAAAAGTCATTTTCTAAATACAGCAAGTGAGTGCTATCTTTGAATTCAACAACCGTGGCTGAGGTATTATGAAGATTTGAAGATCCTTTTTCTTGCTCAAGTTGGACTGATATGTTAAACAAATAGTATATCCAGAGGAAAAATGGGCATAGGCGACCACATTTCTATTTGGGAAAATTTAGCAGTCCAAAAAGGGGAGCTGAGGAGTGCCTTGGATTTAATTAACTACTTGTCTGGGGACTTGAACTCGTCTAAAAAGTCTTATATTTATTTCTTGTAGTCATAACTATAGTATTCATACCCACCAAGAGTCTTCAATGGTGGCTGGATAAATTGGCTGCTCGTCCATGTATCTTAATATATTATGTAAAGTTTGACAAGTGTGGAGTGTGATTATAGAATTCCCATCAAATGGACATTGACCGTCTGCCCCAGATTATGCAAATTCAGTAGAGGAGAAATCGTGAGAAGACTTTAGGACCAACGGTCAATTTTAATTTCAACAAAATTATAGTTTAATTAAGAGATTGCATTGATTGCACGACATCGATTTGTTTTGTTTATAAGAGTTAAACAATTGAACTTAAACAGCCTAAGCTAAGACTTAATTAAACAAAGACATTTAAAAAAATAGAAGCCTAAGTTAATGTCCATATCCGACTCCACTAGGGAAGGCAATGGGTAGGGTTCGGTTCGAGTTTTACTCTACCTATATCCAAATCTATTGGATTATTTGGGTTTTTGGATATCCATAGGATTATATAGCACATAAAAATATAACTTCTAAATAGAAAATATAAAGAACAAAGTTTTGCGAACGCTCCAAATCAAAATTACTTTAATAATAATAAGTCAAGATTTTGATTTGTATGTATTAAAAAAACCATAAATTTGGAATAATAAAAATCATAATGTCTAATACAAAGACAACATATATTTTTCACAATTTAAAACTGGAACAAATATTGAAATAACCAAAACTTCAAATTGTCTTTGCGTGAACTCCACAACATTCAAAACTCCATCTTTATATCATTTGCATTATTATCATCCTATAAGAAAATAAAATATGATGAAAAATGTGAGTATTAAGGGATAAAGTGAAGATTTTAAAGTTGTTTCTTCTCATAAAATGTTAATACTTTAGTATATTTAACCATAAATATTCATGAAAAAACAAAAAAATAGAGTTAATAAAAAATGAGTAGGATATAGGTATCCATAGTTCGGTTTATCACTGAACCCATATCTAAATTCATATCCACATCCATTTTTCAACATCCATTTAAAATCTATTTTTTTGCCTCCATATATATTTTTTCGGGTCGGATAGTGTGAATATTAATCGGGTTAAAAACTCACTGCCATCCCTAGACTCCAATTGTCAAACCTAAAACAGCACCACTATTAAGAGTCCTAACGTGGGTTAAAAAAAGTGATTACCCTAGTTAATTAAGATGTAGAAATTAATTATCCTCCAATAAGTACTGGAGTTGATGGAAATGGATGTCATCCCCTTATAGCAAATGAGCCATTATAAAAAGAAAAAAGTCAACTCACACGCAATAATTTAAAGCCGTGGGAAGAAAAGGCAGTTGAACATTTGTATGCTTTCCATCCCTCGAATGTTATGGTGACATCTACAATTCCAGGACATGAAGTATGGGCATAGGATATTATAAAATAGCGGCAGTGCAAATTTTAGTTTAGGTTACCAAGTAAGACAAGAAGCTACATAAGCAACTTGGAAGTAGAGCTCTAAATGTGCTGTAAAGCACAATAGCGACTAAAACAGAAGCCAAGTTTCATTCAGGCATCACCAGAAATGAGTGAATAGACAGTGCAATCTCAGATGGCCTTTATAAAGTTGAATCTATTATGGCACTTCATAATCTCCGCCTTTATTCTCTCATCATGTAGAGCTCCATCAAAAGCTGTCTTAATACTATGTCTGGAACAGGATAGTGGATTAAATTGATTGTTCTATGCTGAACCAAATATTGAAATATCGATTCTTATAACTCAACATAGGCACCTGCTTGTAACAGTGAGCTAATCATGCAGAAGGAAATCCACTACCTCGTCAGCTATGCTCTTGCAATTCCTCTATTTCACTTTTTACACTCGATCCACCACCATTAACCCCCACCGGACCTCCTGATTCAGATATCTTTGTTATCCTCTGCAACTCATCTATTGCATCTGTTGGCTGGGATGCAGTTTGATCTTCTGCCAATTGTTCTCGCCTAACTGATGGTTTTGGCCGTCGGATGGCTTCAGCAGCTTCAGCTATTGCAACAGGAGGTGGCTGGGGAGGGACCCATGTCCGCTGAATTGGTTGTGCCCTGGTCTGTCCATAAGGTGAACTTTTAAATTCATCTTCATTGTCTATCTCTGTGATTCTAGGACTCTTCTTCTGCCACCATGGTACAGTGCTCTCACCATCCAATTGATAGGTCACTCCATTGTCTTGTACCTTGTAATTCAAGTTTTCTCCTCCTCCTTGAGACTCAACCACTTGGCTTGAGATGGTTTGTGGTTGACCTACCTCCCAAGGCTATTCAAGATGAGAAAATTTGATATTCAGAGCGTGAAAGTGAAAACAAAACTCAGGTTGACCTTTTTACTCACACACATCTCAAATAAATCCAACGTCACCGATGGTCCAAAATGCTTGCATCTACATGTATATTTGTATATATATCACAAAGAATTAACATGGTATCACGGAATCTAATTGCATGCTTTCACAAATATGGATATTGTCCAGTGTCAATTTTATATTACGAGCGACCAGTAAAGGTGATAGAACTTAAAACTGGAAGTGTCAAAATTATAAAAAAAAACACCTGCATCTAGATGGGTCTAACTAAAGCTCTTGAATGAACGAAGGAACTAAATCCCTTATGTAGAAAATAACTTCAAGTAGATCTCAGTACTCTATAAAATCAACTGGACAATCAAAAGAGAAAAGTAAATGGCACGAAATACAGCAAAATCTTAAAGCACACCTTAGTTCTGGGGGCTACACGTGGAATTGATATTTGCTGGTTTGGATTTGGAGGTGAGTCATTAATCTCCTGCATAAAAATCCAGGATAATAATTAGCATTGGATGCAACAGAATATCCAATCTCAGCATAAGAACTTGATTCAATATACTCTGATGTTTGAAGGCCTCTCTCCCCGCTGGACCATGGCCATAATCTGCAATTCAGTAATGAAATGAGCAAGCAGTATAGTAGAGTCCAACTTTATGGCCATAAATCTGAATAGGAAGAACCATGTGATACTACTAAAGAAATTTACACCATCAGTTGATCACTGTCTGGATGCTAGAGTCCAATTAAACTAATATCCCCATGCAACCACATATCCATTATTAGAGTTGCATAAATATTTACCTCCATGTATGACTTTGGGTGTGGTGCAGTAGAAGGTTCTGCAGCTGCAGGTGGGGAGGAAGATCTCACTGCCAATTAAAATTCAAAGAGCTTTTAACACCAACAACGAAAGGAAGTAAAGAACCAGAATCACAACTAATAGAAGAAAACCTGAGCGCAAGTCAACTTCTGTCTTGCCATTCCCATAAACTTGCTGGAAGGTAAAAGAACATTAAAGTTGGATATTTGAGAACTTCCCAAAGATCTATCGCTTGCATCTCAAAAAACATCATATGTCAGCAATTCATGTTCAAATTACCTTAGTATTTGCGGTTGAGGTTCTATAATCATCTTCACCGACATGAAAGGCACTTCGATGGTTTTCACCAAGTCCTGAGACATAATAAGAACATATTGACAATGTACTTGCAGCTATGCATAAAATTTAAAAAGCCTGTCACGATCTATTATCCAAAAAACTTCCAGTAACCAAAAACATGAGATTTTGCAAGTGAAGCTAAAGGACCTTCTTGAGTGCTTCCAATTCATGTGGGGATTCTATTAAGTTTGCAAACAACTTATCCATGCATAAGGTGTAATGGACAAACAAATTACAAAATTCATGCATGAACACTGAAAATCAATCAAATCAACCAGACATTACAATTGTAGAGAGAACAAAAAGAGATTTTTCTAAAACTCTTGCACATAAACAATCTTTATTTGATTTCTACTCGATATTCTACTCAACTGGCAGAAAATAATATATTAGGTAGTTCCTACAGACCTACGTATTAATCACAGATGACATGCCTAAGAAGTCTAAACATAAGGATATCTCCAGCCTGCTAAAGCTAAGGTGCCCAAGCCTAAACTGCTCTAGGGAAAAACTGAAAGTGCAGATAAGTTAGACACTTTCTAGCACTCAATTAAGTAGTTAGGGTGTACAAAGCTTGCTGTTAAATAAGCACAGCACAGCGTTGGAAAGAATTGACATTATAGTGAAGGCATCCTAAAGACAATTATCCAATAATTCCAGTCCATTAAAGACAATGTATTCTTGAAAATTTTGGCCTAACAGATTCAATAATTAATAAAAGGCACCGCAGTCATCAAAGCATGTAAAGCTGCTCAATTAAGAATGAAACAATGAACAAAACTTTGTAGTCCACATTGCATTTCCCTAAGAGCAAAACCCCACATACAATCTCATCTAATAGGTTTATCCATAGGAAGGACAAAATGAACCCCAAGTGTACATATGGTGCATCTGCTAGCTTGATAAGAAATACAAAATTCATTACCTTCCAATTTGCGTATTGCAGTAGTCATTGACTTCATTTCCTGCACTTGCATGTCCAAGTGATTCATAAATTCCTGAAAGTATCTTTTCTCTGAAATCGGAAGATATAAAAACATCAGCAATTCTAAATCCAATTACCAATAACAAATTATTTCGCAATCACATCAGAGACCTACAGCTTATGATCATGGAAGAATGAAAAAATATCTGTTCATTCACCTTGATTTTTTGAATCCAGCAATTCCTGACTTGCTTTTGCAACATCAGCAGCAGCAGCTGCAGCTGACTTTGCAGCAGCAGCTGCTTCTTCTGCTAAACTGGGCTTTGCAATAGATTTCTTGACAACTTCATCCTCTTCTTCCAACACAACCTTACGTATCCAAGACTTCAACCTTGGTACAATAGTATTCTGAAAAAAGAGACGTATGATCTTTTCTGTCCTATGCTTAGGGTGTCAAGTCATAGTATTAGGAAGATGCACCCAAGAAAATCAACGAAACCAAATATATATAAATATATATGGCACATATAAATCGACAGTCACAGAGTGGGTATTAGTACCTGGATTTTAGGAAGGGATCTAGAGATTTCTTTAATTTTTTAGAGCGTAGTTTTTATTGTAGGGCAAAACCAAAAAAATAAAGAAATTAATGCAGAAAAAAATATATTTTCCAGTCAAGCCATTTAGATCCGTCCTTGCCTTGATTAACACGGCCGTTCCAGCACCAGAGACTGCCAGTAATCCCACAGCAAAAACAGCATGATACCAGTGAAATCTGGACCTTGGCAACATCCCCACAGAAGAAGCGGCACCAGCAGTAGCGGCCGAGGTGGGTTGCACTGTTTGTACTGCAGCTGGTACCTGAACGTTTGGTGTTGACTGGACCATCCCCTCTGAGTGTAGATTATAAAATTGTCAGTGATGGATAGATGAGCTCAACTCAAGCCAACAAATGTTCTGTAAAAAAATAGAGTACATAGTTTCCGTTTAAGACTATCATTAACTACCATGACTTGTGCTGGTTGCTGGTGCACTTGGAGGTGGATCCTGTAATTAATAGAAACATTGGAGAGAAACAAGCAGATTATGCTTATACAAATTGACAATCCTTTGTCATCTTCATAAAATGAAGAAGGAGAGGGCATTAAACAAGAATAACAGCATAAACAACAAGAAGCATACTGGCACACGGCGAAATGCTTCATTTATCTCCTCCTTAGTAAGGCCTTTCTTCTCAAGAAAAGACCGTCTGTGGACGATAGGAGAGCCCCTAACTTTAGGGTGCGAAAGAAATTTTATAGCATTTTGAATTTGATCCTCCCGCATTGGTTCCGAATTAACAAAGACAGATGCAGGATTTGGTTTTGCAGGCTCGGGCTTAGCATCTTGATGACTCCCCTCCACCGGTTGCACAACCTCATCAGCTGAAAGTTAGGAAAAAAAAAAGGCAAAATTTCCAAAATTATAAGAGGCCTTTGTCTTAGAAAGAACCCGAAAGAGTCAAACGTGTGGCTATCATTCTACCTAAGTCAATCCACCAGTTCATAGACATTTCAAGTTCCGATTTGATTCAAACATAAACATTTTCATATCCTCTTTACGATATCACAGCAAATCTTCGTCCTACTCAAGTAAAAAAAAAACAATCTCTGAAAAAGTTTTTAGTTTGCTCATTCTCATTCGAAAATTTATTAAGAAACGGAAACAGACAAGACTGTAACAGGATAAAGTTATACTGAACAGAGAATAACACCACACAATCAAAGAAAACAATAGAGAGCAGCAAAACTGAACCTGGGTTTTGGGGTTTATCATCGTCGGAACTAGGAGGCGGCGAAGTCGGAGTTGCCATACCAAATCTCCGTTGACTGAATTCCAGAACCAAAAAGTACACACCAAAAATTAAAAGAAAAGAAGAACACCCAACTAAAACAGAAAGAGAGAGACGAGAGACGCAAAGAAAATACCAAAATGGGAAATAAAGCTGGTGGTGAAAAGACACAGGACGATGACTAAGTGAAGATGATGTAAGAAGGAACAGGTTGTGACTTGGGTGCGTCGGAACTATTTTCGCATTTCGAAGTGGCACAAGTGGGTAATGTGTTTTTCTTAGAAACAAGGAATTATAATTACAGTAATAATCACCGGAGCCTTATCCGTACTGAGTTGTTTACATTATGGGCCTTTGAATTTCCATTTCTTTATTCTTTCCCAACAACACATCATTATGGGCTACTGTCGTGGTGTTTCGAACAATGGGCTCAAATGTGCAAACCTCACTTAGGTTGTCTGTTTTATTTAAATAACTATTTTGGGTTCAGATAAAAATAAGAATAATAATGAATAAAAGAAATTAGAATAAGAATATTAATTATTTTTATTTTGTGTGTAAACATTGCAAATAATATTAAACAAATTAATAGTTAGGTCATTACTTGATATTAATTTAATTATTATATGATATATTTTATAAATAAATAATTAAAATATT
>JANIHY010000006.1:58516898-58528636 GCA_027479065.1 Erythroxylum brevipes | reverse complement strand
GAAGATGTATAACATAAAAAATATTAGCACAATTCCAAGCAAATACATAGTAAAACGATGGACAAGGAAAGCGAAATGTTGGAGGAATGGTAGTCAGCACTCACCTATCATTGAAACTGATATGGACCCTAAGTTGCTGTCAGGTAAAAGGTATAAAGAATTGTGTACCTTAAGCTCGCGGTTGGTTACAAGAGCGGCAAGCAGGAGAGATACCTATGAACATGTTAAACAACATCTTCTTAACATGTTGAACATGGTTGATGAGACATTGGAACGTGAAGAAATAGTGGATGACGAGAACCTAAGAGGACAACATGATGAGTTAAGCCCACGCTCACGGGCAAGTAATGATGTGAATGTGCTGCATGAGGCTGACGTGAGTTTTGCCCACATGAAGCACATACGAGGTCTGAAGTTGAAGAACAAGCCTACATCTAGTAAGAGAATGAAGGGTGGTCTAGAGAAAAGTCGAAAGAAGAGGACGACTGCGAAGAAATGTAGCAATTCGGCCGTAACCCCCCTTTCCAATACGCAGGTAAAACTTCTGTGCATCTCACAGACCACGAATGTATGCATTTTATTGGTCATATTTGAATTTCATGTAATATGGTGATTCCTACTTCATGCAGGAATCTGAAGCGAATTCCTGGCAATATGGATTAATGTCTACCAGCCAACCTCCCATACTACATCAACAGCAGGTTGGTATACGGTCATTACCAATGTGTACATGTGTTATGCAATTTGATTTCCTATTCTCATTTGTTGAATGCCTGTGACTATTACGAAATGCAGGTGCAAGTTCCACTTCCTAAAGAATGGACAAGTATGGGGTCCAATGATGAAGACCGCATAGAACAATCTGAGGTTGTGTTTCTTAAGTTGTTTTTGGGGAACTATAAATTTGGAGGCTTGACAAGGTAATGATTAATCTTCCATGTCTTCCAAATTGCAGGCAATACGTGTTCATTTCGATAAGTCAACAATGGCATACACTCATCATCAAACTGCAACATTGTCGCAGGTATGCTTTTGTAAACATAGGAGTGTTTCTCATGTTTGCTACATTTGTCCATGTAATGTGTTATTAAATTGTGAGTCATCTACCATGGTAGGTGAATGCTGTTGGACCTAATCAGTAGAATATACATCTTCTCTTAACACCGGCAATGTGGATGACTGATTTACTCAGGGTAAATAACCCACAGTTTGTGTCTCAAGTTGAATAATGTTCCATAATTGAATGATATGTTTTGTTTTGTTTGCATGAGTTCACATGCATTTTGATTTCCAGGCACAACAAACATTTGGTTGTGGAAATATGGAAGACGTTACCAATTTAACCCTTGGTATTTCCATTGGCAAATGTGGGAGTTGCCTCTGTGAGGAAAAGTTCTGTACTTGTAGACAATGATTATGATAATGACGTACGTACGAACCACCTAATCATACTCTTCCTTTATTTGTAAAATAAATTATCTTTGTCTAAGTTGTGTTCAGACAACCTTTTATAGGAACGTTCTAATTTAATCTTCACTTCTAAGTAATGAGGAAGTAAACAACTATTGCACAACGTCTATCTATGGCCAATTTAACATTTTTGGTGTTACATGCACATATAATGCAGAAACTGCTTATGTTCATATAATTGAGGCCATCATTATGTTAACTCTAAATTATATGAATGGGATACTATCGTTTAATATTGTGAACGTATGATATTTATTGCCTTTGCGTTATACAGAACATGATAGCTTATGAAGACTGGAATCTTCAAATGCAGGTGTGTTATATACTACTGTCTTTAATGATAATGACATTCAATTACTTCAGACATGGCCTCATCATCACTCTGCCTTCATCATTTATGTTGCCATCATTTCAGGTTAACTAAGATTATGCATATCAACATAATCTTATTAATTATTTCATCAAATATGGTCTCAATATTATTTTTAGTATAAGTATTATTATTATGGTTATTATTATTATTATTATTATTATTATTATTATTATTATTATTCTTAATAACCTTATAATGATTAAATGCATATGTCTTTATTTCTAAAATATGTTATAGAATTGCGTATTATTAGCACATTTTGTTCTTATTATTATTAAATATAGTATTCTTATTGGTATAATGATTCGTATAACAATAGAAATATAATAAATTAATTAATTTACGAAGAATGATTACACTTTTATGAATTCTACTTTTAATAATAATAAGAACAATATCCTTGTTGACAAAGTGTATGCTCTCCAAAACAAGGACATTGGTTCACGTTAATAGTTAATCGTTAATGGCAATATCTCTGTTCGTTGAAGGACTTCGATATTCATATGTATACCATGAATAGACTTAGCAGTAGTATCATGTGAAAGGAACCAATGTTTTTGAACGTGACGCTTTTGTATTATTGTTGATTTGGTATATTAATGCATTGATTCTTCCTGCATCACGTTTGTAAGATGATGGATTCGTATTTGCATGTTTTATTCAATTTCCCTTGTAGCTATATTGCTTCCCACGTCACCTATTAACTGACATCATAAGCAAAGCAAAAAGCAAGTCAATACACGATCAAAGGGAAAAAATGCATATCATGGGAGAGTCATTACAAGTGTGACGTCAAAGGAACATGCTGATGGTCTGATTCAGCAAGAAGCATATTATGCTCTCATTCTCCATCTTCATCAGATATAAAGCAATAGAGAAGTTGAAGGAATGGTAGAACAAGATGTAATTTCAGAAGATTGTCCCTCCATAGTCTCTGATACCATATACAGAAATATGAGCAAAGAAATAGACAACTGCTTGCGTTTGTCATTATTGATGAATGTTACATTTATAGATCTTTACAGATAATGAAATCTAATATGTTGGTATACAATCGTCAGCTATTTTGAATTTGATCTTATCTACTTCTATACAATGGTATATGTTTTGGATGTGATATGTTATGGATCTGTTTTGATTGTGAACAATCTGATTGCATTTTATGCTTACAATAAGCACCTAATCCACATGAAAAGGTTAAAGTTCCTTAGCAGCAGACCCATTATATAATTCGGCTGACTATCCTAACTGAATCAGAAGCCATTAGAACAACGCAAAACTATGCTATTGCAAAGCAAATTGTCTCCCAAAAAATACCATAAAGTCTTTGTTCTAGGTCTACAAGGAAACAAGCAAAACTTGATTACAGAACTCTGTTCATATGATTGATGATAATTTAAGTCCACAATTCTGAGAAATGCATTATGTTTTACATGGTTACATAACTTTGTGCGTAGTATGTTCCTCTTCTTGACAGCAGATTTTGCGACGTTTAGGCTCCTTTGCACAAAAGTTAATCCTGCAACAATAGAGCCCATTAAAGGAACATGTTATAAGTGATTAAGAATGAGCAAACATATACCTTTACTGCTACATTTTGAAAATGTATTGCTCATGAATGCAACAAATTCAAATAAGCTGAAGCAGATAAAAAGGAAAACGTATAAAAGGCAAGTATACAAGCACAGAGTGTTAAGAATCAACGGTACGAAGCTGAAAATTGTCATACCTCTGCATTTCGTGAACTGGATCTGGATTCAGCGTCTGCGTCATCCATTTGTGGATTGCCTCCAGCAGATGGGGTTGGCCTGCCAAGCCTTTCTCCATTTGTTGCCCAAGTATTCCAGCTCGTCATCAATATCCACCAATCGCGCGTTCATATTTACTAATGAGCGGTTCATTCTATTCATCTGTTCCGCTATCAACCGAAATTGGTCCTGTGTTCTGCGCGAGTATACATGCAGGAGGTTTTGGTTATGTTGAAGCTGTTGCTACATCGTCGCCAGATTAGGTTGCGACTGATGTTGTGGTTGCGGTTGTTGCCCCTCAGACTCCGAACCATATTCCACACCGTGAACATTAGACCAATATTCAACACCATGACCTCTAGCACTTGATTCTCCCGCTGCCAACCTACGCCTCATTGCTGTTCTGGTTGATGGCTTTCGTAGCTGCATGGTTGTCCCGTCTATAATCTCGCACCGTGTCAGGTATGGTACATCGAAATAGTGATATTACAGCATCTCAAGGTCACTAAGATCAAGCCTAAACCACTGAGCTATTGCAGTTGCTAAATAACCCATACCTAGGCAGCTCCCCCGTCTCCCCACTAATTCCATCAAAGTTTTAGATACATATGTGAACATGTTTGGCTTATGTCCATGCTCGATGCACCATAACAAGAAAAGCTCCTTCGTCGAGCATTTTGTACTTTGTCGTTTGCCAAAAACAAATCCACACATGAATTTATGCAGCAGCTTGAATTCCGCTTCCACAATCTGTGCATTGGATGCAAGGTGTGGATCATACGCATCCAAGTTTGTTAAATATTTCCAGTACGAATTTACATTGAAACCCGAATGCGCATCTTCAATTTCGTGCTCCGCAAACCCACAAACGTGCCGTAACACCCTCTGATCCATAAAACACACCTGCTCGCGTAACCTAAACCACAATTTATTCGGTCGCCGTGACACCCACCTCAAAGATGTGAAAAACTCTAGTGTCAGGTCACGGGACACGGGTCAACATTTTCGCACAAAATCTTGCCAACCACCTCTCTGACATAATGTCATAAAATTGTTTCTCAACCCTATTTCATGTAGCAGCTCAAAATTAAAATACGTTGGAACCTCAACGCTCTTACTTTGAAGTTCCCTGTACCTCTCTCCTTCTGCCTCGGAATAAATTGGAAAAGGGGCATCATACACATTTGCAATGTTTGCAGCATTGTCCCCTCTCACCTCAGAACAGATGCTTTCCTCAGACTGTCTAGCTCTTCGAGGGGGCATTGCCACGATAGAAGCTGCATATGTCAGAAATTAAGAACACAAATTAAGAACAATAAGATCACAACCATCATTTGGGCTTCTTCATGTTTCTATAAACAATGCAATGTTTTTGTTTGTTGTTGGTTGTGATTTAGATACTCTGTCTAATTATATATGAAATCAATTACATGTAACAAAACTAAGCTCTCATAACAGGATGTGCATAGGAAGTGTAATATGTCTTTAAGTGGGTTAGTAGACAGATTTGAATTATGAGTTAAGTTTTGTCCAAGTTTTGAGTACGTAACAAGCAATTCCAAGTTGTTGATTGCAATCATCGAATTACTAGACACTTTACTAATATCATTGTATCTGTTTGCAAATTGTCAACTATGTCTTTGCTACAACTTATAGTGCTCTTTGGAGTGCATTATTATTTGTAGCATATACAACAACCTACAGTTAATCCTAATGACCAATTACTAGTCAATAACGCACATGAAGCCTAATGGGACAAAAATATGACTGCAACAAAAGAAGAGGACAAACAAATTTATTTCAGATAACATTACTGGTTCAAATGTCTACATGTAGTCATATAATTACCAATTTCAACCAACCAAAATTAATGCAAAACATCAATCACAACGACAAAGAGTCACAATTTGAAATGAAGCAATTCTAATAGCATTCCATACCTAAAGCACGTAAAAATGAAACACCTACTAGGCTTCCACTGAAGGGAGTTACCGAATGTAATAGTCGAACGACCTGCAATACCCATACCAAATACCCAAACGAAATTATCGAAATGAAATACCCAATGGAAAAAAAATTTCCGATGACTTACCCAGATGCAATTGAAGGGAGATACCCATTGGAAAACCGAAACCCAAACAAATAACCCAGATGCAATTCATCGGAAATACCCAGATAAGTTACTCACATGAACAACATATCCGTCACTCAATCCAAACCCATCACCCAATCAAAACAATACAAACAACTTACCTACAATGTGGTGGTAGAATGGTGGAACGTCAAGCAGAGGAAGAAGTGTTGAGTCGGTATCGCACTCACCAGAAGAACTTTGGTAGAGAAGAGGTAGAACTTTTCAGTGGGTATCGCAGTCAGTGTCGCATTAGGTTAACTGCGATACTGAATAAACTTCTTTTTAATGTTTTAATTTCAGATTTTCCGACTTTCATCAATTACACCACTTATCTTATTTTCTTTGTCTTTCCTCCGTAAGCTTATATTTATTTATATTAATAATATGTTATGAATAATAATAAACATTTTAAATAATAGTAAATTGACTAATAATCTTAATCACAGTAAATATGATAAATAAGGAATTTTATCATAATAATAATAATTAATTTATAAATACTGCACAATATATTTCATACTAATATTTCACAATAATTATAATAATATAATATAACAATAATGAAAATAATTATTATAACAATAAGATAATAACAATAATCATAACAATAATAATAATAGTAATTGCAATAATAATTATAATTATATTAATAACAATAATCAGAACAATCATGATTTAAATTAATTATCATAACGACACATAATAATAATCAGTATTATTATTATTATTATAATACTAATAAGATAATAATAAAAAACATTTTAAATAATAATAATATTACTAATACTTAGACATAATAATAACAATATGAATAAAAAGTAACTAATTATTTTGATTGCTAATAAATGCAAATAACCTAGCTAACAATAATTTAAAAAAAATGTAATTGGACGACCCTGACTGTTGTCGCTACGGCTACGTGGGTCGCCCTAGCGATCGAGCGACTTATACGTTGTGTTCGCTAGGGCGACACTCGTTGCCCTAGCGATGCAGACACTGAAAGGCTGTTGTCGCTACGGCGACGACCCTCGCAATGGCGACCGACATCTTTAATAGGCTGTTGTCGCCTGAGCGACGCGCGTCGCAGTAGCGATACTCAAGCTTCAACGATGTTTTCGCTAGGGCGACGCGTGTCGCTATAGCGAAACACATATTTATAGGCTGGGATCGCTTGGGCGATGAGGGTCGCTCTAGCGATCCAGCCTAAAAGGCTGTACAGTGTAGGGCGACTATACTATATCAACTAAAGCAGGAAAATTAGCAAAAATTTATTCTGGAAATAAGAATGATTATATTAATAAGACAACTAAATATAATCATAATAAAAACATCATTATTCATAATAAGCAATTATATAACATATATAACAAATAAAGATATATGCATTTTATCATTATAAGGAATAGAAATTAAAATACTGACTAAATTTTCTATTCATGAACAATATGATAATACTAATAATAATAACATTAAGAATAAGAAGAATAAGCATCGAATAAGAATAATAAATAATAATAATGATAATAATAATAATAAAATTAATAAAAATAAAAATACAATTCAATATAATAATACTAATAATAATAATAATCATTATAATTATAATAAGAATAATAATATCAATAACAACAACAACAATAATAATAATAATAATAATAATAATATAATTTCAATAATAACAATATCAATTATAATAATGATGATAATAATAATAATAATAATTATTATTATTATGCTTATTATTATTTTAAATGTTAATAAAATGGGCTTTAATTATTAATTCTCTACTTGCTATTATTCTTATTATTAATAAATTATAATTTTATTAATTAGTATCAAATTTTCTTTATAAATATTTATTTATGGATTGGTAATAATAATAATAGTAGTATTAATAATAATAGTTATAATTGTAATAGTTTTAGGATTATTCTAATAGTTTATTAAATAATGTTATTTAATAATTTATAATATTATTAAATATTACTTATTAATTAAAAAAATAATATATATTTATTATTATGCAAATGGCCAATTAAATGGCCATCCATTTCACCGGGCGAGGCGAAATAATAACAATAATAATAATAATAACAATTACAATAAATACACTTTCTAATAATAAGGAATTTAATAATGATATGAATAATTATTATTAGTATTATTTTCCAACTGGAGTATATATACTTATTATTATAAATCTTAATAATATAATACAAACGGTTTATTATTAATATTAGTATTATTATTAATATTAAATTCCTTATTATTATTATTAAAAATGTTTATAATTATTCATATCATTATTAAATTCCTTATTATTAGAAAGTGTATTTATTGTTATTGTTATTATTATTATTATACGTAAATTTGTTAATTAATTTAATTTCCATTATTATAATTGCTGTTAAATATTATTATTAAATTTCTTCTGTTTATTATTAAATTTATTGTAGAGTATTTGTTAAATTTATCATTATTATTATTATTAAATTCTTTATTAATATTAGAAGTTGATAATAATAATAATAATTATTATTATTGTTATTGTTATTATTATTATTATTATTAAATTTTTTTATATTTAGTGTATGTATATATTTATTTATTGCCCTCAAGGGGTGTGGCTTGATGGTTGAGAGTGGGGCTTGACTTTGGTTAGGTCCCAGGTTCAATTTCATGCTAGCCCCTCTTGTAAGAGCCTGGGGCAGCCAGGGTTTTACCTGTAGATGGAGAACTAGTTGAGCCCTCAATGATGAGACGCGCCCGCTTGGCCCTCTTGTAGGATGGTGCGCCAGTTGGGCCCTCAGAGAGGTGTGCCCACTTGGCCCGCCTACGGGGTTTCCTCGAATAAAAAAAAAGGTATTTATTTATTTGTTTATTTATTTGTCAATATTCTCAAATGGCTTTATATAACAAAAGTAAACATATATTTTTATCTTTATTATTATTAAGAACAAAATTAACAATAATAACGAATTTAATGATATTATTTAATATAATTAATTAATTAATAAGTTTAGTATTAATAAGAATAAATAATAAGTAGAACTTATAATAATACCTAAAATAATTTGTAACATAACAAACTGTAACGAAATTATAATTATCATAATTTAAAACAATTAAATTAATAAGAATAATTAAACAAACGTAACGTTATTATTATTATATTATTTATAATATTATTTTATTATTGTTAAATATTATTATGGTTCTTTAATTATTCTTATTAATTTAATTGTTTTTGGTTTTGATATTTTTAATTATTCTTATTAATTTAGTTATTAATGATATTAAATAAAATCATTAAATTGCTGATTATTTTTAATTCTATTCTTAATGTGAATAAGCAAATACGCCCTCAGTTTTCAAACAAACTTTTGTTTTGAAAACTGGCTTTGGAATAACTTTTGACAGCAAGCATATAAAAGTGACTTTGGATTTGGCTAGCCAGCTTCATGACGGCGCCTATGGGTAGGTCCCATAGGCGTCTGTCCATTTAAGTTGATTTGTTGTCAAATTTTTAGAGAAAACGACGTTGTTTTGTTCTTAGACAGGGTAAGATAGGATAAAAATAAACAGAGGATCTGAACTCCAATCAAACGGGCTGTCAACATTTCCTTTAAAGAAAACAAAACAGGCTGTCAACATCGGGTATTCCATCATAGCGTTGGAGTCATTACAGGACTATTTTATTATAAGAACGACGAAGCATTGTAAAAAAAACCTACAGTTGCCATTAACTTTTCAGGAAGAACCAGGTCATAAGATCGATTCTGTAACTTCAGGATTGCCAAACCCAGTTCCAGATCATTGTTTTGATTTGACCCACGAAATGGCAACCAATCACGACGTACTTAAGTTGAAGCTCTATAAAGCTGCGCTACAAGGTGACTGGGACACTGCAAGGAGGATCTTCACGGATGAAAGTGCTCCGTTGTCATTCACAACTGGGCTCACAGTCAAGAACGAGACTGCTCTCCATATTGCAGTTGGCACAGACCATAGCAATATCTTCGTTGAAAAACTACTAGATATGCTGCCTGTGGCTGATGTAGCTTACCCTGACGTAGACAACAGCACTGCTCTTCACTTGGCAGCCATAGTTGGGAATCTTGAAGCAGTGAAACTCATGGTCCAGAAAAATCCAAGATTGCCACAGATGACGAACAGATCCAATCTCTTACCAATTCATGAAGCTGCCAGGCATGACCGCTTGGAAACGGTTCGTTACCTTCTAGCTTGCAGTGAAGCTGCAGATCCGAGCTTGTTCTGTTGGGCCCCAAATTTTTCTAATTGATGTTATTAAGCATGAATTGTGTTAATTGTGTGTTTATGCCTTAGTTTGAGTAAATTGGGAGTATTAGTAGATAATTGAAGTTTATTTGAGTTTAATATGATTTAAATAGGAATTAAAGGGTAAAAATGTGTGAGGGCTTTTTGGGAAGATCACTTGAATTGGGGAGCTTAAGGCTTTACAAGGAGGGGTGTTTTGGTCCTTGTCATCCCATTAGGCCTAAGAGTAAGAAATAGACTTAGAAGGAAAAGAAGAAAAGTGAAGAGAAGAAGAGGGAGAGAGTTGCCGTAGGTGAGGAAGAAGAGAAGAGAAAATAGGGTTCTTGATCCTAGAGATTTTCGACAGATTAAAGCACTTTCCTGGTAAGTTTATGTTTGTTTTATCTGGTTTTGATTAGATTAAACCCTAGTATAGTTTGGTATGATGTTAGAATCGGTTGGTGAAGATTTTAGGGCTAAATGGTTAGAATCCTTGGGTTGTTGATTATGTGACTGTTTTTAAGGTGTCAATGGGTTAGAAATGTAGTATTGGACATGAATCAAGGTTTAGATGTGTTGCTTGTGATTAAGGAAAGGATTGAAGTGTGTTATGCTGGAAAAATCAGGTTCGGAGACGTTCTCCAGACCCGCACGCCGCGACGTGCTAGGAATTTGAACGTCACGATGAGCACGCACGCCGCGACCTGCGAGGAGTTTGAACGTCGCGACGAGCACGCACACCGCGACGTGCGAGGAGTTTGTTCGTCGCGACGAGCGTGGCCTTTGTCGCGGCGAGTCCCCAATTTCCAGCAAAGATGAATTTTGGTATTTTGGGCATATCTTTGGCTGTAGATGTCCAAATGTGGTGATTTTGGACTCGTTGTGAACTAGAGCCATAGGGCTACAAGTTTTATGAAGAAAGGAAGTTGGGAATTTGTCTCTAAGATTCGAACGCTTGGTTGGAAGTCGAATGTAGACTTTTAGTGCTTTCGCTTTTGATTTTTCAAGCTTTTTGACTCTTTCTTTTGAATATTGTTTGAATGAGAACTTGGTTTGTTATAGGAAACCAAGCCGACCTGATCCAATCGCAAGAGGAAGGACAACAGTGAGCTTGGATTCTCAAGCGATATTAGGTGGGTAATATATTTATGGTTGTTGTGTGTATGGGCAATTTGTCCTGCTTGCTTGCATGTATGTATGACTTTGAAACTATGAAAACACATTGCGATTGTGATCATGCATTGCCTATGAAACATAATGGTATTTTTTCATGAATGGAAAGATGAAGAAGAATGAAAAGTATGAAAGCTTTGATAAAACGATATGAACATGAAATGAATAATTATGTGCTTGATTAAACGAGAGAGGAACGGATCGTTAGTCACGTGCACGTCGACGTATAGCCTTCTCCCGGCTGCCCACTTGAGGCCACGAGATCCTGAGAAATTGGACTCAATCGTTCACGGTTTAAACTTCGGTTTATCCGTTTTGTCCTACGGAACTCTCGAGCCATTTGTGTGCATTGCATATTGATTTGATAGGTAGGATGCATAATGAATTGCTTTATTTGTGAACTCAAATATAGTACGACAAATTCTTGTGATGATTTTAGATTGATAAGTGTTGATTTGCTTATTGCTGGTGGATATAAATATGTTCATATGCTTGATTGTGTGGCTCGTTGCCAATGGCTATAAATGTATATGCCACTGAGCTTCGCAGCTCACCCTATTAT
>JANIHY010000006.1:58212666-58224218 GCA_027479065.1 Erythroxylum brevipes | reverse complement strand
TAGATTTGTATTTTTGTAGAGTTCACTTAAGTAAAGTGATAATATGACTAAATCAAATAATTTAAATTACTCAATTCAAAGACTATATAAATGGTTTTCTTTTATTATAAAAATACGTATGATTTAAACATGTCGAAATAATAAAATAATAATCAATCATTTTCACGTCTTATAGAATAGGATAATATTTGATTTGGGAAACTTAGAATATTTAATAGCTTAGAATATTATTTACTATATTTTTCCTAAGTATGTTAATTTCTTGTATTTTTTTGAAATTAGTGTGTCTCTATCATTAAAATTTGCTCTTTGTTTTTTTATTTGTAATATTAGATATTAAATTTTGCTATTTATTTTTTTCCTCTATCACATATATAATATCATTTATATATCTTTGTGATATATTGTGAAGCTATTGGAGTTTGGTTGTGTCTGCATACTTCTTCTAGTTCTATACAAGTATTTTTGTTCTTTTTTTAGTCCAATTGTGTTATAATTGATTTATATTATATTGTATAAAAAGCATTTGTCTGGAAGTGAAAAAAAAGAAGAAAAAAAACAAGTAACACAGTTGATAGAGTCCCAAAAAGGAGCAATTAATAAATTTATTAAAAGAGTAGGCTCCTCTAGTGAGAGTCTCGAGGAATTAGGTGAAGGTAGTTTGAACAACATCAAGGTTATTGAAAACCTACTTGAGGTCATCAATGTCATAAGAATGGTTAATGATTTAGTTATGTTATGCATTAAGAAGGATATGTTGGACAATATTGATCTTGATAATATTATTAATGGTTTTTCATCTAGAAATGCAAGAAGAAATTGTTTTTCATAAATCATGATCATCTGTGTATTTGTTAGTATACTTTTCTTAGTGTTTTACAATCTAATATTGTTGTTTGATTGCTGCTATTGTTATTTTGTTGTTATTGTTACTATTTTTAATTATTTTATTGTTAATGATATTTGTAAGATATTGTTAGATGATATTATGATCATTTTATATTTGGTTGATAATGTAAACTTATAAATTGAGTCATTTATGTTTCATACAAACATGTAAACTTAAGTATATTGTCAATTCATTAGGGCCTTTTGTTTTTATTTTGCCCAGGGCCTATAAAACGATAGGAACGGCCCTACCCAAGGTCATGTTAATCGTGCGGTGTTGTGGATACGGTTCCCTAATCTCTCCATCGCAAGATGCCACCCTCGGATATTAACAGCTTTAGGTAATCTGGTAGGGACGATGGTGCGCATCGACGAAGCTACTCTATAGACGCACCAAGAAAAATTCACACGCCTAGCTGTTGATGTTGATCTGAGCTCCCCATTGGGCCACAGTGTGGAGTTGGATGGTGAGACCCTTTTGATAGCCTATGGAGGCCTGCCTCAGTTATGTTATACGTGTGGGAGGATTAGTCATGACGCAACAGTCTGTCCACAACGTCCTCCCTCGCCACTATAAAAACTCAACCCAACTGTCGGTGCAGGACCGTTAGAGACGACGAACGCAGCACCAGTAACAGACGGGAAAGCAACGGAAGGCAACTCCAACGGGTGCGGCTCTTAGACGCAGGTACAAAGGAGAAACTCATGCTCTTCCATGCAGCGTTCAGTTCAGGCTAACCCATGCCCTTCCATGCAACAGTTGGTTCAGTTTGGACGTGAACAAGAGGTGAAATGCAAGGGGGCTTGAGGTACTCCTTACTGGCAGAATAGGAATGTAGGGATAATGAGGTTGAGGCAAATCAGGCAGTCCCACAAATCAGCAACCCATTTGGATTCGGACAACGTATTAATGTGACTATAGTAATTGGAAAGGGCAAGCAACCGTAACAGGGGCTCGTGTTCAAAGCAGATGGGCCTAAACGTAACCGAAGGAAGAGCTCAAGAGGGCCATTAGTAGCCCCAATTCAGCAAACCGGGGGAGAAACTTCCCAGGCCAGGAATCCTCCATACCAAAGGATGTCTATTGTCCCTCAAATTCAAATTTAACCCTCCCTATAGGAAACACATTTACCAATTGAAATACCTTCCCACACAGAAATGATTTGTGATACTCAACTTATTGAGTATAAAGATCCGGGTGTTGAGGAGCGCCTCCAGCTTATGGAAGGAATCGAGGATCAGGAAGTGATTCATATTACCAAAGAGGGCACAACAATCCCTCCTACAGATCGATTAGCCTCTATACTGTGCTCTTTAAGATTAGCCTCTGTACTGTGCTCTATAAGATAATTTCTAAAATCATTGTGAATCGACTAAAGAATCAGATGGAGCATCTTGTGGAGGAGACTCATTGCAGCTTTATACCTGGTCGGAAAATAACGGATAATATTATCATAGTTCAGGAGGTCATTCACTCGATGCGCAAGAAAAAAGGGAAGACCGGATACTTTGCGATCAAGGTAGACTTGGAAAAAGCTTATGATGGAATTCGATGAGATTTTATACAAAACACACTAATGGACATTGGAATTCTAGATAAGCTAATTAGAGTCATTATGAAGTATGTAATGACGATTACTATGCAAGTCGCTTGGCAAGGTACTTGTACGAATCCCTTCAATCCCTCACGAGGTATTCGATAAGGGGATCCACTATCACCTTACCTTTTGTTTTGTACATGGAAAGGCTAAGTTATCTAATTTCACATGTGATGGAACAAGGACTCTGGAAACCAATAAAGCTTTGTCCTACAAGACCGCCCATATCTCACCTATTTTTTGCTGATGATTTGGTCCTTTTTGCTGAAATTACGGAGTCCTAAACGCGTATAATTGCAAGAACTCTTGAGGTGTTTTGCAAATCATCAAGACAAAAAGTCAACCTTGAGAAAACTCTGATTTTTTGCTCCAAGAATGTCTCCCCAACATCGGCTCATAGGCTCAGTCAAATCCTGAACATCACGAGTATGAACAATCTTGGGAAGTTTTTAAGAGTTTCGTTGATTTATGAACGTACCATGAGGCATACCTACTAGCATATCTTGGATAACGCACGCAAAAAAACTTCCAGAATGGCAGGAAAAATTGTTGTCTCTAGCAGGGAGAGTTACACTAACTCAATTAGTTATTTCGGCCTTCCCCATTTTGACAATGCAAATAGTGCGACTTCTGCGGCAACTTTGCAATGATTTGGAGCGCACCATGAGAGATTTTATTTGGGGATCAAAGCATAGGAAAATGCATCTAGTCAAATGGGACTCAATGTGTTGGCCCAAAAAAGCAGGGGGTCTTGGTTTAAAGCGTATTCACTCTTCAAATGACACTCTATTGACTAAACTGGGCTGGCGTTGATCATGCAACCCACAACTTTCTAGGTTCGAATTGTAAGTGCTAAATATCAACGAGACCCCACCTATATCCCCCTCACTGTCAATAGGACAGGGGCTTCTGTTATTTGGAGAGGCATCTCTGTAACTTGATAGTTTGTTCGCTAAGGCATAAGGTGGAAACTGGGAACTGGGAGGAATGTTTTATTTTGGTTGGATAATTAGGCGAATGATTGGGGACCATTCATTTTAGTGGTGACCTCTCCACTTCTCGCAAGCACTCTTTACGCCACAATTGCAAAGTTCATGAATGAAGTCGATCTCTAGTAGTGGCATCTGTTTCAGCAGTACCTCCCTTCTACAGTTGTATGGAAATCGCGGTGATCCAACTCAATATAGCAAACACAACGAAAGATACCATAATTTGGGGACAAACAATTCATGGGAGGTTCACAACAGCTTTTGCCTATGATTTAATTGAAGGCAATACCACGCCTGCGTCTAACAACCATTGGGACTTAATCTAAAAATGGACAGAGCCCCAATAGATTAAGGATTTTCTTTGGTTATTGGCGAAACAAAAACTATTGACCAATCAATAACTAGTAACTTGACACCTCACAATAGATAGCAGATGTCATTTCCGTGGGAATGAAGAGTCCACTTTGCATGCTCTTCGGGATTTTCCGCAAATGAAAGCTTTCTGGTATAAATTTTTCTCAGAAGTGGTTGACACGGAATTTTTTCAACAAGATGTGGAGAGGTAGGTAAAATCCAATCTTATGAAGCACTCATAAATGTAGTATATTCATTGGCCATAATCTATACAATAGCTTGCTAGTTTTTATGGCAATGACGTAACAAAAGCATCTTTGAAGATGATTTTGAGTGACCAACAAACGGGACTAGAGTAGTTATGGACTACGCCAATTAGATAGTTAGGGCAAGGGTTGTGGAAAGTTGTGTCTATAGAGATCAAGGATTACCTGTCGGTCATCTTATTGGTTGGACCAAACCGATGGAGGGATGGGTCAAGCTAAATACAGATGGGGCGGTTAAATATAGGCTAAACATTGCTATTGCTGGAGGATTGATTAGGGATTGTCATGGTCAGTGGTACGGGGGATTTCTCTAACACATTGGAAGGGCCTTGCGTTTAGCTACTAAACTCTGGAGAGTCCAATCAAGACTTATCCTAGCCTGTATGCTTAGATATTGACGAGTGATAATCGAAGTGGATTCGCTAGAGGTGATCAATATTCTCTCCTCTTCTATTATGCTTTCGACTGAGTCTTCTTTCTTGGTAGCAGGTACAACCGAGCGTGGGAGGTAAATTTTCAGCATGTGTATTGCGAAGGGAGCTAGTATGTGGATAGTCTGGCCTATTTTGCCGTGTTATCCAGCCCAGGCCTTCATATTCTTCAAGGGCCTTCAATACTAGTCATGGCTCACCTAAACAGTGTTAAGTACGAAGCAAATCTCTGTGTTTTAGAGTGTTTGTTTAGTTTGTTTTAGTATTTTTCCTTTGTAACAAAAAATAGGGTCAACTTATAGAGACTTTCCTTTAATTGAAAAGATTTATAAAAAAAGCTAGCAGCTGGTGCAATAAATGCCTTTCATTTGTTAGTAAAGTTTTAACTAATCAGTTCCATCCTTAATTCCTTGTATTTGTATTAGACCTTACACATTTTCCTTCCTAAAAACTTGACCAAATATGTGAATAGCATACTGAAAATCTTTCTATAGTCAAGCTATGTTATAAAAAATTTATTGGCCAAAATTAAATAGAATGAGGTTTGCCCTCCTAAAAAGTAGTTTGGAATTTATCCAATAAAACTTACCGTTATGGTCTAAAGATTTTGGAGATTATTAATTGATAAGAATCCTTATAGGTTTAATGGGTGTATATGTTATTACTGAAGGGCAAAAATTTCCAGAATACAAGGCCTAAAACCATATAGGCTTTGTTTCACATTTTAAGGATGAGGATTCAGGTGTGATTACAACTCAAATACAAGCTTAGTGATGGAGCTAATATCATCTTCTAATTTGATAAGTAGAGCAACATTATTCCTTTGAAAAACAACAACGAATTCTTAAGTCGCAAGAACATAATTCACGATTAGGCTACTATTAAGGATCTAGTGACACTGTTCAAGAAATTAGTTCCTTGTCTACTTTGTTGTTCTAGCTCAAGGCTTTATTCTAAACTTTAACAAAATTTGATCATATACACTAGTTAAAGCAATCATTTGGTGTTTTATCTAATAAATCTTATAAACAACTTCTTATACCCAACTCACCTAAGTTGCCTTAGTATAGAGTGACTTAGTTTAAGTAGGTATCCCTTAAGATTTCCTTCATTTTATGGCTTGCCTTCAAAAAGAGGCTTTCCACTCTTGAGAAATTCCATAGTTTTTCTAACATTACCAATTGATGCCCCCTTTGTAGATAATTTTCTAAATCCATCTCTCATTTAACTCTTGAAATGTGGCTTCTTATCTTATTTATGGGAGGAAATACAAAAGGCTTGCAATTTATCTTATTCATATATTGATTGGTCCAACATTATATCTTAAATAAGGAAAAGCCAAGAAAAATATAGAGGAGATATTCTTATAGTTAAAAAATATTTTGACTACTTAGTCTATACACTATTTGAAATGAAAGAAACTCCGAAAATTTTAAAAGCATTAAATGTCAATCAATATAAATACTCTATCAGCTAAATGACACCATTAGTGGACATATATGGATTAATCAACTTCACTTTCAACATACCATGAACATTGCATGCAAATAGGATTTATAAGCTACTAAACTTCCTTTGTGTTACTAAATTGCTTAAGATCTAAGACTCCACACAAGTTGGCAATTATGATTGGATAAGTTATTATTCAATAATTTTTTACTTGTTAATCAATTGTTAAGTTTTAAGTTGAGTCTTTTTCTTATTTCTGTATAGAATTGGAGGTTAAATGCCTTTCCTGTTAGTCTATATCCTTATTATGAACTCTATTTTTTAATACATTCCTTTAAAAAAATTTTGAAATTTGAATAATTATTGCATTAACCATAGCAAAACTACCTCAACATTACAATAAATTCAACTTAAGATAATTACAAGCAAAAGTTACAACTAAAGATATGACAAATTAGAGAAATAAGTAAGAGACAACCGAAAAAAAATTATAAATTTCATCTGGTCTTCATTCCTGGGGATAGAACATGTTGATCAAATTTAGCTAACATAAGTGCTCAAATCCCATTAACAATGTTGTCAACTAAGATATATTGTTTACTTCCTCATTCTTGTAGATCCTCTTGTTTCTGTCCTTCCATATAGAATATATCGTAGTTGTGAAGGCAGTTTTGTATATAAGGGCATCTTAGGACCTCAAATTAGCAGTACAAATGATCCAGTTAAAAAAAGATAATTAGTGATAATTAACAAAAGCATCAGACAACAAATACAAAACTTTGCCCTATATTGGTTCAGAGAAACTGTATTGAAAGAATAAGTGTTCTCTATCTTCTTCCAACTCTTTACAAAGAACATAAATAAGGTTGTAGGATCCAAATCATCAAGAAATAAAAATTAAAAATTATTATACAAATAGATATTTATCTATCACATGATGATTTTTCCTTAAGAATAATGAACTTTCTTACATTTCAACTTAATTGTCTATTACTTTTTGTAAAGAGATAAACAATGTCTTGTTCCTCTATTTTTTATAAGGTTCTTATCTTTAAACCTTTTTTATCTACAGTTAGCAAATTTTTTATTTTTTGATTTTGCAATGTTTGTGAAAGTTAAGTTATTATATTAGAAAGAGTTTATATTTTTGGTCATTATTAAAATTCTACAACAAAATGGACACTAAAAGAATAAAATTATAAAAAAGTTTCATGCATGAAAGGCTATAATAACCCCACACAAAATGAAAACTTCAAAATTTGACGTTCCCCTTGTTAGGAAATTTAACTATTTCCACACAACTAGAATGCTAGTAAAACAACACAAAATTTGGTAACGGAGTTCGGCCAAATTGTGCTTACATCTCCGGGGCTACTGCACACCCTTTTTATTAGGGAGAAAACAACATTTACAAGTTTTTACACTTAGCACTCAACTCACTAGTGTTTACACACACTTTTAAACCCTTACCCTAATACACCCAAAATTACTCACAAAAATTTTCTACTCTTACTATTTCTCTTACTCACCAAAGGAGGAGAAAACTAAAAGTTAATATTTTGTTTTCTTTTTTTTAGATGATTTAAATGGAAAGGGGAGGGTGTTTATTTATACTTGTTAAGCCTCCCCCCTCCCTCACTCACTTTCAATATGGGACAAAGTCCCTTACAAAAACTAACAATCTCCCACTCAAAGTTTGATTTCAATCTGTCTTCACACTTGATTGTGCAGTAGGTCAGCTAGATTTTGTCACTCTTGTAGGCCAATTGAAGTTGCACACAACTTCAGTTTCTCGATTGTCACTACCTTCGTTAGCATGTCTGCAGGGTCCTTGCTTTTAAGGATTTTCTCGAGTGTTAACACTTCATCTTCTAACAAGGACCTGATAAAATGATAGCGAACACCAATATACTTGGTTTTGGAGTGGAATGCTGGATTCTTGGCCAGATGAATTACACTCTGACTGTCACTATATAACATATTCTTCTTTTGCATGAAACCCAACTCTGACAACAAATTCTGATACCAGATCATCTCTTTGCTAGCTTCGATTATTGCTATGTAGTTACCTTCTGTAGTGGATAATTCAACAATCTTTTGAATCTGCGATATCCAACTCACAACTGTTATACCTACGGTGAAAATGTAACCGGTGGTACTCTTTTTTCTATCAACTTCGCTTGCATAATCTGAGTCAACATAACCTTATACTTTTATTTCTCCTTTGCCAAAGTATAGGCATTTCTTGGTAGTGTCTCGAAGACATCTTAAAATCCACTTTACTGTTTCCCAGTGGACTTTTTCTGAATTTGCCATGAATATGCTAACTGCTCCCACTGCATGGCCTATGTCTAGCCTTGTGCATACTATGGTATACATCAAGCTCCCAATAGCAGAGGCATAAGGAATTTTTGCCATCAAGTCTCGCTCTTTATTTATCTAAGGTGACTGATTTTGAGATAGGCGATAATGACTGGCAAGGGGTGTATTGATTGGTTTAACATTCGCCATGTTAAACCATTGCAAAACACATTTAATGTATTCTGCTTGAGATAATTGTAATTCCCCTCTCTGCCTATTTCTGGTGATCGGCATCCCAATAATCTTCTTAACTGGACCCGGATCTTTCATGTCAAATTCTTTTGATAATTGTCCCACTACTAGCATGTCATCAACATAAAGTAGCAAAATGATATAACTAGACTGATATCTCTTGATATAACAATAATGGTCGGCATTGCACTTCTGAAAGTCTTCCCTATGCATAAAGTTATCAAACTTTCTGTACCATTGCCTTGGGTCTTGTTTCAGACCATACAAACTTTTCTTCAACTTACATACTAAATGCTCTTTTTCTTTCTCCAGGAAACCTCTGACTAGTGCATAAATATCTCCTCATCTAAGTCTCCATGAAGAAATGCTATCTTCACATCAAGCTGCTCAAGATGGAGATCTTGACTTGTGACAATACGTAACACCGTTCTGATGGTATTAAGCTTCACCACCGGGGAGAAAATGTCGGTATAGTCTATTCCTTCCTTCTGTTGGAACCCTTTGACTACTAACCGAGCTTTGTATATTTTAGAACCATCAAACTTCTCTTTGACCCGGTATACCCATTTGTTGTGGAAAGCCTTCTTTCCATTGGGTAACTTTGTTAGTTCCCAAGTCTGATTGTAGATTAAAGATCTCATCTCATCTTTCATTGCAAGCTCTCATTTGCTGGCATCTTCTGTTTGGCATACCTCTTTATAAGACTCAGGCTCGCCTCCATCAGTTACCAATAGATAATCTGATAATCTCCTGTTTGGCACATGAGGTCGAGAAGACCTTCTCAACTCAGGAACAGGAGAGGTGGGCTGTAGTGACTCAAGCTGAGCTTCTTCTTCAACAGTTTCCTCTGATTGAGAATTTACTTCCATTTGCCTAATTGGAAAATTTGGGATATTGCTGATATCAACAAATACAGGGTCTCTCTGACGGACTTTCTCTGATGCATATTGGTCTTTATACATCAGTTTTTCATAAAAGACCACATCTCTACTCCGAATGATCTTCTTATTTTTGTCATCCCAAATATGATACCCGAACTCATCCTCGCCATAGCTAATAAATGTGCATTTCTTGGATTTTGGATCAAGTTAATTTCTGCCTTGATCACTGATATGCACATATGTTGTATAGCCAAATACCTTCAGGTATGAAAGCTTCACATCTTTTCCACTCCAAACCTCTTTTAGTATCTTGTACTCTAATGGAAATGATGGTCCTCAGTTGATGAGATAAGCTGTTGTGTTGATTGCTTCTGCCCAGAACTACTTTAGTAAACCTGATTACATCCACATACTTCTAGCTCTTTCAGTTAAGGTTCGATTCATGCGTTTTGCTACACTATTATGTTGTGGCATTCCTGGCACGGTTCTCTCCATTCTGATTCCATGTTCATAGCAGAACTTTTTGAATCTAGTATCCTCATATTCTCCACCATTATCAGTTTTGAGCTTCTTTATTTTGAGACCCGTCTCATTTTCAACCATAACCTTCCATGTTTTGAAAGCATCAAATACTTCTAACTTGTGTCTCAGAAAGTAAACCCACACCTTACAGGAGTGATCATTAATGAATATCATGAAATTGTGCTTTCCACCCATGGATGAAGTAGTTGTTGGCCCCCAAACATAAGAATGCACGAGCTCAAGTTTTTCCTTCTTTAGTGTTTTACCACTTGTTTGAAAGCTAACTCTCTTTTTCTTTCTAAGAATGTAGTCTTCATACGTATCAAGTTCTACTGATTGTAGACCTGATAGTTTTCCATAAGAATGCATTAACTTCATTCATTTTTCACTCATATGGCCAAGTCTCTGGTGCCACAAGTTGGAATCTTCACTCCCTTGTGCAACTACAATTGAACAACATGCTCCAGTTGTTAGGTAGAGAGTACCATTCTTCTTTCCTTGTGCTACAATCATTGCTCCCTTTGATACCTTCCATTCATCATTACAGAAAGTTGTGATGTGGCCTTCATTTGCTAATTGTCCTACTGAGATTAAGTTCTTTCGCAGATCAGGGATATGTCTGACATCCTTTAGCTCCTAAATGGCTCCATTTAGCTTGAGCTTAACTACACCTTTACTGACAATCTTGCAGGGTTGATCATTACTAAGATACACACTATCGAGATTTCCAGGCACATACTTCTCGATAAGATCTTTCTCTAAAGTTGCATGGAACGATGCTCCGGAGTCTAATATCCATGCCTCTTGCTTGTTTTCTAAGGCACATATCAAGGCATCATCCTCACCTTAGATGGAAGCTATATTTGCCTCCTGGTTGTTCGACTCCTGCTTCTTCGAACCATTATTGCATTGATTTCTATAGTAACCAAACTTTCCACAATTCCAATACTCAATATTTTTCGAGTTTTGGGAAGTAGCAGGATTCCGTGACTTGGACCTTCTGTCCTTTGATCTATCACGGTATCTCGATTTCCCACGTCCTCTGTTTCCTCATTTTGATTCTGCAGCAAGGGCGGAGGAGGATGAGATTTTACCTACTTCTTTTCTTTGGGTTTCCTCGTTGATAATTAGGCCACTAACATTCTTAAACTTCAACTTGTTGGTTCCCATTGAGTTACTCACTGATGTGACTGTAGCACTCCAACTCTCTAGGAGGGATAAAAAAGTATTAAGGCTTGTATTTCATCATCAAGATCAATATTCACTGTACTCAACTAGTTCAAGACTTTGTTGAGTTCATTGATATAATGATCTACAGAGGTTCCTTTCACCATTTTCAGGTTGAACAAATGCCACATCAAATGTACTTTGTTTATTGCTGACGGTTTTTCACAATACTCTGTCAGTTCCTCCATAAGGCCTTTTATGGTTTTTTCCTTTAACACATTAAAAGCTATATGCATCTTCCTGTATTCGAATAACCCATTCTTCTTCTGACATGTTTTCTGGCTTCTTTCCAAAGAGCGGTAGAAACTGATTCTTCCGATACAAATAATCCTCTATATGCATCTTCCAGTATTCGAAATCCGTGCCATCGAACTTATCGATTTTGTTGAGCATA